>CM063243.1:34240799-34578963 GCA_032158295.1 Pycnopodia helianthoides
CACGTTGAACTATAGTTGCAGTAAAGTTGCCTTGATAAATATTTCCATCCGAAATACTACACGATACGATTGGTCAAAAGGTTAATATAGCACAGAAAACAACAAAGTTAGTTTTACCAATCAATTCAATAACACTGAATGGCTATTGAATTGCTGCAAAGATTCGTCCATTACCAATGATTACTAATTGTTTCTTATGTGTGATTTTCCAAATCAAAGTAGTCATAGCATGTGCTTAACAAAAACATAAATTATTATTGAAGCTTTACTCGACCACTTATAATCGAATAATTTTTTTTGCGCAGAACGGTTTTTATGATGTTTACTCAGATTTTAAGAGAATAAATGATTGAATTTAATGATACCTGTTTTGGTAAACACTTATAGGTATTATAATTATGCATGATTTGTTAGGTTAAAGAACATCACCATATAATAGTCTGAAAGATTACTGATTATGAAGTTCATTCTAGAACCATTTTTTTCTGGAAACATTTCTCTCTGAAAGGAAGTCATGTTCGAGAAATCTGGGTCTGAACCTCCCTCAAAAAAGAAGGAAAAAAAATAATAAAAAATAAGTAAACAAATAATTAAATATAATAGAATAAACCACAATGAGCTTATTTCGGTTAAGACAACGACAATTAAGGTGTTTAGTCTACATGACAAAAATGTTCATTGTGTTTCACTTTTTTCTCCTGACTCACATAACAGATTAAGCCAAAATTGGCACAAGTTTGTTGTTGTTCCATGTTTAGGCTACGGTTGATCACATCACAAACAGGAAACACTGTCTGCGACTAATGTCAGCTCTACCAATCCTGTACAATATTATTTTTAATACTAAGTGAATTTTGGTCGTGAGCCAAGATGAGTATATTTCCGGGTCGTTTCATATATCGGGAATTAAATTTGATAGAAGATGATGTCAGTTTCTCTTGGAATAAAGGAACTGTTGAGGGAATGAACGTGGGTGATGTAATACTACACACCGCCATGCAATGCAATCAATCAACTCAGTTTGTGCACAATTGCATCGATTTAGAAAGTTGAAACAAGTTAAATGTGCCTAATTATTGAAATGCAAGATCTGTTCTTAGTAAACCAGCTAAACAAACTAAAGAGGCAAGCATAGTTTTTGATTTATGTCTCCCTTGATCTTGTGGGTCAGATTAGCAATCATGGATGAAGGAAAAGTGGATGCGCGGTGAATGTGACGATCCACAGGTGCATCTCGACTCGTGCCGAAATTTCCCACCCATGCATCAGCGTGGCTTTGAAACGGACATCTGTGGATGTGAATAGAATCAGCGCGTGGAAAGTAACAAAGAAGCAAACCCTGGACCCAACTACAGATCTGACGAAATATATTACCCTGTATACAAAAAACGAGCACCAATGTTCATTTTCTATTCACCGGGGTGAAACAACAATATGAGGCTGCCGGGCATAAACATTTCACCAAGTGTCGGGGACTTTCCAGAATTACCATAAAGCTCCAAAAAACAACCGACAATATTGCCTAACTTCTCTCTCCCTAGAAATTAAAAAATACACTTTGAAATGTCCCAAATCACAAAAAACACCAGTTGTTATCACATTAAAATTTTGCTGGACCAAGAACCTTAAAAGGGCACCGTTCGTCGCGCAGAGAACATTAATACGCCCTTTAAAGCTTTTGTTTGTGATGTGACGGTCAACGCGCGTGCAGTGTAGTAATTTGGTGAGATTTCCAGCCACAAGCAGACTATGATCACGACGACAGTTCCCCTTTAATGAGAACCAAAATAAATCTTTATACAACAAATCATTATATGTTCTTGTCTGTTAAACCATATAGCAAGCTGGTCCTTGCTCTACGGTTAAACAAGCAGAACCATCAAGTCAGCAAGAGAGGCCTTGTGGCGGCGACAACCTTAGGGTTCCCATGTTTGTCTCGTTTGCCTTGGACAATGGAGATAAAGGTTAGGTTCCTGTAATGGTTGTAGTCATCGAGTACTGTTCCACATTTTCTACAATGCGCAAAGCCTCTTCTTTTCAAACCAGTTACGGATATTATGATCAGAAAATTGACGTAGTATATACGGAACTCATTTTGTGTCCAGACACATGTTAATATCCAGTCATTCTGATTTATAGTGACTTTAAGTTTGTGAGGAGATCATTCAAACAGTATAGACAAAACTTTTAAAACATCGTGGTTTAAAGCGAGTGATCCAAGGCTTTCTTCGCTTTATTTAAGGAGATCCATGCCAGCCAATACTAAAATTAAAACTTTAGCTGATTTTTCCCTTGTGTTTATTTTGCTAATACCCTTTAAACCGAAATAAGTGTTTTCAGAAGAAGTTTTCATATGATCCATGACGTACTTTATTCGATTTACCTTGGGTATAATTGAATTGAGTTTCCCCCTGCGTACATAGACGCTGACGAAACCCAAAGTCACGTGATAGTTCAAGACTACAGTCGAGAAGGGGGTCACGCACGAATGAATGTATCATTAATGTAACATTGAGTTCCTGGACGTCACCCATTATCATTCACATTGGGTGGTGGGTGTCACCGGACTTATTAAGGTCAAATGACGTCAGCACCCCCAACATAAACGGAGTTTTATATTACATGTTATTTCCCCTTACGATTATGATTCCAACCAGGATTGTGTTGCTATGTACATGTTCATGAACATGTACTATGCATGTCCATGGACCTTTGCTACGAATAGGCTGTTCATCCAAGTAGACGTAAGTGGTTGCGTTTCATGAAAATAATGCCGTCAGATTTTACTTAGGGGATCAACCGTATGTTTATTTCTAAGATGTCCACTTGTAAATGCCAGTGAAAACAATTGGCGCTATAGTTAAAGGAACTATACAGAATTGGTAAGAATTTTGTGTGTGTAAAATATACCTTTTTATCACATACAACTTACACGGTCTAATGATGATGATAGTAGAAAACATCCCTTGAAATATTTCTGTCTGAAATGCCATATTTGATGAGAAATGAATAAACTAATTTTCCGATTGGAGTTTATCGCTCAGTGAGCGTTTTATTCATGATTTCATGCAAATGTGTAATCGGTTTTCACTATTTTGTCGTGACCCAGATGGCCGATCGATCTCAAACTTCTACAGGTTTATCAGTTTATGTATATGGTGGACTACATAAAGTGCTTACACTGCCAGCAACTGTTTTGTTAGCAAAAACCAATTCTGTAATGTTCCTTTAAAATGATGCACAAGAACAACTATAATGAAGCATCCGAGCTGTATGGGTAGAGGTCGTACAACAGTTCTTTTATATAGTTCAAACATTTGTTACTGAGATGATAGTGTGATCGTTGCAGGACCCCCATTAGTGATTTAGGTCATCAAGGCCCACCAACTTCAACTCATGATCATTCATACACTGGTGGTGGTCATCACACTTTTTATTTTAGTGAGTTGATCTCACTTTAAAAAAAAATAAGTATTTATACATGTACACAAATTCTGGGATGGATGACTGCTTTTTGCCATTATTATTATCAACCCCCAGCTAGCGTTGGTACATGACAAAGTAATAGTTCCCATATTCTTTTCGGGATCAGTTGATTTCGACAAGTCCCATTAAAATTACGAAATCCCGTCTCGTATAAGTCCACGACCCATGACCAATGAGCCATAGGCCCTTTTCGAAACTACGGCTTGGGCTTTAGGGTCCGTCAGTTTTTTTGAAAACTTGCGCCTTCGGTACGGGCTTCAAACAGGCAGACGGAGCTTAAGCCGGAACCCAAGCCTAAGCAATGGTTTATAAAAAGGCCATTGTCATTTGTTCATATGCAATAATGTAGGCATAATAAGTAAATTCAGCTATTTGGCATAGCAAAGTTTGTATGACATTAATAGTTCCTTCCTACTGTGAAATAAATATGTATTCCTGTCAGTGTTAGTGTTGTGAGTTTCTGAATGTTTGCTGAACTTCAACCAAGTAAGCTCCACCCTGTAGTATTGAAGCATATGTACACACTGACGATAAATGGAGATACAGCATAACTCGGCTGAAGGTGATGTTTTAACACACACAATGTGTTTTCTTATTAAACTAAACATTGCGGTATCTCACGATGTTACACCTTAAACCATTGGAGACATGCTGGACCGCTTCAGGCGTAGTAGTGAGGCCTAGACAAGACGGAATATCCATCAAGCTGATGAGGACCTACAAGCTATCAACTCCTTCGTGTCCATGGATACCGGATGCTACAAAAGCTAGGGAAGCAGATGCTAGGTATCAGAGCAAGACCAACAGACCTCTTGAGGGAATCCTTATAGACCATGTTACATTATTTTGTTTACAGAGTGGTGACATCGTACATTGTAATGCTATTCCTGACGGGCAAGATGCTCAAAGGCTCAATGAGAAAGTTTATATTTTGTGTCATAATTTTCACATAAATTCAAAAGTTACAAAAGCAACAGCTGTACAGCTGTTGAGATGTCCCCCCTTTCTTCATATCAAAAGTTGAGGAAAATCAGACAGTGCGATCCCCATAAAACATCAGATTTGTTGTATTCTTCCATTGAGCTGTGTACAAATGTGCCCGCCGGAAGTCCAGGATCTGTGGCTCTTTTGAAAACATGTGATGTCACAGGTCACATCGTCTATAGCATCGATATTGAAGGTGAGCCGACTGAAGCCGGTGTGGCAGGAGACTCTGTCCCCCATAGATTCTGTGCCCCCCCCCCCGCAAATTTATTTTCTGCAGGCCACGGAGTCAACAGTTAAGGGATAGGGAAGAACAGTCTGTCCCTTAACTGTTGACTCCATAGCCGACGTGTGCCGCAGAAGAAGAAAAAATCGCCCCCCACATACACACACGGCGAACTGTGTACACATTTCTTTTGATAGCGCCCTCTATTGAATCAACCTCCTTCAGCCCATTGTTAATTTCCCATGGGGACAGAATCTTCGGGGACAGATTTCCCTATGACACCGGTTCTCTGGGTTTAGTTGGCCTTAGAGCCAAGCACACCAGTGAAGTTGCCATGAGGCTAGTTGATGCTGGTAGGAAGAACATGGACGATCTTTAGCTTGTGGAATATCAACTTCCACAGACTGGGTTTAGCCAGGCTTCAAAAACTTTGACTACATGTGTGAGGGTGTGGTTGCAGCGGAAGAGCCGTTGCAATTGCCGCACATTGTGCCAACTGCCAATGGTACACGACACCGGGAAATCGGTTCAAATTTCGGCTTCCTACAATGGTTTGTTCCAACCCGGAAGGCGTTGGCCGTAGTGACTGTATGTGAAGATGACACAGTCACGTAAAAGACTCAGTTGGCCCTTTGGCCAGAAGCACCAATGACATTACGCTTATTGATCACGAAATCAGAAGTGGTGTTTACATGTCCTGGTATCGCCTGGGTAAATTTAGACTTTATATTGTTTGGTTTGGGGTTGAACAAAGAAAAATTGACTAGAGCGGGATTTGAACCAACGACCTCCGGATTAACGTACCGGCGCTCTACCAACTGAGCTATCTAGCCCTATATTGGCGGTCTCCCTATTTTGTCAATATCTTTGTTCGGGGGTGCCAGTCAGAAGCCATACAACCGTTAACTGCCGTGTAGCCAGGGATTGTGTGATCCCTGGCTACACGGCAGTTAACGGTTGTATGGCTTCTGACTGGCACCCCCGAACAAAGATATTGACAAAATAGGGAGACCGTCCAATATAGGGCTAGATAGCTCAGTTGGTAGAGCGCCGGTACGTTAATCCGGAGGTCGTTGGTTCAAATCCCGCTCTAGTCAATTTTTCTTTGTTCAAACCCAAACTATTTTAAATTTACCCAGTCAGTTTCCCTTGTGGTTTATTACTTGACATTTATATTGTTTGCTTAATTATTTATTCTTGGTTCATCTACCATTGACAATTGACAGACAATAATTGACAGACCGATTTTGTACACAAAAGATGCTGGCAGAGTTTAGTCCTGCCCTTTCTAATCAAACCACTGTCCCGTGTTGATTGACACCCCCTCTATCTAGGACGTGCGGCATGGTCCAGCTTACCATCTTATGGCATTATGGGCTGATCAGTATGTACGATGTGGAAGACAATGGAAATATTAAAATATATCAGCATGTGCTGACAACGTGCCGCGTTTGAGGGGTTTTAAAAGCAGCTCTATGAAATTTGCCTCCCTGGTTGTGACAACCCATCCCGTGTGGTTCCTGGTGGGCGTTCCAGAGGTGTTGGGGGTATCGTATGATTCACCGGGAGCACTAGACGTCTGCAAAAGTAATTGAAAAGGCATTTGATAAACTGTAGAAACTGTTTACAAAAATAGAGGGGGGGGGGGGAGACAGGGAGTGATAACCATGCAACTATATACGTTGATCATTTCAATTTAGTTGACTCTAAAAATTCATAACGCGGCGTATTATCTCGACTTGTTATAAAGTCAGTCATGCGCACAAGGGCCCGGATATTTCACAAAGCATTCAGATTGTGTTGTCTGATTTGCCCAGCACACTTGTCACAATACTCATAGGCCCAATCAAGACGCTGTAGCACTTTGTATAATCGTCTCAATTAAATCTTTAAAAAATGTATCATACAGTATTATGTTTTCCCTTTGTCTTTTTCAGAAACAAAGGATCATTGTCACTTGTTAAAAATGTATACTTACTGGCGCTGTAGTCAAAAGAAGCCACATCAATGGTTGTCAGTCTTGCGTAGATTAAACAATTGCACGTGTTTCCAACTTAAAATGTTTAGATTTGCCATTAAAGTATTGGTCAACATAGGGTGTAGGAACATATTTCCGCGTTATATTGACGTTATTATTTTACGTTATATTGGTGGAGGAAACTTTTCTATTTTAAATAACACATTTTGTCAGCTGATGAGGAAGGCTAAAACTGAGTGACCTAGATGCAGCTATGGCTAATATCTGTCTACACTGGCTATGTTGTAAATAAACTCATCCGAAACAGACACTATTAGGAGCTTTGAATGGTGCCTCCACAAGTTTCTTGCTGTGTATGCGACTGGCCGCTATGGTGTTTTTGTTTTGTGGTCCACCCTTTTCATTTGTCTGATTTTTAGCCCGTTTCACTTTTGCAGTTTTGAATTTACTTTCTTGTAAATTGTTGCTATTTTTTTTATTATATTAAAACAAATAATAATTACCAGATTTTTGTATGTTTGCTGTATTTACAAAATGTTTATCTTTATTTGCACCTTCGTGCACCCCAGATGTGGGGCAACAGATCTACGGATCGTAGTATGTATTTGATTTTGATGTCCCTTATTATACACATCTCGGAGTAAATTGCCCTGTATTTTGTTGTGTATACTGTTTTATGAAGACAACACAAATAACAAGCGTAGAGGTCCCTGCATGTGTGTCGGTTGTCGCTGTTATTTCAGGAGATTGGACCCATTTTAATAATTTCTTGTCTATCTTGTAGATATCGAAGTCTCGAAGACAGTAATGACCGAAAAGGTCTCTACACAAAGAGAGCGGTGTTCAACAATGATTCGGGTGTACAAAGTCAATACGGGATCAGGTTACAAATGTGAATGTCAGATGTCTAGTTGTGTGATAAGAAACACAAAGTGCTAGGTATACTTCTGAATCCTTTTTGGTGCACTCCACTGAACACAGAATTGTTCCACCTTTCCTGTAGTTATTCATCTTGTCAGCATGGTGACTGAGCTCTTCCCTCAGGACTCAGACTATGTCCATCAACACAAATCAATATCACCAAATATTACAAGCCTTTTTTGCCGTTATTTCATGATAACAATGTGTCAGTGCCTCGGTAAAGGCTGTTCGTGATCAAATACAACAGGAAAACGGTATTAATCTCGCAAACCAGGTGCACATCCGACCAGCTGAGGCCCACTTCCCCTTCTTGTAGATTTAGGGAGGGGGGGGGGTGATCCCAAATAGTCTTGCTTTCTGATGTGTGCGGCATATGTAGCGAGGTAGTATGCGTATTTTGTTATAAACATTGCTCTGCAGTATAACGAATTAGACGACCCACCAGATCCATATTCTGGTGTCATTACGGACACCGAGATGTTACCCGTCATATAGGAAACATGCTTCTCATTTTAAGCGTGCCGACAACAAATAATCGTAAAGAAAGGGGGAACTTGACCAAAACTGGAAGTACTGCCACACCGTAGGCCTAAGTTGTGGCCATACATAGGTATACCATGAGTAAATATAAGTATACAACTGTATTTCCTCATTGCTATTCTAACCTTCAATCAAAAGATTATACTACTACAATAGAGTATAATAAAATAGCTAGCTTTGCACACTGTGCCATCGAAACCAGAAATGTAAGAATATCATCAATGCATGTTCCGGGAGTATGGAGGGTTACAACAACACCGCAACTATAGTTCTGAGTCATACAACTTATTTGCACTGAAGTTCATTCACTTTGGAAGTAATAACAAGGTTTGTTTTACCCTTTTATAAATAACTAAAGTTGATGGAAATTCCCGTATTATTACACATTGCCATCATTTTTGGTTTTCGATGCTGCATACTTCTTCCTAACTGTAAGCTGTCTTTACTTCTTATTGAAAAATAAGCAATTCAATTTCAATGGACTCACTATCACCGTAGGCCTGGAAATCAGGACGTTTTCAAATTCAGAAACTGGAAAATTGCCCCACAACGTTCGGGTGTATACACTGTGCACGTTTGTAATGAATGAACATAGAGGGCGCTGTGACTAGTGTTATTTTCCGACTCGCCGACATGTGGATCTGGACCCAATTTCATGGCTCTGCTTACCGTAAGCAAAGAATCGGCGCTTGCGGAAGCAGGGAATTCCGTGCTTACGTCAAGCGTATTTCACGGGTTAGCGGGGAATTTCGGCTTGTGCGCATGCGCCCTCCACGTTACTAGGCTTTCTACGCTTACACAGCTAGCGCAGAAATTCGGCGCTTGAACAGTAAGCGGAGAATGGTCACCGCAAGTGCAGAATTCGGCGGTAAGCAGAGCCATGAAATTGGGCCCTGGTGAGATCCAGGGAACAAAATTACAAAGCGCCCTCTATGTTTATTCATTACAAACGTACACAGTGTATACACCCGAATGTTAGTACTGGGCCCAATTTCATGGCTCTGCTTACCGTAAGCAAAGAATCGGCGCTTGCGGAAGCAGGGAATTCCGCGCTTACGTCAAGCGTATTTCACGGGTTAGCGGGGAATTTCGGCTTGTGCGCGTGCGTACTCCACGTTACTAGGCATTCTACGCTTACACAGCTAGTGCAGAAATTCGGCGCTTGAACAGTAAGCGGAGAATGGTCACCGCAAGCGCAGAATTCGGCGGTTAGCAGAGCCATGAAATTGGGCCCTGATTGTGTGTACCGAGCAAACACCAATGTAAATGGTCTTGGAACCAAGACTAGTTCTGTCTGTGTCGCGCGCTACAGCTAGGCACGGTTGACTTAAACAAGTCTACCTTTTACATTCACCATCCATAGAAACAACATGGCGTCCTTAGATATAGGTGGGCAAGGGAATGTTATTGGTGATATCACAAGAGATTTACCCTCTTTGAAATTTGAGAACGCCATTTCAGAAGAAGAATCTCCGTATCTTATTCTTAGAGCTAGGTCTCACGCGATCACCGTGTCTGCTTGTGCACAGGCAACGTACTTTGCGGCCATTCTAAACGAAGCAAGGTAGGAGAATATTTAATGGATAAACGTAGTGCACCCTTTTCGTGATAAATTATTTTAAAACCGCAGAATTGTTTTAAAAATATTTTGCATTTAAAATTTTGTTTTAAAATATCTTATCAAACAAGTTGAATTAAGCAGAAAAAGGGTTGATAATTAAGAATGGTAGTACACACTGGCAAATAAGTAAATAGGAATACACACATAGTCTTTCAACTATTGCTGTTTATAAAATTAAACTATTCAAAGTGTTTTGTGTTCGTTATGAACTACTAAACTAGAAGTGTACAGTAGTAAGTCAAGTCTGCGCATGTATGTTCAGTTAATTGTTAACTTAAAAATAGCTGGCAAAATATCCACTGCCTAAATAATTCAAGGTCTAAATTAAGACACACAAGAGCTTAGCCCCTGACTGAATGTGTAGGGAGTAGGGAGGGAAGTGTGGCTGGCGGATATTTACATACCGGCTCTGTATGTTAAAACCTGCCAGCCACACTGTTGGGGCTAGCAAGAGCTAGAAAATCCATAAACAGCCCTATATTTGACCCCATTGTTTAAGGCCAATCCACTGGACTTCCTCCATTTGTATTTAGAGGATACAGCAGCAGTCCAGTTAGTGAACTTGCCCAAGTTGGAGCTAAGACATTCATATCAAAAATATCAACTTAAAGGCCCTGTACACTATTGGTAAGATCGAAAAACACAATGTTCACAGATTCACACATAACTTACATGATTTAAAGTAAGTAATGGTAGAGAGGGTTCCTTAAAATATTTCTGCCTAAAATTCTATCGTTTCTGAGAAACGAGTAAAACAATAGTAATTATCGCGCGAGATAATTTGAAAAAACAGAAAACACATAAGAGCTCTTTTCACTATTTTCTTGTGACCTCGATGACCAATTGAGCTCAAACTTTCACAGGTTTGTTTGTTCATGCATATGTTTAATCACACAAAATGTGGACACTGATTTTGAGCTGTTACCAAAAGTGTACAATACCTTTAAAGGCATTCAGTTAGCTCTGTGGTTTCTTCTCTGCCTCTCACCTCTGTGGACCCTGGTTTCGATCTTTGACCAGAGCCTTGCGTGTGGATTTGGTTTTCAGTTCCTACCTGACTGCCTGTATTTTCCTCATCAGGGGGTTATTTATTATTCTCCCACTTTTAAAACTAGGCATTTCTTTATTGTCTTCTTGTAAAGTTGGTTTGATGTTTCCTGTTACATTCACAGATAAATATGAATAGCGCCCTCTATTGTTAACTACCATACTTCACCAACATGGCAGCCTATCAGAAATAAATGCCAAGATCCACAGTTATAATAAAGAAGTCTGTCTCGCCCTCCACCTTATTTCTAAGGCCATAGTGAAGACATAACATTTCCATTAGGGTGATATGCTGACTAACGCCAACATAAGGCTCGATAGCTCAGTTGGTTGAGCGCCGGCATGTTTCTGGAGTTCGTTGGTTCAAATTTTGCTTTTGTAAATTTGTCTTTGTTCAACCCAAAACTATTTAAAATCTACCCAGTCAGTTTCCCTTGTGGTTCATTACTTGATACTTGATATAAAAAAAGTCCCATCCTCTTAATAAGGTGATCCCATCAGTTAACGGTTGTATGGGTTCTGACTGGCACCCCCGAACAAAGATATTGACTAAATAGGGAGGCCGCCAAAAAAGGGCTAGATAGCTCAGTTGGTAGAGCGCCGGCAAATTTCCGGCTCTTGTAAATTTTTCTTTGTTCAACCCAATACTAAATAATTCAGATTCAGATTATAGCCCTCGGTTCTCCCAACGGTTGTACTACATTCGGGAGGATCAAGGGTTACACTTATCGCAACTATAGTGGGAGTTGATTTAGTGACACTCAACTTGCAAAAGAAAACACCTGTCTGAAAGTTCCAGTCACTGAGTTAAAAAAAAAAACATACTTTGCATCTCTTTTCGAGAAATTGCAAATGTAAAACATAGAACTGTAGTGCTAAGTAGCAGTTACTAGTATTAATTAACCCCGTTTACATGTAAATTTTGTGTAAATTTACAGTGACCTTGGTCCAAGCATGGTGCATAATACAGACCATCAACAGGAGTTAACATAATCGTAATTTTAGCTGTTTTTTAACTTATTAATTTTTTTTACTGTATTGCATTTTCTCCCAGACAGCATATTCTGGAGTTAAGAAGTCCCAAAAAGTCCAAGACCTCAAAGTTTCTACAGGATGCCCCACCAAGGGACCCTCTTCTAGTTGGAATAATTGGGTGTGGTCGGATGGGACTGCATCTTGCCAATGCTTTGTTGACCTATGCCGATGTACAACCAAAGGAGTTAGTAGTGTCAACACGACGGCCAGAAACACTTGGTAAATAAGGATTGACAGTATACTGTCTGTAATTTATTTTCGTTGTTTTTAAAATAAATTTCACAAGTTTTCAAATCAAAATCCAATGTAAACCACAACCCAGGCATCAAATATCAAACTTCATACAAGTTATGCAGCTTTTAGCCAGTGTTGATGAATTTTTAGGCCTTTTGTGATGTCAAATGTGTTATATTTTGCATCTGTTTTGATTTTTAAAGGAACCCAATTAATGTTAAAAATGTTCATTTGAATGGGGATGCAGTATCCAACTAATATGTTTTGGTTGGACTTGTTTATCATAAGGCAAGCTCAAAGAGAAAGGCGTCAGCTGTATCTACAAGAATGCTCAGGTGGCAACTTCCGTCCATCTCCTGTTCCTGTGTGTGCTGCCCTCACAGCTCCCAGATGTCACAGAAGACATCAAGGGTATTATTCCATCCAGTTGCACAGTTTACACATTCCTCGGTTCAGTTCTAATTCCAAGACTGAGACAGGTACAAACTTAGCTAGGGTCATGACCCAGTCATCCATCAGCTCTAACCAAACTTTTTAAAATGTCTATAGACCACTCTACTTTATGTTTTGTTCATGTGTAATACATTTTTGTATGTGTACTTTTTTGATAGAGATTTTTGTAAACTTTTTTTGTTCACCCGTTTGAATATATGTGCAATGCTTTAACAACTTTGATGAGGATTTTTGGGGTCTTTAATTTGGTTTTGTTTGTTTGCTTTTTTTTTTTGTGGGGATGGCCTTTTTTAATGTTTGTCATACAATTGATTTATTAATGTCTTCATTAAGGTATTATACAGGATTGGTAGAGCTGACAAAACAGTCGTAGACAGTGTTCATCTTTTGTGTGATCAACCATGAAATAACAAACCAGTGAAATTTTCCCCCAAATTTTCACAGGTTTGTTTTTCCATGTAGGGCCTATATGGTTGATCACACAAAACACAAACATATCTGCAACTTCATTGTCAGCTCTACCAATCCTGTATAATACCTTAAACATCACAGCTTCATGGATTTGGTCATGAAAGAGTTATTGTTACATTTACTTTGAACTTTCTTGGCTATGTTCAGGTGATCCAATTTGGCAACATAATTAAGGCAGAGTATTCATGGAAGCTTGATAACGCTGATGCGCAATGGGATTACAGCAGGGATGTCTGTACCACCCTAGAGAATCCACAACAGGTGCAAGTCACCTGTCCACTAAACCTCAACAAAGAAGGTATAACTTCAATCTCTGCATAAGGAGATACAATGGGTAGTAGGCGAGTACTCTTGCCTGTAAACATATACTTGGTACGTGTGCGTTGGCCGTGGAATGAGGTGCATGCTGGTCTAGCTAGCAATCAAACTTTGTCACTAACTAGACCGGCTTGCATCTCATTCCACAAATAACGTACATACTGAGTATTTTAGTAGTCTATGAGTGTACTGATCAGAATCAAGGTATTTTGGGATGGGAAGAAGTTATTCAAAATTTGCTGGAAATTCAAAAACGTACATAAGAAAACATTTAATACAACCACATTTATTTGACTTGATATGAGGATTACATACTACGAGTTTAACAGTTACTGTAAAGCATTCTCAAATTGTGTCCAGTCCAAAATGCGTACACACTAAATAATTTTGTTTAAGGTGTAACCTGTTTATATAACAGGATATTCTTCTGTCTCATAGGTATTTTAGCACTTTGTTGAGATGGTCGGTTTGATGGCCAAAAGAAATGTTCTAAGTTTCCCTTTCACACTGTAGGCCTATCTACTAATTACTAGGATCTGACCACGTTAGTCTAGATGGAGCAGATGGTCTGGGTTAGAAATGGGATTGCGGTCTTGCATGTTACCTTCGTGAGCATACTCTAAACTTCCCTTTCCACTAGCATCTATCTACTCAGAACCCTCGTAGGCCTATACTAATTGACACAATCGGCGACTGAAGTCATGTGACTCATAGTGGGTATAAAATGTAAACAAACCAATCAAGCGATGTGCATGGAAATGCATTTCTGCTTTTTACCTTACGGTAGCAGCGCTTGGAAGCAGCCATGCTTTTCCATGCACACTGCGAGTCGCTTGCTTGGTTTGTTTACATTGTATACCCACTATGAGTCATGTGACTCCGGTCACCGATTGTGTCTGTGACTAGGATCTGACCAGGTTAGTTCTAGATCATTTCTCTACCTGATCATTTTTAGGATAGTTAAATTCCCCACAATTTCTTTATCTAAAACTGCATACAATTAAAAAAAAAAATTATCCTTCCCTCTTTTTTAAAAGATGCAATCCTAAGCACGAATGACAAATGGTGTGAGATGATCTTGTATTCCTTCGTCAACCTCTGCATCCGGATGGGTCTGAGCAAAGAGGAGACGATTGCCACATTGAACTTCATCGTCCTTGGACAGGGTGTGTCCAGAGAGTACATGAGCAAATTTGTACCCGAGGATTTCACGAAGAGAAAAGAGTATGTTGAATTTAAAAATACTTGGTTTTCAAAAGTAAATTATTCTATGAGATTCTTGAGCATTTCAAACAGTGAGGTGTTCATAATGAATTTTACTAAAAGAGTGCTATGAAAGGTCTTTGGATGAGTCTTTTATCCCCAAAGGGTCAATCTGAAAGAATGTACATTCTGGTTTTCTGTTTTTGTTTTGCTAACATTTATTGACCCAGATCACCCGAGGTCATCAGCCCAATAATCTTGGTTGTGCTATTGTGGGAGTCAATGTTCCTGTGTGTTACACAGTGTAGTGTGCATTTTAGGCAACGTGGCATTTACACGTATATGAGTTGACTCCTGGCCAGCATGACAGCAGTGTGACGTTGGTGCAAAGGGGCATTAGGTTAATCGTTGGTTTGGGTCAATATTGTTCCATATTTTCAGTCAGGGCATTTCAAATGCGTTTGTTACAGTATACATGTGTACCACAGTAATAGATTGTGCACATTATTGGGCTCAGGGGAACATGAGTAATGTGCCCCTGAAAGGGTTAATCCAGGGTATATTACGTTGGTCGTGCCCTCTGTTGGTTGTTTTCACTGCTGTGTTCAATATTAGAAATAGCCCCGGGTGTGAGGTTGTAATTACACTGGTACTATAGGTCATTTGATTGACATTCCTGTGCGATGTGCTGTAGGGGACAGTGAACATTTTTTTTGGTCAACTATCGTCATTGTTTGAAATTTGTTAGCACTGTTCATCTGCTTTTGTAATTTCCTCGTAAATGTTGGAAGATGACGTTATATTGTCTCCAATCTATTTCCATGGTATAACAAACAATTGTTGCATGCTGTGATGGGGTCCATGGGTTTGGTACACTCTCAAGGCTAATGGCATCCTCAGCTTTGCCTTGGGTGCCATATGCCCACAGCGTGCAACAACTGTATAGTGTGGACTTAATTACTTTTTCCCACACAACTACCTGATTGTATTAGAATTATTTTTGGAGTTAGCAACAGTTGAGGAACTTTTTGCAGGAAAAGTTGAGAGCCCTAAAAGCTCCTTCAAGCTTTTTTTTCAAATCTATTAAATCAGTCATTCCATGGCCATAGACCGACTGTTATTATTATGGTATTTTCTTACAGTATCTTCCCAGTTTTTGACATGGCTGCAGTGGCCAGCAATCCCACACCACTCACTCAGACCATCATGGAGGAATCGGAGATCCGGAGGCAGTTTGTCAAGAAGTACATAAGCATCTTTGACAAATTCTACTACTGGAAAGGCATTAAGCAAGTCAAGAAGAAACCAGATAAGGAATAAAAATAAGAATGGGGATGGTTTTTATTTCAATATCGTATGTACAAACCTGTGCACAGTTTGGATCACTCTAAGCCATCTCATGTTGAATGGAAGAGCATTTGAGCTTTTCAATACCAAAGTAGGTACAGCTCTCTGTGAGGTTGGACTATTGTGCCGTGATTTATAAACTTCTAACTTTTTCAGGTCTGCCTGGTTAACAAATAATGCTATATTTTTCCACATATTGAATAACTCGTGCTCTTTGATCTACTTCTTTAGCACTAAGGATACTGTTCCCAAAAGCTCGTTGGAATTTATAACTCTAGGGGTTACCAAAAGGTGGAAATGCCGTCATTTCAATGTATCTCCTAAAATCTGGATCCCAGTTTCATACTTTTTTTGTCGGCAGTGACTCTCATCCCTGATTGTAATGTATGCAATTACTAAGCATTAAATGGAAACTTTGTTTTCTTATTAAAAGTTATAGGGAGCAAGTAAAACTAAAAGGGTTTCTCTAAAATCTTTAATACACAAACAAATTTGGGGAGTTGTAGGTAATGTGCTTCAAAACTGCCTAACACAACATCCAAGTACATAGGAAAAAGATTGACATTCAGTAGGATTGGAAACTTTGCATGGTGAATATACAATCAAGTGAGGTTTGTTGTGAGCTGTTGTGGTTCTGAGAAGAACCAGTGGTTTAACAACTCTTGAGTTGAACCCTAACACCTTTTAAGAGATTTAGTATGTGGTGTCTCCGCAAACCTCATTTCATGAAGGACCTTGTTTTTTATTATCTGAATTCTGAAACATCGTTACTAAATATTTGACTGTTTTAAGTTTTTGAGTGCCCGATTTTAACATTTTTACACAGTGGTTAACAGCCATACAGTATCCAGTCTAAGACTTCTTATAGTTACTTCCAAGTTAGATTGTTTATATTCACAGTAAAACATAATATTTTATTGTTCTTTAATCATTCAGTGTTTTAATATCATCCACATGGTTTTGACATCAAGTGGCGAATGTATCCGCACATTTAAAAGACAGTTGTGTGCACAGCTGTTCCACCATACATAACCTGTGCAGTTGCTAAGTTTCAAAAGGTTGGTCAACTCACTTGTAAATGTGACCCAGAATTATAGGAGGAATAATGCATTAAACTACACATTCAAAAACAAAAAAATGAAATAAAAATACATAACAATACATTTTATCTATTTTATATCAGTTAAAAAAAGTACAAAATACAGTTAATTTATTTTATATCAGTGGTTATATTTCTTAAATTTTAACATAGCATTCTATATGGTTAGGCAAGCCATAGAGAGCAAGGACCAGTAAAACTGGAATAATTTTGTAATTTTCTATGGTAATTAAAAGCGGGTTTATTGTGTTTGCAGAATTTTAATATTCAGTTGTTTTATTTACTTATTTATTTTATTCGGCTGGTGAGGGCATAATTGCAAGCAAGTGTTAATTCAGTCACAACAATTAAAACTGCTAAGTGGATACTGGTTTTCTAAAAGGAACTTGAAGTAACTGCAGATTAAACTGTCTCCGAGACGGTGAGGTACTATGTTTTTACGGCAAACCATCGTGTACAATTTCGATCCACCTGTTTACCTGTATTATCTATAAAAATTATGAGCTACTCTGACTGGGAACGATTTTCATTTGGGGGACAGAGAGAGAGGGCGCGCTTCCATTTTCGTGACTTGTCTGGTAATAAGCTCAGAATAGACCTTGTAAGTTGACAGCTTTCGCGAGAACTTCGGGCACCTCGCAAAGCACTCACTGCGTGTATTGTGACAGTAGCTTTTAAAAAGAACTTGTATTCTGCTGTTTTTACAAATTGAACCTATTGAATATGGTTTGAATAAAAAACTGCTAAATTTAGCAATTGTAAATTGTAAACAATTTCGCAAATCTTTGATTTAATTTCAGTAGTATAATTATTTTTAAGCTGACCTTTTAGTTTCCGCTTCACGTTCGACCATAAAGAACATGCAATAAAATGGCGGTCGCCGTAATTCTTGACGTAGTACACACACGCAAACTCGAGCAAGCTGCTACACTTGGTAGTAGCACGGTATCCAAACCGCGCGAAACTAGGACGATGGTATTGCATGACGTCGCGACGTCATGCAATACCATGTAAAAGTAACGAAGACTTAAAATATCCCGATTTAAATGATAACGCGGTTTGCGCAACACAGTTGGCGTAAATTCACAATTATTTGACTCTTAGAGCCGGATGGTGGAGGTCAAGTACCAACTCTTCATTTTCTAGTAAGTTTCCAGATTTTGTTTAATTTTTATTGATTACATTGCTAGGTTTAAAGGCCCTGTACACTATTGGTAAGATCGAAAAACACAATGTTCACAGATTCACACATAACTTACATGATTTAAAGTAAGTAATGGTAGAAAGGGTTCCTTAAAGTATTTCTGCCTAAAATGCTATCGTTTCTGAGAAACGAGTAAACCAATAGTAATTATCGCGCGCGATAATTTGAAAAAAGAGAAAACACATAAGATCTCTTTTCACTATTTTCTCGTGACCTCGATGACCAATTGAGCTCAAACTTTCACAGGTTTGTTTGTTCATGCATATGTTTAATCACACACAATGTGGACACTGATTTTGAGCTGTTACCAAAAGTGTACAATACCTTTAAATGTAACTGGTCCACCGATATTGTTATTTTTATTTTTTTTGGAGGGGGGGGGGCGGGAGGGGTTGAAAAAGGTTTCGCGGCAAATAGAAATCACACAAAACTGCACCACGTTAATCCACCATAGCTGATGGCTCGGAGTTGCCCGGAAGCTCAATACAGTGACCTCATCGTTGCGTGACTTAAGACGGTCTTTAACAACTCGAAATCAGATTACCGCCCCTCGAGGTCCTATAATCTGTTAAAGGCAAAGTATACCTTTGGTTTTCGGAACCGTTCGATTGTTTTAATCCTGTGTAGATGTATATATATACAATACAACTAACCTGTGAAAATAGCATTTCAAAAGGTGGTTACGTTTTTGAAATATCGCCAAAAGTCTGGAATTACACGATCTGACAAACGTTTGACAGAAACGTTTCTCAGAATCAAATTTTAGGGGATAAAAACTAACATATTTTCCCAGAATTTTATCAACGATTATTTTGAATTGAAATATTTCTGAAATCGCTTTATGCTATCGAAAGTTGCTGTACTTCTAACCAATTTAAGTTTTTATTGCCATAAATGTTTAGAGTGATTACCAGTCGTATACCTTTAAAGACCATTTCTTGTGTCTCTGAACAAACCTTGAAAAAACGTAGTTTGGATCCTGTTGGATCTCGAGCAATGCAATGGGGGTTATCAAAAGGCGAATGATATAAAAGTAAATTTGTAATAAAAATTATGGAATTGTGCAATTTACAGGCAACCAGCTTCACGAAATCTCAAGAGGAATATCTTAATATTCACATAATATTCTAGGGAATAGTAAGACACAGGAAAATGTATGTTGTGCTATAGAAGATAAATTTTTGAAGGCTGGCCCAAGTTGCCTGTAGTCCAAACTAAAACACAATGCGTCCTAACTAAGGTAAGGGAAACATTTTCTGAAGTGATCACCTTTTCATGCTGTCAGCTGTCTATAGTATCTACTTGGGATGGTTGTTAAGAATGACGCCCCCTGCGATGGCAAAGATGACGGTGAAGACAATGAAACTCGTCACGTCAATAAATCTTGCGATTTTCAGCATGGCCTGTTTGATAAGAAGAAGATGAGTTATTAAGACTAAACACCGTTTTTATAAAAGCACAACAAGCAAGTTCAAGATTGTGAATATATGAATGGTACAGCAGGCGCAGATCCGGGGGGGGGGGGGCAGGGGGGCCGTGCCCCCCGGGTAAAATTAGATTATTATTATTATTTAAAAAAAACCTTTCTGCCTGCTTAAATATTAGCCACAAGTGTGTGTGTTGTCTTTTCCCCCAGCGGCAGGATGGATTTCTTTTTCATCCTATGCCTATCAAATTTGTTTCTTTCTGCCAAAATGAAATTCATGATTATGTCACTTGTAATTGCTTGGATTTGCACATAAGCGTTTGAAACCTGACGTGCCAATTTGTCCTGGATAAAATATATTTCATGCCGTTCTGGTATTGGAATACACTTAGCTTGAACTATATTTTTTGAATGAATGAATAATTAAATATATAAAACCAGATATTGCAGCGACCAGATCCAAACGCGAGATTTGTGGGATTGAAATTTTCTTTGTGTAAAGTTAGAAGATTGGTATGGATCAGAAGTGCTTAAAAAGTGTGTCTATTTCTCGGTTTCAGGCACAAAGAGGCTTGATTTTTCACTCCTCAAAATACCAAAAGCTCAGAGCTTCCGGGGGCTTCGCCCCTGGCCCCCACCGGGGCCTCACCCCTGGACCCCACCATCGATGTTACAGAAAATTTTCCAGTAAATTTAGAAGATTTATATGGATCTGATTTCCGATAAGAGTGTGTCTATTTCTCTGTTTTAGGCATATGGAGGCTTGATTTTTCACCCCTAAAAAAAGCCAAAAGCTTAGAGCTTCCCGGGGCTTTGACCCCCACCGGGGCTTCACCCCTGGACCCCACTATCGATGTTCAAGAAAATGTTTCCAGTAAATTTAGAAGATTTATATGGATCTGATTTCCTATAAAAGTGTGTCTATTTCTCGGTTTTAGGCTCATGGAGGCTTGATTTTTGTAACCCTACAGAACGCCAAAGACTCAGAGCTTCGCCCCTGGACCCCACCAGGGGCCGTAAGGGCGGCCCCTGGACCCCACCCATTTTTTCTTTTCTCTATTACAAAATCCTGGTTGCACCGTTGTGCCCCCCGGTTTAAACAATCCTAGATCCGCCCCTGTACAGCTATGCACCAGTTAGCAGTAGTGAATGTCCGGAGAAATATTCTGTGTGTTTTTTCAATACAAAATCAAAGAGCAAGGGATAAATCACCTACCGTCTTTGATGAGCTTGCAGTCCGCATCTCCCCGTCTTTAGTGTCGACACCGAACCCACGGGTTAGATTAAGGGAGAAAACACTCACGAGAAAGGCAAAAAATGCCAAGAAGACGCTAAGCAGAAGAACACACTCAAGAAAGGGCTGCCTCCGCCGACCATGGGCACAGATAGGTTGAAAGAAACCAACTGAATAATGGTGGCAACGAGCAGTACTGAGCAGACTACGGCTCTCTCTCCGCAATAGGGCGGTATCAGGAAACAGAACAAGATCAACAGCGACGTCAGGACTGCTGGTGCCAACACTCGTACAGCGAACCCGTTTGGTTTGCGCGACAAGTCGATGGTGTATTTTATATGCTCATACGTCTCCACACAGCAAGCGAACTTAACACTTCTCTGAGGAGCTGAAAGATATCATCTCCCAGAAGGCGTTCAGCTCGTAGCTGTGAAGTACGGCACCCGATGTCTGGTCCAAAGTGGTCAAGTTGATATCCAAACTACTGTAGCCCCAATCTTCAACTTTGAACTGACACGACGGTGAATCGAATGGGTAGTTGATCAAATCCGATGTACACGGCACGGCCAGGCGTAGCAATTGATGGCGTCCAATTTCCCCATTGCTCAATAAGGAAATCAGAACAGTTTCCTCTTCCAATATTCTGAAACATGAATGGTAGAACCAATAGCATTTTAAAAACAAGTCGTCGCTTCCCTGACGTTAAAAAGGGCTTGAAATTCGAGACAACTGCGCAAGAGAATGCTCATTGGTAAAAATCGTATTTTAATTGTCATGATTTCTTACTGTGTATTTGGTTTGATTCTGGGCGTCCATACAGTATCAGGTGTTAATGACAGATCTGAAACTCCGCTAAAGCTGGCAGGGTCCCATACTAGACGGTCGTCATACCACACCTGCGAAAACATACCAAAACCCAACTCCAATTTATTTAATTTTATGTAATGAACATTTAACTTATGTTTGTACGAACTGGATTCACGAAAAGTCTTCATTGGCGTGCATAATAACAGAGCTGCACACGTCATTATTTCCACGATAATGACTGTGTACTACTTAACGAAATGTTTCTTTTTGCTGTTGTATTTGCAAAGTATCAAAAACTGAATAAATATGATATACTTATGTTAAGGAAAGAACAATAAAGGCAAAACGGCGATTCAATCAAAGTAGATTTTCTGCCTAATCCAATACTTACAATCTTAGCTAAGGCAGTTATATAAAGGCTGTTTGTCGTTTCGTCCTGAAAAAAGACCCACACAGAATTGATGAATATTAATTTAACTATACTGCAGCATTGCATGTGTAATTTAATTAGCTCCTAACCTTTTAGTTCACCTGAGCTCACAAAATGTAAGAAGGTTGTGTATTGCTTAATTTTTTTTCTGTGAAAGACGCATTAGCGAACAAGAATGTCCGTCCATGCCAAGTGCTCGAAGTATAGAACAAACGGTAAGCAGCGCCTACTAGAATGGGAGACTTTGGAACGCTAGGTGGCAGCAGATATCACGTTTACTTTATACAAAGTTCTGAGCATGCAAGCCTTTCCGAAAACGATTTACCTTGCTAGTTTGCTGCCACCTAGTTTCCCCAACATGTCTCCTATTGGGTCGAGATTGGGTCGAGATCGACCCCACAATATTTATTAAAAGGGACGGCTGACTACGAGAGTGTACGAATAAAGCACTAACTAGTCTTTCGATTCGCTGAAGATCCATGCTGAACGTTACGTTAACAGGTGACTCTGGATGCACCAGCTTGTTGTAGCTTGTTAACAGGTTCGTTATAAGACGTGATCGGTCGGCGTGCGACGCGCCTCCATCTGAAGCATGTTAGGGATAGATGAAGAGTTATTGATATACTCTAAAGTTGGCTGTTTTTCTTTACTTTGAAGAGCTACTTGAACGAGAATAAAGAAGAAGCACTTGAACGAGAATAAAGAAGAAGCAATTTGCTAAAATTCATTTACAAGTGCTCAATAAATACAGACAACTGTTTAGTACACATCCTATATTTGTTTTATGCATACAAAAACAGTTTTCTTCCGAACATAACTCAACGCTTTTCGTTGAGTTTTGCCGAAAGCAGGTGACGTCATTATTCTCAGATAAATTCGTGTGACGTCAGTGTTAAAGTGGTGTTTTTATAGCCTTGTGCAGTGTATACATGCATCGTATTGGTAAATGCACCTATCTAGATCCTCGGAGCTTACAATATTCACGTCTTGCTCTTCTATTATTCAAAAGACGGGGGTTTAACAGGCAGTGGAATATTACGTAATCAGTTAATTTAAATAACAAAAAACTTCAGGGTGGGGTGTTGCTTCTGACCGTAAGAGCACCATTCTTAGGCAAAGTCATAAAGAAAAGCCTCCAAAATGTTACAGAGCAGCGCTCAAGTAGACTTTTTCGGCATCAGTATTAGTGGGATGTAACGAACTATTTTATTATAATAAATAATGTCAAACTAATTTTTCTGACCAAATCACCAATGCAACGGTTTGCTACATATTTTGTGTGACATTATACCCGATCCTTGCTGTATAGGCTGTTCGGGCTAAAGGCTGTGATGAGCTATCAGCTCGGCCAAAAGGAAACCCTGTGGGGTTCAACTGTTCTCTCACAAAATCTTGATAAGCCATTAGTATTTGACAGCTGGCTCTATAGGTAACTTTGGTATCGTTGACGGTGAAACTATATGCCAGCAACAACATCATGACGGCTAAACGACACCGCCCATGAAGCCAACAAAGGCATTTCATTCTGTTGATCTGACATTCAGTACTTCATCATGGGGGCTACGTGTGGTTTATATGTATTCTCGTGTTTTTGACAACTACATCATACGACAGGAAATTGTCCTCAGCCTAGAGAACAAGGTCGATTCATATAAATACACCTCAAAGCATGATGTACATACAAATAACACGTTGCTCCATTGCGAAGGGTGCTGACAAAAAACACCTGGCACAATATTCTGTATAAAAGCAGCTGTGCGTTTGAAAGGAGTAGTTTCAATCAAATATCGTTGTTAGTAAAAAATTAAAAAAAGGCTGACCTGCGGATCGTCGGAAACCGCAGCCCATCCTTGGCTGTTTTCTGGCAGCGAAACTTTTGGCTAAAGCAGGACTATTGTTTTGTCATTCGATGCTCGATGTAGGCCTATGTGACATAATGGTGTGACCCCTCCCGTGTGTATTCATTGTGTTCTGGGAATCTTAGCAGTTCAGGGAGGGTGTTGGGGGGGGGGGGGTACCTGTCTTCTGTTAAAGTGGAAGAGTTAGGCCTGCGCTAAACGTCGCACGTTTGTCGTGTCGAACTCAAACAGTTGTAAAATTAGGAATTAAATTCGACAAAAGAGCGACGTTTAGCGCAAACCTTTTATTTAAGTTCGGCACTGCCGTGTAGCACGGCAAGCCCTGCCGTGCTACACGGTTAGCGGCACAACACGGTGACAAACGTCGCGCTCTTGCCGTGTCGAATCGAACTGAAAACATTTGAGTTCGGCTCGGCAAAAGTGCGACGTTTAGCGCAGGCCTTAATCAGTACTGCCCCTTGCAGGGCGCGGAACACACCTCCGCACAATGCATACGTCTCCCATTTCTACCATTTGGGGAGCAATTCCTTTGTGTACATTTTTACTCCCAAAATGATGGACATGATAGACGGGTTCCGCCAAGCAGGGTCAGTACAAAGATTTTGGTGACTCTCTCTGCCGCCTGCCAGGTATAAAAATGCTTGCATTTAAATATTTGGGTTTGCTTCAGCGTTTCTAGGGTCGTAAATAGCAAGCGACGTGCGTTAACAATAAATCCTATCCCCTATAAAAGGTGGTCTATATCCCCTCAATGAAGCGTTGATGACAAGCATAGAATTACAGTGAAGCCCCGCCCCTTTGCCTTCCAACTCACAAGCTGATCTATGGAGGTTTGTTTTGTTGAGTTACCGTGATAAAAAGACCTTCACCTGTCAAACAGGTCTCACACAGTCCATTCCTACGATAGCTATAAAGCTGATGGCCACAGGAGTTCTAATGGGAATTTCAAGCTGAATGAACTCACCCAGTGCATGGAGGTACTGCCATCTGTTTCTGCATGGTATGACACTGATGTCGGAATATAGGGCGGGTGGTTGAGTTGTCAGAACATAGGGGTGTCGGAATATAGAGCAGTCCCCACAGTGTGGACCACCAAGGAGAATGGATTTTTTGAAAATTCATCTGCGGAATTATTTAAAAAAAAAGCAAAAACCTACACGAAGAAATAGTACCTCAAACTCACTGCAGGGTAAAAATTAAACAGTTCGTGTGTAGTGTGAACCTTTTTACGTGGAGGGGCCTATGTTAGGTAAAATGTGTACTGCGAATCCTTGTGAGTAAGCTTTCTTGTGACCTTTTGGCTCCGTGATTATTATAAGCAAGGCCACGCCGAGAATTGGTTCACCATGGGGTGTTCGGTAACTCGTTTCTAGAATGACCATGGGTACATTCTCTTATCGGAAACCAACTGAAAGAATTCGTTGTATTAAAACAATCAGATTGGGTAGTACTATAGTAGCCCTGGTCTTTTCCCACTGATACAGGCGCCCTCGTGTGTATGAGGTGATGTATTGCTGGCAGCCGTGCTGTTGTTCTACTATTTTTGCAGGATAGTCAAACTTTGAATAGTATGTTTAAACCCGAACCATGTCAACGTTTGGTTGTCTTTAAAATGTCAAAAAAAAAAAAAAAAAAAAAAAAAAAAAATCGAAGACGCGATAACGTGTCCTTGCCATTGAGCACGAACTCTGGTTGGTTCAATGGTTTTAAGGAACGGGTATTACGGCAAATAAGTAATTAAATGTTGATATTAATATTAGCTTATATTAAAAGAACGGCCCTCCAATAGCTTTACCTTTTACAGTATGGGCACATTATGGTTGAGGGGTACGGATCGATGTACTGTTTATAACGACCAGCTCTATGGCTAACAAATCTTTGGTGAAAGTAAATGATTGATTACATCAAGCTTCCACTTACCCACTCTTCCATGGAAACTCATGCACATAACCACCAACAACACAACGAAACCATCTTGCAGTGCCATTTTTCCTTGAGATGCAAAATCCAGTTTGTCAGAAAGAACCATTCGACCGCACGGCTCAAATCCCTCGCTTCCTTTGAGCAAGTGGCACGATTCGATGGATATCGACCATGTTACATCTGTTTACAGAGTGGTGACCTTGTATATTATAATGCATTTCCTGACGGGCAAGATGCTACACGGTACACCGGCTCAATGGGAAAATTTTATATTTTTTTGGTCATAATTTTCGCATAAATTCAAAATTTACAAAAGCAACAGCTGTACAGCTTTTGAGATGCCCCCCCTTTCTTCATATCAAAAGTTGAGAAAAATCAGACAGTGCAATCTCCATAAAACATAAGATTTGTTGTATTCTTCCATTGAGCTGTGTACAAATGTGCCCGCCGGAAGTCCATGGTTCTGTGGCTCTTTTGTAAACATGTGATGTCACAGGTCACATGGTCTTCGTTCACTCTCTCGTAAGAATCATTCTGCTCAGTTTGTTCTCAGTCATGGTTCTATGGTTAAACAGGCGTATTGAATAGATGATTTCCGTTCGTAAGAAATCCTGACCTTACTTTTGATACCAGATGACTCGGAATAATCACGGGATCTGCCTGACGGAACAAAGCCAGACATCATACGAGCTGGTAGTCTATTATGTTTGAACGGCACTTTTTCGTTAAAAAAACAAACTGAATATATTTACAGAATGGAAAGGGTATGGAGCACCAAGCTATAAACCACTGTCTAGTCTTGGTTCCAAGACCTTCGTACCGAAATGGATCAATTCCAACAACGCACCGAAATGGATAAATTCCAACAACAGAGGGCGTCACTATCTCTGGTTCGATTTAGCTTCCACGAAGGTTTTGGGTATCTTGTATGAGGGTGTTTATGTGTTCCATTATTTTCTCCCCGACTTTCCGGGGGAGCCAATCGACGATCGAGTGACTCTCATCCCTGATTGTGATGTTTGCAGTTACTAAGCATTAAATGGATACTTCTTATTAAAAGTTATAGGGGGCAAGTAAAACTAAAGGTTTCTCATGAAACCTTGGCAGGTAACTCGCTTCTGTGCGTTGTAGGCCTTTTAAACTGATGCTGTCATGTAAACACATTTCCTAAAATCTTTAATACACAAACAAATTTGGGGAGTTGTAGGTATTGTGTTTTAAAACTGCCAAACACAACATCCTACGTAGGAAAATGATGACCTTCAGTAGGAATGGTGAATATACAATCAAGTGAGGTTTGTTGTGAGCTGTTGTGGTTCTGAGCAGAACCAGTGGTTTAACAACTCTTGAGTTGAACCACAACAGCTTTAAAGAGATTTAGTACGACCTTGTTTTTTATTATCTGAACTCTGAAACATTGTTACTAAATATTTGACTGTAAGTTTTTGAGTGCCCGATTTTAATGTTTTTACACAGTGGTTAACAGCCATACAGTATCCAGTATAAGACTTCTTATAGTTACTTCCAAGTTAGATTGTTTATATTTACAGTAAAACATAATAATATTTCATTGTTCTTTAATCCTTCAGTGTTTTAATATCATCCAAATGGTTTTGACATCAAGTGGCAAATGTATCCGCACATTTAAAAGACAGTTGTGTGCACAGTTGTTCCACCATACCTAACCTGTGCAGTTGACGATTTTAAAAATGTTCGTCAACTCACTTGTAAATGTGACCCAGAATTATAGCAGGAATAATGCATTAAACTACATAATAAAAAAATTATAATAAAAATAAATACATAACAAAAATACAAAATACATTTTATCTTTTTTATATCAGTTAAACAAAGTACAAAATACAATTTATTTATTTTATATCAGTGGTTATATTTTTTAATTGTTTACATAGCATTCTTCATGGTTAGTCAAGCCATAGAGCAAGGACCAGTTAAACTGGAATAATTTTGTAATTTTCTATGGTCATTAAAATCGGGTTTCTTGATTTTGCAGAATTTTAATATTCAGTTGTTTTATTTACTTATTTATTTTATTCGGCTGGTGAGGGCATAGTTGCAAGCAAGTGTTAATTCAGTCACAACAATTAAAAATGCGAAGTAAGTGGACACTGGTTTTCTTAAAGGAACTTGAAATAATTGCAGATTAAACTGTCTCCGAGACGGTGCGGTACTATGTTTTCACGGCGAACCAGCATGTAAAAATTTCGGTCCACAACTTGTTTACCTCTAAATCTATTAACGACCTAATCTGACTTGGAACGATTTTCATTTGGAGAGAGAGAGAGAGAGAGGGTGCGCTTCCATTTTCGTGACTTGTCTGGTAATAAGCTCAGAGAATAGTTTTGTGTAAGTTGACATCCAGAGCGTACAGCTTTCGCGAGAATCTGGACTTCCGGGCACCTCAAATAGCACTCACTGCGTGTATTGTGACAGTAGTTTTTAAAAAGAACTTGTATTCTGCTGTTTTAAAATATTTCACCTATTGAATATGGTTTGAATAAAAACAGCTTAATTTTGCAGTAGTAAATTGTAACGTTTAAACGTTGTAACGTTGTAAATTTTACATTTGACCATAAAGAACATGCAATAAAAGGGCGGTCGTCGTAATTCTTGACGTAGCACACGCATGCAAACTCGAGCAAGCTGCTACATTTGGTAGTAGCATGGTACCCAAACCGCGCGAAACTAGGACGTTGTTGTCCCAGCGACGTCATGCAATACCATGTAAAAGTAACGAAGACATAGGCCCTTTTCGAATTCACGGCTTCGGCTCCAAAATCGGCTCAGTCTAGCTAGGCTCCCTCAATTATTTTAACTTACGCATGCTCTGCGGTCAGGGCTTCAGACAAGAAAACTGGGTCTGAAGCCCAATCCGGAGCCGAACCGGGGATTCGAAAAGGGCCTAAAATATCCCGATTTAAATGATAACGTAACTTAGGTTTGTTAGTGCAGTCAACACGGTTTGCGCAACACAGTTGGCGTAAATTCACAATTATTTGACTCTTAGAGCCGGATGGTGGAGGTCAAGTACTAACTCTTCATTTTCTAGTAAGTTTCCAGATTTTGTTTCATTTTTATTTATTACATTGCTAGGTTTAAATGTAATTGGTCCACCGATATTTTTTGTTTTTAATATATATATATATATATATATATATATATATATATATATATATATATATATATATATATATATATATATATATATATATATATATATATATATATATATATATATATATATAACCGTAACTAAATCCCCTAATGGCATTATTACGGATGTATACAGCAAACCCACTGACACCCACCAGTATCTTCTCTCCAACAGTTGCCACCCTAGTCACTGTAAGAAGGCAATTGCTTACAGTCAAGCATTACGTATAAGGCGTATCTGTTCCACAGATACCTTGTACAAAAGTCGTTCATCCGACCTAAGGAAACACCTTGTTTCAAGGGGCCACAGCGAACGCAGGGTCCAACTTGCCATCAACAGAGCCCTCAACATACCTCGTCACACTTTGTTGACCAACACGAGAACGAAAAAAGCCCCGACCAAGAGAGTTGCCCTAGTCACCACCTTCCACCCTAAACTGCCTAAACTCTCATCAATCCTCAATAACAATATGAATATACTTCACTCCTCTAACAGGTTATGCTCAGCAATCCCTGAGCCCCCCATGGTTGCATTCCGCCGCCCTAAAAACCTGGGAGACATCCTAGTCAGGGCTAAACTCCCACCAGGTACATGCCAAACACCACCCATAACAGAAATACTAGGTTGTCACAAATGTGCCCGCTCCAAGTGTAGAACATGTCTCTACATCAAACCGGCACTTAAAGTAAAGAGTCATAGCACTGGCTCTTCTTACAACATCAAGACCGACTCCCAATGTAGCACACCTAATGTAGTCTATGTTATATCATGTAAGAAATGTGGACTACAATTTGTGGGAGAGACTAAGACCAAACTCAGTCTTCGCTTTGCGAACCATGTCTCGTCCATAAAGACCAAGAAACAGTACCCCGTCTCCATCCACTTCAACAGCCCCAATCACAACGTCAAAGATGTTGAACTTATGGTGATTGAGGCTTGCAATGGTGATGACACACACCGCAAACTCAGAGAATCGCATTGGATTCACCAACTTAAGACAGTCCAACCCTTTGGACTTAACATCAACACCGGTGTCAAATAAATTCCCACTTCATTTACTGCTTACTTATTTATTTTATGTAATATAAATACAATTACTGGTAATAACCTGTTCTTTCAATGATTGATTTGTTTTCCATTCTTAAGTTGTTTTAAAAATCATATTTTCTCCACTGGCTAACTGTTACCGTTCTTTTTCTCGACAAGTTTTTTGGAGATCATTCTGTGTAATATAAATACAATTACTGGTAATAACCTGTTCTTTCAATGATTGATTTGTTTTCCATTCTTAAGTTGTTTTAAAAATCATATTTTCTCCACTGGCTAACTGTTACCGTTCTTTTTCTCGACAAGTTTTTTGGAGATCGACCTGTTCTTTTCCTAATAACCCCTTCTCTCCACAGACTTGTTGTTCTATAATTACCTCCCTTTCACATTGCTGTATATACTTTGGTCCTGTTCCCTATTGTTAATTGCATTTTACCCAATGCCTCGTGCCCCTTAATCTTGTCCTTTCATGTCTCCCGCCTGGTCCAGTAATCCTCCCTTTCACTGACCATCCTTTTGTCCCCACCACATAACTCTCATTGGCTCTTGACCGCCCCATTGTTTGTAAACTAATAACACTGATTGGCTATAATTTTCCCTCCTTTTTCTGGATACCATCCCATTGTTCTTTGCCTCTCTTTTTTGCTATAAATGGATATGTTTTTCGTTTGTGCTTGTTTTTGCCTCTGACGAAGGTCCGGTTTGGATCGAAAGCTAAGGCCATCTACCCTACAAATTTTTATATATATATATATTATATATATATATATATATATATATATATATATATATATATATATATATATATATATATATATATATATATATATATATATATATATATATATATATATATATATATATATAAAATTTGTAGGTAGATGGCCTTAGCTTCGATCCAAACCGACCTTCGTCAGAGGCAAAAACCCATATATATATATATATTTTGGGGGGGTTGAAAAAGGTTTTGTGATCATGTTGGATCTCGAGAAATGCAATGGGGGTAATCAAAAGGCGAGCGATATAAAAGTAACATTTTTCAAAAATATGGAATTTTGCACTTTACAGGCAACCAGCTTCACGCAATCTCAAGAGGAATATTTGAATATTCACATAATCTTATAGGGATTAGTAAGACACAGGAAAATGTATATTGTGCTATAGAAGATAAAATTTTGAAGGCTGGCTCCAAGTTGCCTGTAGTCCAAACTAAAACACAATGCGTCCTTACTATTAAAAAGGTAAGGGAAACAATTTATGAAGCGATCACCTTCTCATGCTGTCAGCTGTCTATAGTATCTACTTGGGATGGTTGTTAAGAATGACGCCCCCTGCGATGGCAAAGATGAAGGTGAAGACAATGAAACATGTCACGTCAATAAATCTTGCGATTTTCAGCATGGCCTGTTTGATAAGAAGAAGATGAGTTATTAAGACTAAACACCGTTTTTATAAAAGCACAACAAGCAAGTTCAAGATTGTGAATATAAGAATGGTACAGCTATGCACCAGTTAGCAGTAGTGAATGTCCGGAGAAATATATGTATATATATATATATATATATTCAATACAAAATCAAAGAGCAAGGGATAAATCACCTACCGTCTTTGATGAGCCTGCAGTCCGCATCTCCCAATCTTTAGTGTCGACACCGAACCCACGGGTTAGATTAAGGGAGAAAACACTCACGAGAAAGGCAAAAAATGCCAAGAAGACGCTGAAGCAGAAGAACACACTCAAGAAAGGGCTGCCTCCGCCGACCATGGGCACAGATAGGTTGAAAGAAACCAACTGAATAATGGTGGCAACGAGCAGTACTGAGCAGACTACGGCTCTCTCTCCGCAAGAGGGCGGTATCAGGAAACAGAACAAGATCAACAGCGACGTCAGGACTGCTGGTGCCAACACTCGTACAGCGAACCCGTTTGGTTTGCGCGACAAGTCGATGGTGTATTTTATTTGCTCATACGCCTCGAAACAGCAAGAATACTTAACCTCTTCCCTGACGGCGCTGAAAGATGTTATCTCCCAGAAGGCGTTCAACTCGTAGCTGCGAAGTGTGGCACCCGATGTCTGGTCCAAAGTGGTCAAGTTGATATCCAAACTACTGTAGCCCCAATCTTCAACTTTGAACTGACACGACGGTGAATCGAATGGGTAATTGATCAAATCCGATGTACACGTCACGGCCAGGCGTAGTAATTGAAGACGTCGAACTCGCCCATTGCTCGTTACGGTAATCAAAACAGTTTCCTTTTCCAATATTCTGAAACATGAATGGTAAAACCAATTAGTATAGCATGGAAGAGTGCTTTAAAAACAAGTCGTTGCTTCCCTGACGTTAAAAATGGCTTGGAAATAATCGAGACAATAATTACTGCGCAAGAGAATGCTCATTGGTAAAAATCGTATTTATTTGTCATGATTTCTTACTGTGCATTTGGTTTGATTCTGGGCGCCCATACAGTATCAGGTGTTAATGACAGATATGTAACTCCGCTGAAGATGTCACGGTCCCATACTAGACGGTCGTCATACCAATCCTGCGAAAAGATACCAAAACCCAACTCCAATTTATTTAATTTTATGTAATGATCATTTAACTTATGTTTGTACGAACTGGATTCACGAAAAGTCTTCATTGGCGTGCGTAATAACAGTTGCACATGTCATTATTTCCGCGATAATGACTGTGTACTACTTAACGAAATGTTTCTTTTTTGCAAAATATCCGAGAAATTAAATATGATACTTATGTTAAGGAAAGAACAATTAAGGTAAAACGGCGATTCAATAAAAGTAGATTTTCTGCCCAATCCAATACTTACAATCGTATCGATGGCAGTTAAATAAAGGATGTTTGTCGTCTCGTCCTGAAAAAAAAAACCCACACAGAATTGATGAACATTAATTTAACTGTACTGCATCATTGCATGTGTAATTTAAATAGCTCCTGACCTTTTAGTTTTAACCTGAGCTCACAAAATGTAAGAAGGTTGTGTATTGCTTTTTTTTCTGTGAAAGACGCATTAGCGAACAAGAATGTCCGTCCATGCCAAGTGCTCGAAGTATAGAACAAACGGTAAGCAGCGCCTACTAGAATGGAACGCTAGGTGGCAGCAGATATCACGTTAACTTTACAAAGTTTTGAGCATGCGCGCATTTCAGAAAACGATTTACCTTGCTAGTCTGCTGCCACCTAGTTTCCCCACAGGTCTTCCATTGGGTCGAGATCGACCCCACAATCATTATTAAAAGGGACGGCTGACTACGAGTGTGTACGAATAAAGCACTAACCAGTCTTTCGATTCGGTGAAGATCCATGCTGAACGTTACGTTAACAGGTGACTCTGGATGCACCAGCTTGTTGTAGCTTGTTAACAGGTTCGTTATAAGACGTGATCGGTCGGCGTGCGACGCGCGTCCATCTGAAGCATGTTAGGGATAGATGAAGAGTAATTGGCAACAAGAGTGTCATTATAGTTTACGGTCAGTTTCCCTTGAGGTTTATTACTTGATATTTGAAATGAAAAAGTCACATCCTCTTAAGGTTATCCCCTGGCTCTGCTTCCCAGGTTGTTTCGTAAACTCGGGTGTGATCCCTGGCTACACGGCAGTTAACGGTTGTATGGCTTCTGACTAGCATCCCCGAACAAAGATGTTGACAAAATAGGGAGACCTCCAACATACGGCAAGATAGCTCACAGTTGGCACGTTAATCCAAAGGTCGTTGGTTCAAATCCCGCACTAGTCAATGTTTCAACCCCAAATTGTTATTATTATCATAAGACTATAAAGCTATACTGGAAAGGTCTAGCCATATACTCTAAAGTTGGCTGTTTTTCTTTACTTTGAATAGCTACTTGAACGAGAATAAAGAAGAAGCACTTGAATGAGAATAAAGAAGAAGCAATTTGTCAAAATTCATTTACAAGTGCTCAATGAATACAGACAGCTGTTCAGTGCACACCCTATTTGTTTTATGCATACAAAAACAATTTTCTTCCGAAAATAACACAACGCTTTTCGTTGAATTGCGAAAAGCCCGTGACGTCATTGGTAAATACACCATTCTTAGGCCAAGTTGAAACGAAAAGCCTCAAAAATATTACAGAGCAGCGCTCAAGTAGAATTTTTCGACATCAGTATTAGTGGGATGTAACGAACTATTTTATTATATGATGTCAAACAATTTTTTTTTACCAAATCACCATGGTGCTACGGGTTTGCTACATTTGTGTGACATAATACCCAACCAATCCTTACTGTAGGCTGTTCGGGCCAAAGGCCGTGATGAGCTATCGGCTCGGCCAAAAGGAAACCCCGTGGGGTTCAATTGTTCTCTCAAAAATCTCGGAAGTACAGTGCATTGATGGTATCAATGGTGACTTTGTTATAACAGCTGGCTCTGGGTAAAATTGGTATCGTTGACGGTGAAACTATGCCAGCAACAACATGATGGCTAAACGACACCGCCCATGAAGCCAACAAAGGCATTATCATTCTGTTGATCGTACATCCAGTACTTCATCATGGGGGCTACGTGGGGTTTATATGTATTCCCGTGTTTTTGACAACTACATCATACGACAGGAAATTGTCCCCAGCCTAGAGAACAAGGTCGATTCATATAAATACACCTCGAAGCATGATGTACACACAAATAACACGTTGCTCCATTGTGAATGGTGCAGACAAAACACACCTGGCACAATGTTCTATATGTTTCTCATGTTTTTCCACTTGACTGCTTTTGTCCCCCTTGTATGCATGTATGTGTGTTGTCTTGTCATTATTAGCCCTCGAGAAAGACTCTGCTAGGGTCGAAACGTCAGGCCACTAACTAATTTTTTGCATTTATACTACAGGTCCTTTTGGTTGGTAAGCAGTTTGCAACAGCTAATTCTAATTCCTACTTAAAAATTAAACAGTTCGTGCGTAGTGTGAGCCTTTTTTCGTTGAGGGGGCTATTATTGTGTAAAACGTGTACTGCAAATCATTGTGAGAAAGCATTCTTGTGACCTTTTGGCTCCGTGATTATCATAAGCAAGGGCACGCCGAGAATTGGTTCGCCATGGGGCGTTCGGTAACTCGTTTCTAGAATCACGTACCATGGGTACATTCTCTTATCGGAAACCAACTGAAATAATTCATCGTGTTATAACAATCGGATTGGGTAGTACTAGTAGCCCTGGAATATTCCCCACTGCTACATTGTGTATGAGGTGATTCGCTGGCAGCCGTGCTGTTGTCTAGACGTTTCAAGTTTTGCAGGGTAGTCAAACTTTACGGAGCCCCTAAAGGGACAGGTAAAACAAAATTGAAAAGGTAAAAAAAAAAAAAAAAAGTTATTCGTTCCCTCGAAATAGTATTTCGTTCTCTAGAAATAGTATTTCGTTCCCTCGAAATATTATTTCGTCCCCTCGAAATGTTATTTCGTTCCCTCGAATTAACATTTCGAGGGCACGAAATGATTTCGAGGGAACGAATTTATATTTCGAGGGAACAAAATACTATTTCGTAGGAACGAAATAATATTTCGAGGGAACGAAATACTAATTCGGGGAACGAAATAATATTTCGAGGGGACGAAATAACATTTCGTGGGAACGAAATAACATTTCGAGGGGACGAAATGATTTTGGGGGAACGAAATGATTTCGAGGGAACGAAATAATATTGGATTTTTTGTTTAACCTTTTCAATTTTTTTTCTACCTGTCCCTTTAGGGGCTCCGTAAAACTTTGAACAGTATGTTTAGACCGTAGTTCAAACCCAAACCATGTCAACGTTTGGCTGTCTTTAAAATGTCAAAAAAAAAGCACAAAAAAGCGAAATATAACATGAAAAGTTTTCCTCTGTGATCAAGTCCATGGGGGTACATTGCTTATGACCAATACGTCATTTGATCTCCGAAGACGCGATAACTGTCCTTGCCATCGAGCACGAACTCTGGCTTGGTTAAATGGTTTTAAAGAACGGGTATACGTCAAATAAGTAAATGTGAACCTTGATACTAATATTAGCTTATTTTTTAAAGAACGGAATACCGCCACTCCCATAGCTTTACCTTTTACAGTATGGGCACATTATGGTTGAGGGGTTCGGATGCATTGAATAACAGGCCAAAATGGGTCGACAGGGGTCTACATACATCTCTTGGTGTTTCGACTTCCATAACTTTTGAACCAAAGGTGGTATCAACACGGGGTTTTCATATCCTTAAAGCTGAGATTGTACTTTAAAAAAAATTGACAAGGGTCGACAAAAGACTCATTAAGCATGAACGCATCACCTATACTGTTTATAACAACCAGCTCTATGGCTGGCTGACAAGATCTTTGGTGAAAGTAAATGATAAACTACATCAAGCTTTCCACTTACCCACTCTTCCATGGAAACTCATGCACATAACCACAAACAACACAACGAAACCATCTTGCAGTGCCATTTTTCCTTGAGATGCAAAATCCAGTTTGTCAGAATGAACCATTCGACCGCACGGCTCAAATCCCTCGCTCCTTTTGAGCAAGTGGCATGAGTGGTTTGATGGATAGTTTGTGTTTTGTTCACTCTCGTTAAAATCATTCCGCGCAGTTTGTTTTATCATAGTTCTATGGTTAAACTGGCGTATTTATAGATGATTTCCGTTCGTAAAAAATCCTGACCTTACTTGAATTGATACCAGATGATTCGGAATAATCACGGGATCCGCCTGACGGAACACAGCCAGATTTTATACGAGCTGGTAGTTTATTATGTTTGAACGGCACTTTTTCGTTAAAAAAAAATGCTCGAAACAGCAAAATTTGATGGTTTCTTTTATGAACCATTCTTCTCCATTTCAGGAAGACCTTTGGAATAATGTTTAAGTCTACTTTGTTGCCCAAATAGCCCAACGAAGCCGGTGTGTCCCTTTAAGAGAATTGTTCAGCAAAGAGATGACATTTTCCGCTCAAATGTTGGATCATTTAATTACAAGAAACAAGTATAAATCCAGATAGTCGGTTAGTTCGGGGGTTTCGTAAGATCATACATTTCTGTGTTTTATGTTTTGTTCACCACCTGTCATTACTAACCGTTATTTCAATGCACGATGATTGTTTTACTTTTTAAGAAAAGAGTTGGTTGGTTTTGCACACGTGAGAATTTTCTTTCTCTATCGTGTGGTAGGGCAACCTACCTAGAGTTCAGATTATTAATCCACGATGTATCACTTGAAACATGGTCCATTACTTTTGTTGTCTTCCACTGAGGCAGGCAAGTTAAATCAGAATCTAAAATCAGGAGTTCTCAAACGTCCAAGTCATACGACGAAACCTAACATGTATGGCTCTTCTCTCATGTGTCTCTCTGAGTATCTTTGCATTTCAAAGACCCTCAAAAGCCTTAGCATGATAGTGGTCTTTTGGAGTCATCTTGAATCAACTTATTTCACGAAAGAAAGATTAAAATCTTATAAGTTACACGGGAGATAAACAAAACTCCATCGTTTTGTTGACATGCCATGTGTGTGCAGCAACGCACAATACTCTATGTGCGTGCCCCAAGAAAGCCTAGAATGGAGACCACGGCGCATGCGCGAAACCATTCTTGGGCGCCTTGACCAATCGGTGTGCTCTGTTTGGAACATGTGATAGGATATGTCTACGCCCTTTTAAAGGAACATTACAGAATTGGTAAGAAAAAAACTTGTAAAATATACTTTTGATCACAGATTTACATAAAACTTACACGGTCTAATGATGATGATAATAGAAAATATCCCTTGAAATAATTCTGTCTGAAACGCCATATTTGATGAGAAATGAATAAACTAATTTTCCGATTGGAGTTTATCGCTCAGTGAGCGTTTTATTCATTTGTTGAGTCTATATGATTTCATGCAAATGTGTAATCGGTTTTTTACTATTTTCTCGTGACCCAGATAGCAAAAACCAATTATGTAATGTTCCTTTAACAGTAACAAGCTCTGTTTGTTTATGGGACAAAAATTACCTGGATAGCATGTGCATGTGACCCTTTACCTTTCTTATGTCTAAAAAAGAGAAAGAGCTGGCCTAGCCTTGTCCAAGGCTCTTTACGCAAGCACCCCGCTTTGAATACTAGCACGGTACTAGAAACTGCAGTACAATGTACATTTTACATACTGTACTTGATGTATGTACAATGTACATGTACAGTATGCCGTGGGGTCGAAGCATGGTTTTCGAGGTTTTTCAACCTCGTACCGAAAACGAAGCCGGTTTCGGCTTCGTTTTGGACAAGGCTAGAGCTGGCCTTAAGCCTTAAGATGGTACCAAATTTATAACAGGGGGTTTCCGGAAGAGCAATGACAGAGGTGAAAATATCGGCATTTTTGTAGCATCCACGTACCAAATCACGTAAAACCTTATCACAGAACACAGGGTTTTTCATCTTTATTGATCAACCTTCCTAATTTCAAACTATGAAAGAGTAGACATCAAGGATGGAAAAAGGGGCTTACTTTTTCATTTTCTTTTTTGAAAAAATCCCCCTCCCCTCCAATATAGAAGAGCCCACTACGTGAAATAGCATAACGCGACTCCAGGGTCTTTTTTGGAGAGCGTGTCACAAATAATTATGTCAGCATGTGCTGACAACGCGTCTCGGTGACGGATCAAAGTATGTTTTGCAAATCTTGTTTTTGAAATGTTTTCAAACCCTGCATGTTTTTTTGAAAACCAATTGTTTTTCGCAAATACATTTTTTTCGAAACTCTTTTTTTCGCAAGTGTTAGGTTTTGGAAACCTTAATACCTTTTGAAAGTTTATTCGGCAAACTTTAGCCATCTTGGTTTTTTTAAATATTTTTTTTTTTTAAGTCAAGGCACTATTTATTATGTTCAGTCCAGTTCAAATACAATCAGTGAAAGTCATTGGTTGGAGTTCTAGGAGCCCTGTAGACGTTCCCAACGATTAAGTTAGAAACATTGTCTTGCTGAATTTCGATGAAATTTGTATCACGTCGACGTAATTACCTTTTCTCACATAACTACCTGAATTTGATTATTTGATTATTATTATTATTATTATTATTATTAATATTTTTTTTTTTTTAAATTTGTTATTTATTATTATTATTATTATTTTTTTGAAATTTTTTATTTATTATTATTATTTTTTTAATATTTTTTATTTATTATTATTATTTTTTTAATATTTATTTATTTATTTATTATTATTATTATTATTATTATTATTATTATTATTATTATTATTCCATCTTATCACAGCATGCAAAAGAAAGATTCCATTTTCATTTGTGCCGGTTACTCCTCGAGTCAGGCTACGTCCCGTAGCCTTAGATCTCAAGGGTCTTTCTCAGGATCCTCGCTGTTCCCAAAAGCGCCGCCTTCTGTAACAGATCTATCCTCACATTTGTCCCTATTTCATCTAGATGTTTCCCCAGTGCTTTGGGAATGGTGCCAAGTGCTCCAACAACCACAGGGACTACTTTCACTTTCACCTGCCAAATCTTACGGAGTTCCCTGGCCAGGTCTTGGTACTTGTGGATCTTTTCCGTCTCCTTCGAAGCTACCCTGATATCACCCGGCACAGCTATGTCAATGAGATGACACATCTTCGTCGTCTTATCTAAGACTACAACATCCGGACGCCTATGTTCTATAACATGATCAGTCTGAATGTTAAAATCCCAGAGAATCTTGACCTGGTCGGTCTCTACAACTTTCTCCGGAACGTGGTCGTACCATTTCGCATGCACTTGGACACCATACTTCTTACACATATCCCAGTGAATCACCTTGGCCAACTTGTCATGTCTTCCTTTGTACTCCGTCTGGGCCATCATACTACATTCGCTGACAATATGAAATACAGTCTCTTCTGCCTTGTAACACATTCTGCACATAGGAGAGACGTTTGCTTTCTCGATCCTTGCCTTCATAACATTTGTCCTTAGTGACTGGTCTTGCGCCGCAGTAATCAAACCCTCGGTTTCCTTCTTTAGTTCTCCGCTCTTTAACCAATTCCATGACTTGGGGCTCGCTACCTCTTCAGTACATCTCAAGAACCGGCCATGAAGTGGCTTGTTCCTCCAATCTTGATGTCTTTCCTCTTTCTTTCCCCTCTTGTACTCCTTCGGCCCAACTTCGTCTTCCCTCGTGTACTTTTGGGCAACCATCAACAAGTTCTCCTCGGTCCTCCTAATATGACAATGCAAGCTCCTGCGCTCGATGTTAACACTGTCTGCCACGCTCAGTAACCCCCTTCCGCCCTCTGACCTCGGAAGATAGAGTCTGCTGACATTTGACCGCGGATGTAGCATGCCATGCATGGTCATCAGTTTCCTTGTTCTCCTGTCCGTGACATCTAGATCTTCCTTGGTCCACCCCACAATACCCCCACTGTACCTCATCAAAGACACGGCCCACGTGTTAATCGCCTTAATCATGTTCCCCCCGTTCAGTTTGGACTTTAAACATTTCTTCACCCGCCTGATGTATTCTGCCCTCAGCCTTACCTTTGATTCCTCGTGAAGCACATGGTCCGATTCAAGAACACCAAGATACCGATAACTCTCCTCCTCGCCCAGAGCCCTCATCTGTGCACCATCTGGCAGAGCGATGCCATCGGAGTGTACCCTCTTTCCCCTCTTCATGGCCATTGAAGCACATTTCTCCAGACCGAACTTCATCCCGATGTCATCACTGAAAATCCTGACGGTCTGCACCAGAGAATCGATCTCCGCCTCATTCTTTGCAAACAACTTTAAATCGTCCATAAAAAGCAGATGGTTGATCTTACATCCGTCCTTCTTCATTGCATAACCTGCGCTCACCTTCCTCAGAATCATCGACAAGGGCATCAGTGCCAGAACAAACAGCAGTGGAGACAGAGAGTCACCTTGGAAAATACCTCTTCTTATGCATACCTTGCCCAGACTATCGTCATTGGCTGTCAGATTTGTTCGCCACGTCTTCATGCTCTCACCTAAAAGACGTTTTACTGCATCAGCCACTCCAACCATATCCAGACATTCCATTATCCATGTGTGCGATACCATGTCATACGCCTTCTTGTAGTCGATCCACGCCATTGCCAAATTAGTCTTTCTGCTCCTGCAATCCTTCAGTACAGCCTTGTCAATGATAAGTTGATCTTTCGTACCTCTGGACCGCTTCTTACAGCCTTTCTGCTCCTCTGGAAACAACTTCTGGTCATCCATATGGCGATAGAGGTCTTCTGCAATCATACTGGTCAAAAGTTTATACATCACAGGTAAGCACGTGATTGGTCTATAATTACTCGCAATGTTACCTTTCTTGACATCCTTTATGATCAGAACCGTTCTTGCCTCAGTCATCCAAGATGGGACCTTACCCTGTACTAAACAGTCTTGCAGTTGAAGGGCCATTCGCTCATGCAAACTACGGAAGTTCTTCAACCAGTACCCATGCACTTGGTCCGGACCCGGGGCTTTCCAATTTGGCACTTTCTTTACCTGTCTCTTTACCTTGTCCACGTCATTATATTATTATTATTATTATTATTATTATTATTATTATTATTATTATTATTATTATTATTATTATTATTATTATTATTATTATTATTATTATTATTATTATTATTTTTATTATTATTATTATTATTATTATTATTATTATTATTATTATTATTATTATTATTATTATTATTATTATTATTATTATTATTATTATTATTATTATTATTATTATTATTATTATTATTATTATTATTATTATTATTATTATTTATTATTATTATTATTATTATTATTATTTTTTTTGGGGGGGGGTAACTACTTACAGTGGAGAAACTTCTTTCCGGAAAGTTAAGAGCTCTAAAAGATCCTCCAAGCTTTTTTCAAATCTATTAAATCAGTCATTCCATGGCCATAGACCGACTGTTATTATTATGGTATTTTCTTACAGTATCTTTCCGGTTTTTGACATGGCTGCAGTGGCCAGCGATCCCGCACCACTCATTCAGACCACCATGGAGGAATCAGAAATCCGGAGGCAGTTCGTCAAGAAGTACATGAGCATCTTTGACAAATTCTACTACTTGAAAGGCATTAAGCAAGTCAAGAAAAAAACAGATAAGGAATACAAATGTGAATGGAGATGGTTTTTATTTAAATATCTTCTGGATAAACCTGTGTACAGTTTGGATCACTCTATCCATCTTATTTTAATGGCAGATAAAATTGGTCAAATTTGAAAAAAAGTAAAAACTTAAGAAAATATGCCCATTCTGTAATGAGTCTTGTGGTATCTCAAATAACAGCATAATGTGACAAATTTCATCTGCCCTTTTGGTCACCATTTTGGTGGCAATTTTGGCAGCAATTTTGTGGCGTTTGAAATTTGGTGCATGGTAGCAAAACAAAGTGCTAGAGGGTTAAACAACACATATTTATTTATTTCACTTATGCCTTTAGCACAATGTTTGGCCAAAATACAATTGTTTTGCAAATATGACCACTTTTGAATTTGAAGCATGATAGCGAAAATTGGATACCAGAAATGGAAGTGTTAGGGTAAAAAGCATTCAACTAACATTTCTATTCATGTTTTTATTCTTTAATTTGGCTGAAATGACATTTCAAAAATTGACTTTTTGTGGCGGCCATATTAGCTGCCATCTTGGATATCTCCAGATCATCGGGTCTTTTCACTATTAACATCTGAATTGTGTTTAAGGACCCTAAAAGGCACCCGAAAACGTTGGTGTTGGTTTGTTCTGGGAGGGGGGGGGGTTGCACGGGGTCCCTCATACTTACTCCCCTAGAAAGGCATTATATGCAAGTCAAGAAGAAACCAGATAAGGAATACAAATGAGAATTGAGATGGCCTCTTTAAATAACTTCTGGATAAACCTGCGTAGAGTTTGGATCAATCTTAGCAAACACATTTTGTCTTGTGCTAAATCGAAAAGCATTTGAGCTGTTCAATCTCAAAATTGGTAAAGCTCCCTGTGAGCTTGGACAAGGTGCAGGGTGAGAAATTTCAGACTTTTTAAAGTCTACTTGGTAAACAAATCATGCTGTATTTGTTCATTAAATACTAAAGATAAGTCATGCTCTTTGACCTACATCTTTAGCACTGTGGATACTGTTCCCAAAAGCTCCTTGGAGTTTTTAACTCCAGGGGTTAACAACAGGTGAAAATGCCATTATTTCAATGTATCTCCTAAAAGCTGGATCCCAGTTTCAGAATGTATTTGTCAGCAGTGAATCTTACCGCTGATTGCGGTGTATGGAATTACTATTAAAAGCATTAAACGGAAACTTTGCTTACTAAAAGTTACAGAGGGCAATAAAAAAAATTTCAAAACATTTTGGCAGGTAATTCGCTTTTGTGCATGTGCTTTGTAGCCCTATTTAATTACTGCTGTCAAGTGAGCACGTGCTTCCTATTTTTTTTTACTCAGAAACATTGGGGAGCATGCTTCAAACCTACCAAACACAATATCCAAATACATCTACATATTATTTCATGATGGACCTCGTTTTTAAATTTTTTAATTGGAGACATCGCTGCTAAATATTTGACTGTTTTAAGTTTTGAGTGCCTCATTTTAAAGATCTACTTCAGCAATATCTGCGAAATAAAACAAATTGCTGAATCTTAAACATAATGTTATTAAGTATTCTGACCTTGTAGATTGGATTGTTTTAAACATATATTTTTTTCGTAATTTTAACCGGAAAAAATAATCCGATCTTAGGGTTTTTAAAAACTCGCGCGCTTCCATGGCTCCCTCCATAGGCACCATGCATGTCCCATACTGAAGCACGTGTATTTACGCGCACCACGAACCAACTATAAGATACGTGGGTGAACCAGCGAATGATGACGTACTTATAAGAAAGGGGAAACCAGGAAGTAGCGATGTGTCGTGTGTTTACACGGTAACTATGTGTGATGATCTCATTATTCGAATACATTCACCAAGTTAAGACGTGAGAATTGACCATGCCGAACTCATGTTCTGTTGGTGGATGTACTTGGAACGCAGATAGGAACCCAGATGTGAGTTTTTGTTTCGATTCCCAAGAGATCCTGTCCAGAGAAGGGAATGGGTGCGTTCGGTGACCAACACAGGGTTTCACGGTGACAAAATGGACCATGATTTGCAGTGCCCATTTTACGGACGACTGTCGGGTTGCAACATCGCAACTAAAGAGCAGTTTTGGATTAAAAAGCTATAACAGGCTTAAGCCAGGTTCAATCCCAACCATGAAAGCCCCATCTGCAGTGCTATCATCTTTTCAAACAGAGAGTAAAACAGGCACAGCCAAATGAAACTAAGCGATTCAGCCAACACTCGTCTGGCATGTCATTTAAGAAAAGAGAGAAGAGCTGGGTAAGCAACTTTTAAGTTCTAAAACTAAGTTCTATGAGTATGTAGTTGATATTTTACCATCGTTTCTTTTCATTTCAAAACATGCACTTCTCGCAAGAGATTTCAAACTCAATAGTAGGGCTACCAAAACCATCAACAATTTTCCTTTTCACTCGATGTGATTGTGAGCATGATTCGAGTTCGAAGTTTAGGAAAGTTTGTAACTAGTTACCAATTCTACTTCACCTCCTTGACCTTGTCATCCCAGTGCACATACATGTGTACAAGACTCCCCTTCAACTTCAAGTACAACCTACAGACTTCATTATTGACCTTACATTGCTTTTCCAGTTTAGTTTGCTTTCAACATCATTGTATCCCTGGGGGAGGAGTACCAGGGGAAGGACCATGGTAAAAAATTACTTGGGCCTACAAAGGGCAAAGCCATACATGTGTGTGAATACAATGCCCAAATTATGACATTTTGACTTAGAGGTTAAATACAATGTTTGTTTTGATCTTTTGTTCAGGTTTTGCAAGAAGCTTTTGCTGAATATATGCTAAGTATGGTGACCAGGAGCCCACTGGTGAACAACTTCTCCCATCTAATGTGATGGAAAGTTCAATCACATCAGAGGAGGTAATGAAACGGTTTACTGGCTTGTTGCAGAAACAACCTTAATTATGTTTAGGGGAGAAATATTCAACCGCGGGGGGTGGGGGTCAGCTTCAAAATGCCTGGACCCCGAGCTGAGGGTTATTTTTATTTCATTACACATCAAAATGTGCAGTATCTGAATAATAATTAACTTTACTTTGCATAATCATACACTTGTCAGGCCTGGAATTTCATCTTGGAGAGGGCAAGGCCATTTTCATTTTGTAAAGGGTACTTCCATTGGAAAATCTTAAAGTCTATGGGAGACTTTTGAAGGGGCACCAAGGCCAACACAAGGGCAACGAAGACCATGGCCTCCGTGTAATTCCAGGCCTGACTTGTGAATATCTTAAAAGTTAACAATTTCCCTCAAGATTTTTAACAAATTTATAAACCCCTAGGTTTGAGATGCATGATTCATGTCTGTTTGCAATTTTGTTTCAAGCAGAATTATTAAAATGAAAGAAAGGTTTATTTTGTCCTCCTATTACATGTGTTAAAGAGATACTGTTGACATAGTTTAAACACCTTATTGTTAATGCAGAGGATTATTTCTGATGGTAAAATATGATTTATTCATCAAGCCATTGTGGATTTTTTTCTTTATTGATTATACATGTATTGTACATATTTTTTGTACACCCTTTATTATCTTATGAGAAGAGTTGTTTTAATGCCCATGTAGCTTTTACTTGACCGCAACCACATCTGGTAATTTAAATGTAGGGTTTTATTGAGTACATGTACACATGTATACCGTACTTATTTGTTATTGTTATTATTATTTGTTAGAAGGGGGATCAACCACAAACTTGTTTGCTACGTAAGATTAATGAGCAGCCCCAGTTTGTGCATATTGCATGGTGAACTAAAGTAGTTTTTTTTTTTGGGGGGGGGGAGAAAAAGAGGAGTTGGAGTACATGTATTGGGGTTTGCATATTTCATGTGTAATGTGTTTTCAATCCAGGGCAAACACAAAACAATTACACTTCTTTTTGACAATTTGCCAGACAACCTGTCTTTCTAAGCTTTGACTGTAATTTGAAATGTTTGTTTACATTTTCTTGAAAGTCTACATTGAGCTGAAAATTTTGATAAGGTCTTTTAGAATGTCTGTAGGCAAGAAGAGTAAGGATCGCATGGAATTAGTTTTGCAACATTCCCTTTTAATTTAGCTGTTTTGTATTTAATTACTCAATGAAAATTGAAACTAGACACTGTACTCTTAACTCCAAAAATATTGCTTTTTGTACATAAGGTGGTCATTTACCATGTAGTATATGCAAGAAGGGTAAGGAACTCATAGTTACATTTTCTTTTAATGGCAACGTGTCCCTTTAATTTATTAATTAAGCTGCTTTCTATTTATTTACTTCACTTGAAGAGGGGTAGTTGACTTTGCAAAAACAATTGTTGTTTTATTCTATTTTTCTTGAAATAAAATAATACTCATAAAGACTAAAGACTGATATGTGTATATTATTAAAAGTATTTATTGTCATTTACTCATGGATCATCTAAAAATGATTGTAACACACTGAAAATTTAGAGTAAATGGAGGCCACCAATCCCACCATGTTTGTATCCTCAATTCTGAAAACCTTCCTGAAAACCATGTACCACTACTAGATTAGCAGAACATGTTTTGATCATAGTATGATTTGAAACTTTGCATGGTGGGATCAGGTTTGCAGTGATGCTATGTATAAAATCTCGTTGTGAGTAGTGGTGGTTTTAAAAAGAACAGGTGGTTTGACAACTTCCTGAAGAGGATCAGGGCATACTGATCAAAAAATCAAGTTGTGAAACCACTGTTTCTTTTCAGAACCACCACTACTCAAAAGAGATTTTACCTATGGTGTCAGCGCAAACCTCACCTAATTATAGACATTGTTCTTGTAATGACACACATCCCATCTCAGTGAGCCAAATATTAACAGATTTTTATCAAAGATTGTGGTTCTCAAAAAAGTTCCCCTTTTGAAGCCTCTTTGCTGTATAACTTCCATGTTTGTAATATGTACATGTAAGTTGAATGCATTTCACTATTTTCCATTGAGAGGCACAACAGCATGAGCTTTATGTTTGACAAATAATTTGTACATCTATTTTTTGAGTCTCATTTACAAACATTTTATCAACTATAGGGGCTAAAAATACCACACTAAATTCGAGTGAGAAGAGGAATTCTTATTATATGATTGGCAATAAATTTTAGGGTTTTTAAGTTACTAATAGTCAAGTGGCGGGTAAACCCTTTATATTGTCCATTGGGGTTGGGATATTTCCTTCGGATGGCGTCCATGATACATGAAGGAAGTGGCACTCTGTTGAACCTTCCGAGGTAGCCCGTACACCATCTGACAACTTGCCTGTAAACAACATGGTGATTTCTTCTGCAAACAAAGTAGTTGAAGAAAATCAAATTAGGTAAACATTTGATATCAATATTTGTTTAAAAACACAGTTTTCCCATTTTGAAGAAATCACGTACGAGTAAGGGTGGAAATATACTCTTCTGGTTTGTCCAGTCGAAAAACTTGTAGGAGAACCCCCCCCCCCCCCCCACACACACACACACCCTTACATATGGCTGTTACAGGGGTACTTTCATTGTTGTTCTCCTTTTTCTGAAGAAATCCTAATTGGGTCACCACCAGAACAAAGAAAACCTTATGGGGTAGCATTGCTCCGTAAGTTGGCATGTGTAAGCTCACACACACACACACACACTCAAGTGTGTCATGAGCTCCAATCGTGGACCCTCCTTTGTTCAACTCTTTGTCCTGACAAACGTGGACCCCATTGTTTTCCTTTGTGATAACAAACATGGACCTATTGTCCCTTTTGTTGTAAGTCCTCGGTTTGGTTGCACTACAAACTCACACACACACACTTTTGGGTTCTTTAAAGAAGTCATAAGCTGTAACATACTCAACAATTGTGACAGAGATCAAAGTGTTTAGAAAAAATCTTGTACAGGTTTTATGGTTATTCGTTTTTCTGAGTTGAATAAATCTAATCCAACAGTCAATTATACTCAGGGTCAGGTAAGAGGCGTAATAATTTTTTTGGGGGGAGGGTTTGCTCCTTACATTAATTTTACAGTTCAATTAAAAAAAGACACTTACTGGTCTAGAGTCCCTTCAACTGCATCTCTGCCATAGTATTCACCGGTACTGTAAATACGCGGTTTGAAGTACAGCCGGGTGCAGACAGACTGCTTCAAACCAATCATGCACAGCAAGGCTTTGGTTTTCATCCTCTACATTAATGTTCAATGCTGCCATTTGGGCTCTTGTCTTCTGCACTTCCTTACAGCAGATGCAGTTCACTGCCATTGGTTGGACCACACAGTGTCCGCATGAGCACCTGAAAGAAAAATTTAAATAACAGAAAATTAACGGATGAAAGTGTTGCTGTACTGACATAGGATGGACTATGTTCATGACCATTAACTAATTTTACGTGAACGGGGGTAATACAAAATGAGTGGGGATTGAAACGATGCGTGTCTCATTTATACATCTAAGTAAAAAATCATGCAATGTTTCGCATTGTTTATCAATGGCCGTTGTTCTTACTTTGTGTCTCTGGGAATTTTTTTTTATTTTATTTTTTTATTTGAAAAGTGGTTTGTAATTGTAGTTCTGTTTTAAAGAATAAACATGACATATCATACTAGCCTAAAAGAAAACTATGAGAAATAATTAGCAAATGAGCTTGACATAAAAAATAATCCAATTAGGCTAGGACCTACCTCAATCATTTGCTAAAAAAAATAAAAAATAAATGCGGTAGAACAGTGACACTGACAGAAAATACGGCTTGTCAGGATCAGTTCGGTACTGAAAATAAATGTTATCTCCGACACACTGAGATTTGATGATTGTATTGTGAAAAAATTAATGGATAAACGAGGAATTACAGAAACAAATAAAACAACATTCATATATTTTCCTTCTCCATGGAACCCGGTTCTCCGATAAGGATACCTGCACTAACCCAATGGGAACAATTTTTGAGTGACACCATTCAATGTATCATGAAAACGTGAACCATATTGGACAACAGCAACCATTTCGTGAGAAAAAAAAATCAACTTTCTGCTGCTATTTCTATCCATTATAGCGGCCTCATATGCCGCATAGATAAATAAGTACTTCATGACGATAAAAAACAGTAAACATAGCATTGTTTGTTCTTCAAAAAACCTGTGGGACTCACCATTCAGTATTGTTTAGTCGACCTCCTGCATCAGGATTCGCACGTTCACGATCATCGGCGGCCAGTGGCTCAAACCTGTATGGTTTGGCACCTCGCACTTCCTCGTCAAGCACTCCCCCAGCTTCATCAACGCCCTCTTCGTCTTCGGAAGAGCTCCCTCCACCGTCAGATCTATCCTCACTATCAATACTATCATCTGTATTTCCTAATTCTTCTTCGTCCACACTGTGTTCCTCCCACGATCCGCTAATGTCTGACATTTTGTCCTCGTTTACTGTGTGAATAGCTATAGACGCGTACAATAAACACACTTCGCTGCGCGGGGGGTAAACAAGCCGTCTCCATTCATGTACGTCATCAGAGTCTATGGTATATTTTTATCACGTGACATGCCGTTTCCAAAAACTCGGTATGAGGAGCTGCTGAACGCTGGCCTAAATGACCTTTTTTTTTAATTACGCAACTACCGCTAAGTATTTTCATTAATATATACGTAATCATGAAACACAAATTGATTGGATTTCGCCAAAGTTTAAATTATCTTAGTACCGTTGAAGTAGATCTTTAATATTATTACACAGTGGTTAACAGCCATACAGTATCCAGTCTAAGACTTCTTATCGTTACTTCCAAGTTGGATTGTTTACTATTTGACAGCAAAATATCATAATAATTATTGTACATTAATCCTTCAGTGTTTGACCATTCAGTATTATCCACATGGTTTTGACATCAAGTGGCGAATGTATCTGCACATTACAAAGACAGTTGTACACAGCTGTTCCACTATACATAACCTGTGCAGTTGGCAAGTTTCAAAAGGTTCTTCAACTCACTTGTAAATGTGACCCAGATTTATAGCAGGAATAATGCACTAAGCTACACATAATATGTATACAAAAAGTAGTCCAAAATACATTTTATTTATTTTATATCATTGGTTGTATTGTTTTTATTCTACAAAGCATTCTTGATAGTAAGGTAAACCATACAGTAAGGACCAAAAACAGTAGTATATTTGGCATTTTTCTATGGTCATTTACAGCGGGATTTGTGTTTTTGCGAAATACAAATACTCAAGTTTTTTCCCCTCACTGTTTTATCTTGCTTGTAAAGGCGTAGTTGCATGCAAGTGTTATCTCAATCACAGCAATTGGTGTCTAACAAGCGGTTTTAAGCTGCCCTGCGAAGTGGTTCCTTAATATTACAAACTGCATGGACACTGGTTTCCATAAAGAAACTTGAAATAGTTATTGCAGGTTAGACTGTCTCCGAGACGGTACTGTAAACTGTTTGAACGGCGAACCGGCATGTACAATTACCTCTAATCTATAAGATACCAACCCTGATTGGGCTTGATTTTACTTTGGAGAGAGAAAGGGCGCTTCCAGTTTTTACGACCTGTCTGTACGAATAATAAGCTCAAAATAATGATTCGAAATCAGATTAAAGGGATCCGCAGAACGTCAGCACCTCTTTGGTTAGACAAGCAAAAAGAAACAAAACATGAATGGAGGACCAATAATCTTTTAAAGACTGTGTCGTGTGTCTCTGAACGCTTAAGCCTTGGACATAGTTGGGATCCTGATGGATCTCAAGCAATGCAATGGGGTAATCAAAAGGCGAGTGATACCAAAATTTGTGAAAAATTATGAAATTTACAGGCAACTGGCTTCACGCAATCTCAAAAAGAACATTTTAAATTCCACATCATTTTCTAGGGAATAGTAAGACACCAGCTAAACATAAATGTTCCTTCTGAATGCTGTCTCCAAGTGGCCTGTATATTTATTGCCCGATATGACATGGTCCTTACGCTGAAGTTGCAAACTTCATCAGTCCAAACTATAAATCACAATGCAGTCTAGCTAATGTCGGGGAAACATTTTCTGAAGTTCTCTTTTCATCTTGTCGACTGTCCAGTGTCTACTTGGGATGGTTATTAAGAATGACGCCCCCTGCGATGGCAAAGATGAAGGTGAAGACCGTGAAACATATCACGTCAATAAATCTTGCGACTCTCAGCATGGCCTGTTTGAGAAAAAGGACGAGTTATAAAGACTAAGCATCTTTTAAATGTATAAAAATGAAGCAAATTCAAGTATCGTTATTGTTTGGTGAAAATGTTCTGTTTGTTTCAATAAAAAAATCAAATCACATACCGTCTTCGATGAGCCTGCAGTCCGCATCTCCCCATCTTTAGTGTCGACACCGAACCCACGGGTTAGATTAAGGGAGGCAACACTCACGAGAAAGGCAAAAAATGCCAAGAAGACGCTGAAGCAGAAGAACGCACTCAAGAAAGGGGTGCCTCCGCCGACCATGGGCACAGATAGGTTGAAAGAAACCAACTGAATAATGGTGGCGACGAGCAGTACTGAGCAGACTAAGGGTCTCTCTCCGCAAGAGGGCGGTATCAGGAAACAGAACAAGATCAACAGCGACGTCAGGACTGCTGGTGCCAACACTCGTGCAGCGAACCCGTTTGGTTTGCGAGACAAGTCGATTGTGTACTCTATATGCTCATACGTCTCCACACAGCAAGAATACTTCAGCACTTCCCTGACGGCGCTGAAAGATGTTATCTCCCAGAGCGTGTTCAGCTGGTGGCCGTTTAATTTGGCACCTGATGTGCTTTCCAAAGTGTCCAAGTGGATATCCAAACTACTGTAGCCCCAACCTTCAACTTTGAACTGACACAACGGTGAATCGAAGGGGTAATTGGCCAAATCCGATGTACACGGCACGGCCAGGCGTAGCAATTTTCGATGGTAAACTTGCCCATTGCTTTTCACGCCAATCTGAACAGTTTCCTCTTCCAATATTCTGAAATAACATGAATGGTAAAACCAAAGAATGTAGCATGAAAGGGTGCTTTTAAAACAAGTCGTCGCTTCCCTGACGTTAAAAACGGTTCGAAAATTATCAAGAAAATATTTGCTGCCAGTAGATTACTAATTGGTCAAACTTGTCTTGGACCATTACTGCGACATGATTTCTTACTGTGTATTTGGTTTGATTTTGGGCTCCCATACTATGGCAGGATACAGTGAAAGATCTCGAACTCCATCGTTGGCGGCGGGGTCCCAGACTAGACGGTTGTCGGACCACTCCTGCAAAACGATACCAAAATCTAACTCCAACTTGTTTATTGAACCACCATAACGCACGCAAAAGAACGGACGTTTTGTGCATCAAGTTCTTATAAGAACTGTATGCACGAAACGTCAGTTCGGGTTGATCATTGGCGTGCGTATTAAAAGTTGCACACCTCACTGTTTTGGGAATAATGTGTACTAATTTATGAAATGCATCTTTTTGCTGTTATCGCAAATATACGTGAAACATATGTTAGGGAAAGAACAATAAAGGTAATACGGCAACTCAATAAAAAATTGTCTCGGTAATCCAATACTTACATACATCGCGATGGCAGTTAAATAAAGGTTGTTTGTCATCTCGTCCTAGAAATATTAATAATAATAATAATAATAATAATTAGTAGTATTAATAAGTACGCTCTCCATAGTACACTAGATCACAGCGTTTACACAAAATAATCATACATAACTTACAACAGAATTTCATCAGAAAAAGCACATACACAATGTTTGAAAGGGATAGGGAAAAGAAAGGGGCTTAAGTTAACTACACAGGGAAGAGGTACGTTTTCAAGAGTTTCATTGGTCTGTGGAATTTGCTGCTTTAAAAGCACAGTACACGTTTGGTAATGACTCTGAAAATTAATGGCAACAAAAACGTACTTGGTAAGAAGTACAGCAGCCTTGGGTAGTATAATGAATTTTGAGAAATTTTTAACTTCGAAGTACTACGGTTATGGACAATATATCACTTTTTATTCCCCAAAATTGGAATCTTAGAAGCCTTCTGTCAGAAACACTTCTCAGACTGTGTATTCCTATGGGGAATATTCTTCCTGCGTGGAAATAGTCGCTCCAGTTTTTCGGTGATAACTCAAAAACGCGACCCCCTTTTGTAGTGAAATTTACACAGGTTAGTTTTATTGTATGTACCTACATTTATATAGGATTAACACAATCAGTAGGCTCCAATTACCAAACGTGTACCGTGCCTTTAATAAAAGAGGGTATGTTGTTCCATTCTTTGGATGCAGTTACAGTGAATGTGCGATCACCAGCTTTGCTACGGGTCCTAGGAATGGTAAGCAGAAATGGGTCTCGAGAAGAGCGAAGATTATGGCGAGATGGGTTATGAGATGTGAAGCAATCTATGTTGGCGTCTGATCATGGAAGGCTTTAAAAACAAATAATAGCATTTTGAAGAGAATGTGGAGAGATTTAAGTAGAGGACTAGAGTCATGACGTCGATTATAGACCTTTCTATTGCAACGTCACAGCCCGAGTTTTTGCCAACCGAGGTCGGAAACTATGGAAAGCCATATATGCAAAACAAAAACGATCGCCACAGTTTTTAACAACGTTACACAAATATTCAAAAATAGTGCTGAATTTGTTGGAAACAAAGCAACCAATCATGAGAGGTACTTTACTTAGTTGAAAGTTTGCAGAAAATGTTAAAATTTTGTTGAAACATCTATTAACACGATTGAGTGTTTTGCTAACATTCGGCCTTCCATGCCAACCAGCGCGGTTTGTTTATCAACAATGGAAAGGTCTTGCTTAAAGGTAATGCGAGATGTCCAGTTCTGTAAACTTTGCAGCCGCTTCAAGTAAACCCGGGGAACAGATGTTAAAAGGCAGTTGCAGAAGTATAATCTGGACAAAATATGACAGCGCACAGCACTTTGACGGGTATATTCAGTTATGGTACTTCCTAACTTTTGATATGCTTTTTAGATGGAACCTAACAGACTTACATAAATGATTTACTTGTTCTAACATAGACAAATTACAAACAAAGTAAGCAACAAGGTTCCTGGCTAATTTAGAAGGTACACTAGTTGTTGAACCTATTGAGAGTAACATTTCCAAGGGAACAAAGGCTTCAAACAGAACCAATTACAAGTTCAGTCTTTTCTTAAATCAGTTTCAATCTGTTTTTGGTCATCCAGCTGTTGATATCTACCACACAAGGGGAAAGTGCCTTCAGTGCTTCACCTAGGCTGAAAGCCTTCTTAGGATAAAATGTTATGTAGAGTTGTATGTCATCAGTTAAGTGTGATAGAAAATAATATGATGACGAGCGATGTCTCCAACAGGTAGAGTGTATAATTATGGTGTAGCCAATCGGCCCGAAAACAGATCCCTGCGGGAGACCTACCGAACTCATGCTGGATTGAGAAGACTTTCCATTTATTTCTACTTTGGTGGTCCAGTCTGCAATGTAGGATTCAAACCACTGGAGTGCAACGCCACCGACTCCTATCCTACTTGACATACGAGATATCAAGATTCGCCGGTCGATGGTATCAAATGCTGCCGATAGATCAAATGATAGCAGCAACACTTCATGGCCTTTATCTCAAGTATGATCATTTATCACCTTCACAAGAGCTGTTTCCGTGCTGTGGTGCGGTTTGTACCCCGATTGGTGTTGCTCATACAGGTCGTTATCAGCCATGTCATCCATTAATCTACGACAACCTTTTCAATAATCTTTCCAAGAAAGACCGCAGATCTCACCTTCGATGGAAGGTTGACAGACGAGAGCAACGAGTTGATTATCTCGGTTATGATGGGAAGAAGATTGTGGATGTTTTCCTTCACGAACCATGTTGGAATAGGGTCCAGGCTGCATGCTTTACTCGCTGATTCTCAAATGATTTTCAGTATCTTATCTTCAGTTGTTGGGTTAAAACAGACCATAGGTGGAGATCAAAGGAGGGTTCAGAGCTTGAGGAGAAATTCCCCAGACTTCTTTGAATCTTCCTAGTCTTGTTAGCGAAGAATGTAGAGAACTGGTTACACAAGGTTTCAGCACAGTCATGAAAAGGAAGACACAAGGTCTTCCGGTTCGATAGGTGATGTAGAGTTCTGTAGACTTCTTTGGAATCAGAAATAGAAAACACATGTGGAAAATATGATATATTTGTACAGCAAATCAGATTTGATGTTTCACGTTTTGCAATTAGGTAGTTATGAAGATCTGTTGCGGACTCACTTTTCCGCCACTTCGTTTCAGCTCTGTGCTTTCTCCGTCTACCAAGGTGAATCTCATCGGTGTACCAAGGCATTCTTCGGCGTGCCGCACAGGTGTTTACAGTCGCTGAAGCAAAAGAATCCAGAAGACCTCTTAACGTGTCATTATACAATTCAAAACCAGACTCAGCATCTCCATGTTGTAAAATTAGTGAAAATAGTTGAGTGGACTCTTATGTGGAGATTATGTGAATCTGTCCCAATCCATTGCTTTATAGTTACGCGCGGTTCTCGTTAATATCCTCTCATGTTGGTTGACATATATTGTTCATTCCAACCTCACTACTGAGTGGTCAGATATGAGCATGTCCCGGACACTGTATCTCTTGATCATAAACTCAGAGTATCTAGTGAAGACAAGATCAAGCGAGTGTCCATGCGAATGAGTTGGCCCAGTAACATGTTGGAGTAGGCTGGCTGCTGATATAGCCTGAAGAAAACCATTCACATCTGTCTTAGTAGGATTGTCTACATGAAAGTTAAAATCACCAAGCAGAAGTAGTTTGCCTGGGATGACATATAGATCAGTTAAGAAGGTGTCAAATTCACTCATGAAGTCCACTAAAGAGAGTCCATTTGCCTGTGATGGTGGTGGACGATAGACAGCAACCAGACTTAAAAAAGAAGAATATGATGACTTGTTCACAACATGGACACATTCAAATGTTCTGAAATCGTTTGCCAAAGCCCAGTTTAAGCTCAGATTTGAAAATAACTGCTATATCTCCCCTAATTCCAGTTGTACGTGGTGTATTGGGAAACGTATATCCAGGTGGGGTACATTCACCTTTAATGACCTGATCAAACGGTAAGCAGCGCCTACTAAAATGGGACACTTGGGACTGTAGGTGGCAGCAGATATTGCGTAAAATTTACATCGTTCTGAGCATGCGCACAATACAGAGAACAATTTACCTTGCTATAGTGTCCAAACAGGTCTTCCATTGGGTAAAGATCTCACAATAATTATCAAAAGGGACATCCGACTACGAACAATGCACTTACCATTCTCTCGATTCGCCGAATCTCCATGCTGAATGTTACGTTAACAGGTGACTTTGGAGTCAACGCCTTGTCATAGGATCTTAAAAGGGACAACCTAAGCATTGATATTTCGGCATGCCACATTTCTCCACCTGAAGCTTTTGGGTGATAAATGAAGGGTAATTGGCAATAAGAGTGTAACTACCCAGGTAGCAAGCCCATATGGGCCCCATATGGGTCAGAATATGGGCCCATTATGGGGATAACCCATATGGGGCCCTATTGATCCTGCACCCGGGATTCATTATGGGGCCATATGGGATGGCCCAGATAACCCACAGGGGGCCCATATGGGGCCCAAATGGGCTAACATATGGGCCCCATATGGGTTCCATATGGGCCTCATATGGGGTAACCAATATGGCCCCATATGGGTAACCAATATGGGCCCCATATTGGGTTACTACTGGATCCTTAGGTCATCGTTCCCATAGGATAACCAAATGAACTTTTTTATATCACTGCCCACAAGGGGTTGCTTATAGGCTTTTCCTTTTCTTATTTGGACCTTTCAATAATTTGTTCACTGGAGGAAATTACAAAACCCATAGGAAGGATCATAAACACTTGGGCCTGCTAAACTAAACAAGTCTATTCTAAACTAGAATATTAACCCCGTAATGACTGAGGACTCCCATGGCTGAGGTCTTTCTTTCAATTATCTTTGCAAAGGTCTTTCCAATACGACTCCCGTATGAGCCTTCCTGCCTGAAAGGGATTATTTATAATTTCCTACGGCCATTTGGTCTTTTGCATATTCAACCCATAATATGAATGCCCAAATTTTTACCACATGATACCGATATGGGACACGGCATATTCTGCCCATATGGGATTGCACACTTTTCCCCGATATGATACCCATATGGGCCATTGCATATTTAGCCCATATGGGATTGCCCATGTTTTCCCATATAATACCCATATGGGACAATGCATATTTTGACCATTATTATGGGCTAGCCAATGTTTTTCCCCATATGGGAAAATTCCACATAACCCACACCCATAAGGGCCCCCATATGGGTACCATATGGGTTGGCCCCGGCCCATATGGCCCAGATATTTCCCATGGCCCCATACCTGGGCATGGTTTACTGTAACGTCATGCTTCGTTCTGAACTCACGTTCTTCATAACTTGATTGACCATTGACGCCGAAAGCTGAAAAAAAATATATTATCAAAATTAAATCTAAAATAAAGTTCACCTCTCTGGTTAACATGAAATAGACTTTCGACATGGTTTCAGTGCATGAAAGGACATAATGACTCTTTTGTCGTTTCTTTTTGAACATCGATAATGCCATAGCAGTCAACAGCACCCTCTTGTGACAAAAGTTAAAGTTTAGAGGTTTTTAAACCCAAGAAGGGAATTGAACTTTCTGAAACTCACAAGGGAAATGAGCCTCAAAATGTGGACGACACAAAGTTAATGACGTTATTATGATGTCATCGAAAGAAATTCATCAACTGAACAACATCAGACAGATATGACCCCAATTATACATAATTTCTAGTTAGCTGTTCCGACATAGCGGTCGGAGCAGCTTTTGTTTTCGTCAAGATTTTTTTTTTTTTTTCTTATTCTTTCGCTCTGTCAAAAATCTCATCGGTTTTGTACACGAATTTGTAATCTCCACAGATCATACTTGGCTTAGTATAAAAGAGTCAGATCCCATACCATATTAAAGCTTAGGTCATGAAGTTATAGTTAAATGTAATTAGCGTAACTTAATTAATTAGTTTGCTTGGTTATACCGACATGAATATCTAATTAGCCAATCTTCAGACCACCGTATCTCAAAAAGCATATGTCCGATCGTCATTTTTTCCCCTGATTATATAATTGTGGGATATTATATAACTGTTTGTTGGCCTAAAACGCCGGACGACGTCACCATGACGTCATTTATTGCGCGTTTTGTATGTGTTTGCAAAACCCTTACTTCTAAAAAGTGTTAATATTTGGTTGGTCAAAAAAAAAAACATTTCAAAATAAGCTCAAATTTAGTTTCCTACAATACACAAATAATTTTTTAAACACAAAAACTTGTACTCAGAGTTATTCCAGACCATTATTAATAATAAAATACAATGTAGTTTTGCGATAATTAACGATTTGATTGGTGAGTCTGACCCCATGGCTCAAACTCTGTATTGCGCAATAAGGGCAATGTGTCTAAAATTGCGCTGCAGTTTATTCCTAACCGAAGGTGGACCAATTAGTTAGTATACATACCCCCATTGAATTTATGCATGACCAACATGTGTAATTCCTAGGTACGTTAATTCTTTTTAAATTTAAGGCATTATATTGGGATAAGTTACATAACATCTTGTTCCTTATAAAATTTGTTAGCATGACGTCATCGGGTGTCAAGTTAAGGTAATCTCCTGAACCACATGTCATAAAGTCGTAATATTTGTGCTGTCTTGTAGCTTACACCACCTGTGACAATTTATTAAAAAGATCACCCCATTTCGACCTTTCCTTCCGGTCCAAACAGGAAGTTCAAAGTATAAAAATCATACCTCCTGAACCACATGTCATAAAGTCATAACCTTTGTGCTAACTGGTAGCTAAATACACATCTGACTTAAAAAAAAAAAAAAAAAAAAAAAAAAAAAAAAACATGACCCACTTTAACTTTTCCTTCCGGTCCAAACAGGAAGTTCAATTTCATTGTCATACATTCATAATATTTGTTTTCATTTGTAGCTTATGACTCATTTGACATTTTTTTCATACACATGAACCATCTATGACCTTTCCTTCCGGTCCAAAAAGGAAGTTCAAATTATGAAGATACATTTTTCTGAACCACATGTCATAAATTCATTTTATTGTGCGTTGTGTAAGTGTGTACAAACCAATGGTTCTAAAAAGTGTAAATATTTGGTTGCTCAAAAAACACAACTTTTCAAAACAAGTTCAATTTTGTTACCTATAAACCACAAAGCATTTGTAAAACACAGATGTTTTACTAAGAGTTATTCCAGGCCATTAAAACTAATCAAAGCACATTGTACTTCCACGACAATTAAGGATTAATTGACAAATCTGACACCATTGCCAACTTGCTGTAATGCGCAATCCCTGCAGTTTGTGGAGACTGCCTCTCGTTTTGTTTGTTTGTTGTTATTTATAAAAAAATAAAAATAAAATAAAAAATGTTCGTTATAATTATTGTAAGTATTAAACATATTTTCCCTCAAATTTTACAAAAATGGCGTGTACTGGCAGCCGCTGGACTCAAGCTTTGGTGTTTCTGGTCAGCAAGGGAGGGTTCGAATCCCGGTTGTTGCGCTTGTGCCCTGAAACTTGGCAATTAACCATTATTGATTCGTTCTTCGGATGGGACGTAAAGTCGTAGGTCCTGTGGTCGTGTAAAAGAACCCAGTTACACTTATCGCTAAGAGAAGGGGTTTGCCCGATGTTTCTGGCAGTGGCTGCTGAATGCGCCACATCATTTTGTAAACCCGTAGGTGTTACATAAATCGTCTCATAATTAACAAATTTCAAAAACCAGTCTTAAAAATGTTTCTTTTTGTTCAAGTGCCTTAATAACTACCATATTGGTAGATATGTGAACTGTATAAGACACCTGCTTTATTATTTGTTTGTATTCATGTACAAGTTTTGTAATTGAACCCAAGATTAAAATGTGCGGATGCTGTTAACGGTTGGATGGACAGAGTGGAATGTTTCACATGAATGATAGTGGTGAGATGTAAAGACTTTTCTCTCACAAAAACCCTAAAACATCCCACACAATAAAGGAGAAATAGGTTATTCGAGAAAACGCCTAATTCGTTAACAAAGGCGTATTTATATAGCATGAAAGCCTCGTAGAACTACTGCGAAAAGGTATCATGACAAACATTTCTGTCGACCTTTATGTAAATAATGTATAATTAACGACTCACGGCACAATTTTTTTTCGTGAACTATGTCATCTTGTGTAACTGCACAATAACAAATTACAACTGCGCAGTACAGTCCATAGACTAAATTAAATAAGTAAATAATTAAATAATTAAAATTTAATAAAGCTTACAGAGTATAAAGTTACAACAGAAACACAAGTAAACCGTTGAACATGTCGCCTTGCACTCAACATCATGACGTGCACTAAAAATCCTTTCGAGCACTCAGAATAACATATTTGGTGCAAACGAACAAAATATTTCAAGAACTTAAGCAAAAGCACCATGCTTATAAAGTTTAAAGCATCAAGTCTCCACTGTAACAACATTAAAAAAAAAACTGGTTGAAATTACCCTGACGTTTTTAAGGACAACGGGACCGTTTTCTCCGATTGTTATTTTTGACTGGTATCTACGTGTGTGTCAGTTCATGTCAGTCGGTGACAATTTGATAGCTTCACAGTTACATTGACAAAAGGTATCTTGGAAATAAAATGTTATGACTTGTTGTTGCATGACTGCTTGCAATGGTCTATTGTATGATACTATGTATACATAGGAGTCTAGACACATGCATTTTTAAAGGTTTTGAGCGTAGAATCAAAGTAAAACTAGCGGAACAGCTTTGTGTTACAAACATCTAATGTCTAGTTATTATTATTAGCTGTTCCGACATAGTGGTTGGAACAGCTATTGTTTTCGTCAAGCTTTGTATTTGTTTTTATTAGCTGTTCCGAACAGTTATAGTTTCCTATAATACACAAATCATTTTTTAAACACAAATGCTTTTACTAACAGCTATTCAAGGCCATTATAAATGATCAAATGCAATGTAGTTTCTCGATATTTAACGTTTAACTGGTATATCGGACCCCATGGCTCAAACTCTGTGTTGCGCAATCACGGCAATGTGTCTGAGATTGCGCTGCAGTTTATTCCTAACCAAAGGTGGACCAAATAGTTAGTACATACCCCATTAGATTTGTGCATGACCAACATATGTAATATCTAGGTACGTTTAGGTGTTTTTTAAGGCGTTAGATTGGGAAAGGTTATACACCATCATGTACCCCTTATAAAATATGTTACTGTGAAAAACACATTTAATTCAGCATGACGTCATCGGGTGTCAAGTTACGGTAATTCAAAAGTTATTACTTAAAAACAATCATATCTCCTGAACCACATGTCATAAAGTCGTAATGTCTGTGCTGTCTTGTAGCTTAAAACACTTGTGACATTTTCTTCTGACGGATGACCCAACTTTGATCTTTACTTCCGGTCCAAACAGGAAGCTCAACCAATCAAACAATCATATCTCCTGAACCACATGTCATAAAGTCATATTATGTGTGCTGTCTGGTAGCTTAGTAAACATTTGACACTTTAATTCAAAGCATGACCCACTTTGACCCCTTTTTTGGGTCCAAACAGGAAGTTCAAATATTAAAAATCTTATTTCCTGAAACACATGTCATGAAGACATAATCTTTGTGCTGTTTGCTAGCTTAATACAAATTTGACGTTTGATAGAAGCATGACCCCACTTTGACCTTTCCCTCCGGTCCGAACAGGAAGTTCAAATCAAAAAATTATGTTTATTGAGCAGCATGTCATAAATTCATTATCTTTGTGGTGTCTTAGCTTGTGACACATTTGACATTTATTCATACACATGTTGCAACTTTGACAATTCCTTCCGGTCTAAACGGGAAGTTAAATTTATAAAAATCTATTGTTCTGAACCACATGTCATAGAGTCATAACCTTTGTGCCTTTTGGTAGCTTATCACAAATTAACAACACGTGACCCCACTTTTACCTTTCTTCCGGTCCAAACAGGAAATCCAAACTTTAAAAACACAAATCCTACACCAGGTGGGGCGAGGCTATGAATTGGGGTCCTATAGCACATGGTTAAGTTAGAATGAAGGTGAAATTTAGGGTTAGGTTCAGGGTCAGGTTTAAAATCAGTTTAAGAGTCGTATCAGAATGAAGATCAGGCTTAGTTTTTTGTAAGGCACACTTATAGTCAAAACAACGGCCTGTCAAAAGTGAAGGATCTTCTTTCTTAAAGTCAGGTTCACTTTAAAGGTCTTGAGCGTTTAATCAAAGTTAAATAAAACCGAACAGCTTTGTGTTTGTTCAAACACCCATGTCTAGTTATTATTATTTTTATCATGAGACTACAAAGCCACAATGGAAAGGAAGACTAAAGACAAGTTACACTTAAGTCACTGCTAGCCCTAGATCTAGCCATACACTGAAAAGTAAGCTGGTTTGTCTTTTCTTTGAAGAGCTACTTGGACAACAGTGCAAATCATATACCACTTTTTTATACATACAATAACAAATCAATCTGGGCACAACTCAACGTTGCTTTTCATTGCGTTTCGCAAAAAGCCGTAACGTCATCATTCTCAGATAAATCCGTGTGGCGTCAGTGTTGGAGTGGTTTTTTTTTTTAGCCTTGTGCAGTGTATACGGGAAATGCATTGGTAAACGCACTATTCTTAGGCGAAAAGAAAAGCCTTCAATTTGTGACAGAGCAGTGCTCAAGTAGAATTTTTCGGCATCAACATTAGCGGGATGTGGCGTGTCGTGGCCGAGCGGATAAGAGCACCGGACTCAAGCTCTGGTGTTTCTGTTCAGCAGAGTATGGGTTCGAGTCCCGGTCGTGACACTTGTGTCCTTAAGCAAGACACTTAACCATTATTGCTTCGTCCTTCGGATGGGACGTAAAGCCGTTGGTCCCGTGTGTTGTGTAATGCACGTAAAAGAACCCAGTGCACTTATCGAAAAGAGAAGGGGTTCGCCCGGTGTTCCTGGTTTAATTGGCAGCATATTGCGCCACGGCACGTTGTAAACCATTACATTGTGCTATTAATGCATAGGTCTCATACTTCAAAAACGTAGCTCCACATACATGGCAGGTAAAAATACTGAGCGCCTTGTATCCTTTGGCAAAAGGCGCTATATAAATACAGTTATTATTATTATTATTAATGAACTATTTTATTAATTAATGTCAAACTAATTTTTCTGAGCAAATAACCAAGTACAACGGGTAGGCTACATCTTGTGTGACATTAGACCCACTCCTTGCTGTAGGCTGTTCCGGCTAAGGCTGTGATGAGCTATCGGCTCACCGTTGGGTTAAATTGATCTTTCACCCAATCTTGATAAGCTATTAGTATTGGATTGAACCTGGGCAACGACTATTAAAAGCAAGTGCAATGAGAGTCTCAATAACAGCTGGCAAGGTAATTGGTATCGCTGACTGTGAACTGTCAGCAATTCGTCAGGATGGATGGCTAAACTACACCGCCCATGAAACTTACATTAAGACATTATCATAAGATATTATGTATTCTCGTCTCTCACTCTACGTGTTTTTGACAATACAATCATACAACGGGTAACGGTCCTCCGCCTAGAGGACAAGCTCCATTCACACCTTTAGGCATGATGTACAAAGTCATACAAATAACAAGCTGATCCATTACGAAGGGCGCAGACAAAACACACCTGGCATAATGTTCTGTATAATTCAAAGCCACAGTTCAATGCAGTGGTGGAATTTGAAAGTAGTGATTTCAACCAAACCACTTGTTTTTAGGAGAAGCTGAGCTGTGGAACGTCGGAAACCGCAGCCACTGACATCGTAGATGGGTTCGAATCCCATCCGTGCCGATTTCTGGCATAGAGAAGTTTGACCTGAAGTAGGCCTTCTATTGTTTTATCTATGGTAATCGACATGTATGTGGAAAGATAATATGCCCCCTCCCCCCCATTGTGTCTTCCACCAATTTGGGATTCAATTCCTTTTGTGTTTCTTTGACTTCCAAAATGGCGGTCAGGATAGGTGGGTCAATGAAAACATTTAGGTGACCCCCTTTGCAACATGCCGGGCATGGCCACATCATTGCAAAGAAGTATTCAGCGTTTCTGGGTCTTGGGTAGCGAGTGACCTTGACATCGAACCCTGTTTTTTCTACCCGGCTTATTCTGTTGAATGTTGAGTCTGACGATTGTAAATACACTACCATTAAACAAACAGTTGCTGACAGTCTTGTTTCCTCGGGGTGAGCTATATATGTACGGTAAAACGTGTACAGCAAATCCTTGTGAGAAAGCATGGGTTCGCCATGGGGCGTTCAGTAACTCTTTTCTAGTAGGCCTACCACTATAGGTATATATGGGAAAGGAACTGAAATAAATTCGTCGTATTATAACAATCGGACTGGGTCGTGGCCCAGGTATACTCCCCACTGCTACAGGCGCCTTTTTGTTGTACCGAGTATGGGGTGATGTAGTACCGTTCCCTCGTGTCGTGCTGTGTTCATCACATGTCTAGACGTTAGAGTTTTGCAAGAAGTCCAACTTGGTACAGTTATGTTTAGATTTGAGCTCAAATCCGAACCAAGTCAACGTGTGGCTGTCTTTTAGATATTAAAAAAACCCCGCAAAAACAACAAGAAAACGGCGAAACATAACGTTAAAAGCTTTCCTCTGTAAAGCCAGTCCATCATTGCTAATATGACCATTTACGTCATTTGATCTCCGAAGACGCGATAACTGTCCTTGCCTTTGAGGACGAACTTTGGCTTGGTTCAATGGTTTCACTACCCAAGGAACGGGTACGGCTAACAAGTAGTCTTTTAAGTAAATATGTAACCCGTGATTTTAATAAGAACTTGTACTAAAAAAAGGAATACCGCCCCCATAGCCCATTACCAAAGGTACAATGAGGTCAAACTATGTTGATATGGGACTTTCTCCCAATGCTAGATGAAGGGTGAGCCAGGGCCCGATAGTAAACTTAAACAGTACGGGCACATGGTTAAGGGATACGGATCTACTGTTTATAACGACCACGGGCCCAATTTCATAGAGCTGCTTCAGCGAAACAAGTAGCTAAGTACACCAACATTATGCTTACCAGAATATGGTTACCGGCCAAACTATACCATGTCACTTGTACAGCTTGTGACTGGTATCCTGCTAATTTTTGCTTAGCAGAAAATTGTTAAGCAATCATTTCTGCTTAAACAGCTCTATGAAATTGGGCCCAGCTCTATCGGTTGGCTGACATGAACTTCGGTGAAAGAAAATAAGTACACACTCTATGGCCAGGTCCTTATCAAGCTTTCACTTACCCACTCTTCCATGGAAACTCATGCACATAAACACCAACAACACAACGAAACCGTCTTGCAGTGCCATTTTTCCCTTGACGCAAAATCCAGTATGCCACAGGTTACTTAAACGAGGACGACCGACATATATGGACCAACGAAAATTGATACTAAGACTTTCAAATTTTAGCTGTGTAGCCCTACCCAGAACCATTCGACCGCGGCACGGCCCAAATCTCGTATTACTCCGCTTCCTGTGACGGCATAATTGCACAAGCAAGTGGCATGGTTCGACGGATACTTTGTGTTTCGTTCACTATCTCGTAAGAATCATTCCGCGCAGTTTGTTCTAACATGGTTCCATGGTTAAAGCACATGTACAACATTTGTAATTTTCAAAGACTAGTATCCACACTTTATGTGACCCAACATACATGAAATAACAAACCTGTTTAATCGGTCTTCGGAGTCATGAGAAAAAAAGTGAAAAACCCCATTATATTATGTTTTCACTGTTTTCAAACATCGGATTTTATCATCAGTGAATTGGAGTTTATCGCTCAGTGAGCGTTTTATTCATTTGTTGAATGTACATGATTTCATGCAAATGTGTAATCGGTTTTTCACTATTTTCTCGTGACCCAGATGGCCGATCGATCTCAAACTTCTTCAGGTTTGTCATTTTATGTATATGGTGGATTACATAAAGTGCTTACACTGCCAGCAACTGTTTTGTTCGAAAAACCAATTCTGTAATGTTCCTTTAATATCAGATGACTCGGAATAATCACGCACGGAATCCGCCTGACAGAAAACACAGCCAGAAAATAAACGAGCTGGTAGTTTATTTCGTTGAAACGGAACTTTTCCGTTTATAAACTAACTGAAAATGTTTGCAGAATGGAACGTGTTTAGGGAGCACCGAGCGGATATATTTTCACTGTATTCGTTCACAGATTGCTTGAGAGGCTAATCCCGTTAGTGTGACGGATGCAAGTATGCTTTGCAAACCCTTTTTTTTGGGGGGGGGGGAGACTATACTTAGCCATCTTGTTTTTCGAAGGCTTTAGGCCCTATTTATTTTGTTGAGCAGACCTTGTTTATTGGAATTCTTTTTTGCCAAACCTTTAATTTTTAAAGACTATGTTTATAAAAGTTTCCTAAACAGACCGAATGTTTTTTATACTTGTGAAGAAAAAGGTCGCTTCCACCCAAAAAATAATAATTAATAACAAAAATGGTTTGCAAAAAATATTTTGTTTGCAATATGCTTCCATAGATAGGCCTACGCTTGATACTTTGTACGTACATCAGCAATGACAACTTTCTCAGCCTGGATTCTAAATGCTGTCTGGTTAAATATTGCAACATAATGAACGAGGTTGTTGTTCCGTCTTTCCTGAGAAAATATTTCCGAGACACAAATATAGCCCGGTCCTAAATGTGGACTACATTCCATTTTTGTGTAAATGGTTGTGGGTCCAGGCTACATTATGTACATGACCAGGTCACAATAGTGCAGCACGTGGTCGGCCACCGTTAAGTTTGGTTACGCGGTGGAAATGTTTGAACTAAATCATTGAGGGAAAGACAATCTTTCTCAGTCTATGATTAAACGCATAAGCTTCGATGTAAAACAAAAATTGCTATCATTGAAAAAAGTCAAGTTGATATAAAGAAAATAAAAAGGTTTGTATAACCTTTTGTTCACTACGATAGTTAGCATAGTTTCTGAAGACATTTGAGTCACTTGCACTTATTTATTAGTGAACTAGGATACCGTAAAACTTTGCCATTATTTTCAATTTAAAGGGAGGATATACCTTTGGTAGTTACTCCAAATATTAATGACCATAACAAACTTACTCGGTAAGAAGCACTGCAGTTGTGGATAACTTATAACCATTTTAGAAAAGATTTCCCTCTAAGCAATGTGGTTTTAGAGAAAAGTGATTCTAAACAATTCCATCTGAGAAAAATTGCTTGCATAAAACGTTTCTCAGATTGTGTATCCCAATTACGGTTTATTTTTCCGGCGTGGACATAACCGCTACAGATTTTCGGAGATACCTAAAAAAAACGCTGCCACCTTTTAAACTGAAATTTCCACAGGTTAGTTTTATTGAAATATCTACATTTAGGGATCAAAACAACATAACGGTTCCAAAACCGAAGGTATACTTTGCCTTTAACGGGTTTCCCTTCTATATTTTTATAATCGCAGAGAAGTAGTTATACCCACTCAAAAATGGTTCAGTCCCCTCGGACCCGGAATCCAGGTCAATTCTGATCCTGGAGTTTCTAGAATTGACCAGTTTTATACAGAGCGAGTTCATTATTGCATTGGTGCTTGGCTGATTTTGAATATCAAATCTGTTTCATAACTGACGAAACATACCTTTACAAAAAATTAGCATTATTATGGCTATTTAGATATGATTAATCCAAAGTTAAAGTTGACATAAGACAACATTATTATTATTACTCAACAATATCACAGAAGTACACAGTTTACTTCATCCTGTAATTTTTACCATGAGTGCCATGACAGATTATAGAGGTTTCAGTATAGGGTTTAGCCTCAATGAACTCGACTTCAACAGCGCAAGTTAGAGCCGTTCCGTCATAATAATCACCAGTTTGTGACCCTCTCCTTTTGTTTTAAAATGTCAACCGGATTTGTACACTCGTTGAAAAACCAGCGCTTCTTTCGAAGTGTTGTCCCGCTTGGTTAATATTACGTAGTCTTTTATCATCATGGGCCACCCCTACTATATACACTTTATCACATTCTGGGGAATCGTATGAAGCTTTTTTACATCATTATCAAGCCTAATATCCCTAAGAGTTGCTAGAGATGTTGATTGCCTATAAAAAAAAGGAAGGGTCTTGCTCTTTTCCCCTCAAACTGTTGTTATGAACGGTTGTGGTGACCGACATGATTGCCGTGAAGCCCCGCCCCTTAGCCTTCCAACTCTCAAACCTGTGGCCTAAAATACACATACCCTGGCATATAAACAAGATTTTCCTCTGTATTGCTCGGGCTACTTGGGATGTCTAAGGCTACCCTAGATAAGGATGTTTAATGTTTGTTATCAAACCAGGCTACCAGAAACCTTCAGCTGAGATTGAAGCGTGAACAGATCAATGTACTGTGTACAAATCCAATGGAGTTTGTAGAAAGTCACTAAAATTTTCCAAACGAATGAATTTTGTTATTATAATATAAAGTAGTACTCTAACAACACCGGGCCCATTTTCGTGTTTGTCTTAAAAACGGTAGTGTACCTAAAATAGTCCGAAGTAATGTACATGGTTTAAGGGCTGACTCTGTGGGTGACACTTTGGTTCTGCTTTTTGGCAACATTCTGTCACAAGCTGTAATACCTTGGGCAACATTAAATTAAGTAGGGCACAAACATGGGTGTGGAATTTTACTGACAGGTATTGTAAGTGTTCTCAACTTAGAAACACGCTGGAAGTTTTTTAAGAGCCGGGTCAATCGAGCTGACAATATTTGTTATTATAACAAAAGTCTGCGTTATGCATTTAAACACTGCAAACTCAAAAATTGTATCATTGTACTGCCATTTGTTTCACACCTTCATACAAACCGCAGACAAGAATCAAAGTACTGTTGACAAAGATAACTTACAATAACGACTGACGTTGGTGAAGATCATGATTTATATTTCGCACGCATAAAATGTTTCGACTGTAGCAAGTATGTACACGTACATTCAATAGCATGGTGTATCACTCCAATCCAAGAACACAGCTACTTCATAATAGTATTTCTCAAACTATAACATGGTGGTCGTTCTGTTTTGCAGAATAGCTTCAGTCAACTTCAGCCCATGCAAAATAGAAAGAACCAGTTTGGCTTTACCGTCAGTACAATAGGCGAGTCCCAATTATGTTGTCAACACTTTGACCGTAGTGTGACCGTAGCCAAATACAAATTTCTTGAGGGATCACGGCGATAATTCTCCCGCGCTTGCAAAATAAGTAACCAGAGATCACGCCCTCTGTTCCCCAATGAATTCTTCTGCCAGTTGCTTCCGATCAACATCGCTTCGTCTCGTCTTCGACAGAGGGCGGTCTTTGCAGGTCTTCATGGTGTAGATGATCCCAGCTAACATCAGTGCGACACCTTGACAAGCATAAATCAACATTTATTAAGTAACTCTTACACCTCGTGCTTCTGAAACTCATATTTTGCTCTTCTTTAACTGTCACCATCATTTGGTCAATAAGTTGGTAACAAATCGACGAATCTCACAATAACATACAACTGTTTGCTTTGGAACTAGCAGGATCAACGCTTAATTTGAAAATTGGCGGTTAGTACACCACTTGTACAATATTATGTAGGCCTGATGTCATTTCACCCCGGGTCTCTTCATTATGCACTGTCGACAATCTGATGGTGATTTACACAATGACCACGTGACAACAAAGTAGTGACCGATCACCGTGGGTCAAACATTTAATGTTGTTGATCAAAAGCGGGTAACATTGTTGTCATGCATTATACTATTTTGGGGTTGAACAAAGAAAAACTGACTAGAGCGGGATTTGAACCAACGACCTCCGGATTAACGTACCAGCGCTCTACCAACTGAGCTATCTAGCCCTATGTTGGCGGTCTCCCTATTGTCAATATCTTTGTTCGGGGGTGCCAGTCAGAAGCCATGCAACCGTTAACTGCCGTGTAGCCAGGGATCACGCCCAAGTTTACGATACAACCTGGGAAGCAGCAGCCACGGGATCACCTTAAGGGGATGCGCCTTTTTTTTTAGAAATATGTACACAAATATCAATTGTTTGACATTGTAGGTTTTCAATAAAAGAAAATCCGTATTGTAGTCTTAAGTCTATGGGCCTATATCTCTCACCTTTTTAAAGCACTTCCCCAATCTCAAAAAGAACCAGAGAGTGTGTTTCCCTTGGAGAGACCGTTTGGCAAAAACACACTTGTTTGTCGTCCCCGTAAATAGGGGACTTGTCTTTGTTCTCCAATATTTGTTTAGACTTGGTTTAAACATGGCATTATAAACAGTGTTTGTTGACCCCTTAACATACTTCTCTTTGTTCTCCCGATGTTTGGACTTGGTTTTCTAAGCATTGTTTTCGTAAACGAAAGTGAAACAGATGTTCTCCCTCCGTCAAAACACCGGATCCCTTTCGTAAAAAAACACTAGGTTTGACTTTCAACAGACATCCTCCGACATGCACACCACACTTTTACAATACGCTGCACTTAGAAATGGGATGCCCCACCCCTGTCAGATATACACGACTGCCCTAGCATACTGCAGCGTGCAGAACGTTGGGAAAACGTGTATACCTCAATAACAATGTTGATTTCATACGTTTTTCAAAGCTAATAACCGTTCAAGACATGTAGTAATAGTTTGGCAAAAAAAGTGTTTAATTAATTTGTTTAACTATTTTGTTTTTACACTGTAAAACCGCGATTTTTGTTGTACAATATACCCTATATAAAAAGTGTTTTATAACTGGGGGGTTCGGAGGCCATGGGGCATACTGTCTAAAGGGTCATAACGCCATGTCAATTGGGCCTGTCTGAGGATAGAACCTACAGGGTTTCACCTTGTTTTTGCCAAAAACTGAACGAGCAATTAACTAAAATGTGTTTTCGGTCTACTGGCTGCAGACCGGTATGCCATCGGAGGGTGACAGTTAAAACGGGGACAATGCATGCCCCTACCGTTAAATGAATTCTGATAGCTTTCTCGAATCTTTAAAAGTAACTAATTAAAATCTTAATCTAAATTCTTTAGTCAAATGGGCAAAAATCGGACCTGGTATATTTTAAAAATGACCTTACCGCAAAGAATACCCAGTGTATTTCGAAACACACCAACTAAGCACACGATGCCGAAGAGCACGTAGAGAAAACCACGTTTCCAATTATCAAACCAACGGACGGGTCGTCCGACCTTCTGGCAGCACCCATTCTCTCTTTGAGGGCAAACAAGTACAAATGAGTGGAGTCAGAAGCTTATACATGAACCTTTATCAAAATTAAAAACAATTTTGAGCCTGTTTTCGTGATGTAAAATAGTTGAAACTGAAAGTTTAAAATTATACTGTCTGATCAACAGTAAAATCATGTATTTGTTTATTCTTCCAAACCAATTAAGAGTAAGGGTACGAATAAAAAAACATTATTGTTAAGTTTTAGTCTGAAAGTTTACTGATTAATTAAAATCATGCGAAAACCATTTCCCCCCGTGAAATATATATCCCTCTGATATGAAAACTTAATCTCTCTGTATCTGGTTGGTCACACAAAACATGAACACTGTCTGCTGCTATTTTGTCAGCTTAATACCAATCATGTATAATACCTTTAACTGGCTCAAACCTAAATGTGACATACCTGCAGCATCCGCAATTAGCAAAGATCAATCCGACCTCGAGAAGAGTCACGACACCTCCCACAACGCTTTCAATGAAAAGAAATATAAATAATATGTAACCATATGTAGCCATAATGAGCAATTAGTGGTGCCTAGTCTTTCATCCAGATTCATCGTGGGTATTTTTGCCAATGCACTGATTGCCACAATATAAAATTACCGAATCAGGTGATTACTGATGAAAATTAACGGCTTAGGGCTTAGACTAAAAACTCGCAGGTCAGAATCGACCAAGATTCCAGGTCCCAGGCGGCCTGTCCCATTTTGGGTTAGGTTGATCCGGATACTGGTTAGCATTGGGATTTTAGCTCGGAATCTATGTCAGTTTGACCCATTTATTTGTAATTTTTAATTTTTTTTTAAGAATCCGGGTCATACTGACCCAGAAATGGGTTAGGCCCCCTCCAGGCACCAGGAACCGTGCCAATTCTGACCCGGGAGTTTTTAGAGTGCACCACAAAACTCGAAACCCTTTAATGCTTTTGCATTCATTGCTGGATCTCCTCTTTCGCCTACCACTACTCTCATATTTTAAAATCAGTCAAAATTTAGGTCCAAAGATTTTAAGCGAATTTCAATGAAATTGCACAATTTAAACGCACCTGTGCAAAATAATTTCACATTGCTAAAAGATTACACGAATAAGTATTAATGTCTCCCGGTTCCGATTTATAACTTACATTTGGTATATAGCAATCCAGAACAGTGCAGTTGTGGTGATTAGGGTGTGGATCCCAACCGCTAGAAGACCTGTAATTAGCCATGGAATATTACATCAATTAGCATGCCTTAAATGCTAGTGAAAATAAAACCATCATTATAACTATTCCACTTATTTATTGAAAATCGTCTTTGAGGTAGCATGGTTACCATCAGTAGTATACAAATATTGACTGCTTCGAGTGCTATGGTTAAAACTACGATGCCCGAGGTGATGCCCTTCGCGTTTTTTTCCCGAGGCGAAGCCGGGTGAAATTTAGCACGAGTAAAAACAGTTAGGCCTAATATTTGTTTTATAACACCCCGTACACTTCTAATTACTGTATTATTGAGTTAAGAGACCTGCATGCTATACAATTAATCAAACCAACATACGACTTTTCTTAACTTCAACACTTTTGAACATTTGTCACTCGAACATGGGATAGTACATCGGTTGCCATGGGATAGTACATTGGCTGCCATGGGATAGTACATCGGTTGCTAAAGGTATAGTACCGCGCGGTTTCTAGTACAAACAAGACATATCACGTGACACGCTCTAAACCAATCAAAGGCAGAATATTTGTAAGGGGTATCATGGTAAATACATTTTGTTTCTTCACATGCACATTAAATTGAGGCTGGCTAGTCAGGCCCCCTGCCTGAATAAATAGATTTAGGCCGTACCTGAATTGACGGCTATATGGCTATGGCTACGGCTACGACTGTTGCTAAGGGGTGTACTATACTTCAACGCATGATGATGCGGGAAGGCCTTTTGCCTACATGTGACCTCAATCCGCCAATATCCTCCTCACCTGTGTCACTGCACTCCACACCAAACAGTTTGGATAAGATCGGAATGCCTGACCCAGCAGTGATAATCAATTATAGGCCTGATTTGATCTCAAAAACCGAAAGTAACGTTTTATTATATGCGTGTGATGTTGGTGTCTTAAAAAAACCAATCACTTAACCATGCACGTTTTCCCTCATTATTTTATGCAAACTAAGAATCTGGGATAAACAATAAAATCCTCCGTGAAAGGATAACTTAAATCAATGAAATAAATTTGCAATTAGCAGATTTGTTAATTGACAAATTAACAAGAATATTAATTGAGTTGGCTATATCCATCATCTGTAAAAAATAACTATTTTACAGCATTGCAGAGTTTGCGCTGTACACCACTATACACAAACAACATCTGGACGTCGGGCAATCTTCATTCTATTCTGCCCCGATTATGAATAACAAAAATTCAATTAAGAAATGCACCATCGGATATTTCTTACCCATAGCAGTCAGTAGTCCCCATATAAGGCCAACAATGAACAGTGGACGATGACAGCACGTTGCTCTGATGGTCGAACGTGAATATTTCACCTCCTCCACTTCCGTCGCCATTTTTATAGTCAGCTGCAGGTTGAGACACCCACGGTGAAGATGACTAAACACACTGCTCCGTACAGCCCTGAAAATGGCGACGATGTTGATGATGCACACGGAGTAATTGATGCTGCTATGACATTTGAACCCAATTAAGAGTATATTTTCAGACGTTGATATACGTCCATTCTAGATGTCTATGTGGGTTTGTTGTCTAGGGGAATGAAACGAGCGTTCATTTATCGCAGTACGATTCACGGCACGTTCAGCCTCCGCCTTGTTTAATTAGGTTATTTGCATTTATTATAACCCGAACACTTCTGTACAGTGTGCGTTGGTACACACACGCATTATACTGGTGCTATATATAATACGTGCATTGTGATATCAAATCGCGTCTGGCATTACTCATTCTTGACTATGGCCTCAATATAATCATTTAGATATAATTACGTTGATCACTTTACATTACACACTCAGTGGAAATAAAACAGTTGGTGTAAACAGGGGAGTGTAATCCATGATAGTAACAAAATAAACTCAAGGGAAAAAATCATCCATTCAAAACGTATAATTTTAATAATGTTTATTGTATATACTAGTTGAAATATTACATTTCTATTTTTTCCCGCGAGAACATTGACAATGGTTGACATTATTTTAGTTGTAAATTTGTCCCTTTTGTGGTAACAAAGTTAGGCGTGTTTGTCTCGGCCAAGTTACCACAATATTGAGTTTAACCAAACAAGTAGGCCATTGTGCTTATATTTTCTTGTTAATTGATTCACATGTTCAAGACAATTGTTCTGTCGATTTCATAATATTCAAATAATTTATCAAGACAAATACATTTGTTTCATGAGCATAACTAACTTCAGTGTTCTGCTTTTTATCACCTCAAATGTAATTCTTGTCCCGTAAACTATTCCTCATTTTGATGATTGAACGATACGGCCCATATACCTTATGGGTGCACCCTTATAAATAAACTGATGTAGCATACAGTGCAAAATGCTACATATTCAAAAATGCTTTTAAAATACTTAGAAGTCTCACAGCTTTTTACAGTAAACAGAAAATTACCCATTGACTATTAACCTTCTATCCTCTGTTCAATTTGAAATGGGTTGTTCCGAGGCCCGTTGAGTTATTCTCCCTTCAAGCGTACATTTCTAACTTATCTTGAAAAAATGGTCCTACATCTCTCGGCAAATAGGACCACAGGGCCTAGGTTATCTAAAACGCTTCAAGTTGGTAGTATTAAAACTGCCCCAAGTCAGAATTGTGCAATTTTCTTTTTACACTGTACCCGTTTTATGTGGCTCTCAAATCTGTCAAGTAGGGCATCAACGCATGTACTTTTAAAGGAAACTCAGCATTATTAATGTTGACAAAACAGTTTAAGTTGTTTTATTCCCGTTTAATTGAAAGTGTCTTTATGTACGGTTGTTTTGTATTGTTTCCAAAGCTAAAGGAAGACAAACTTGCTTACAATACAAAGGATAGCTAACCAAGCTGGTAATATTCGGTCAGAATTCAAATTTGACGGACAAACATCTCTAGTGCGTTTTAATGAAAGATAAGCGCCATCCATTTTACCATCATTAATGCTTTATGAGGTCCGGAAAAAAGACTTCGTTGCCTCCATTGTAAGACAACTCGCTATCTCAATACTTTTGTTTAAATTTTTGTTTGAGTTGTAAAATGATTTAAGTTGATTGTTTTTCTCATCATGAGAAGGCGGGGGGGGGGGGGTGACTGGCGACTGGGCAGCGGGAGCGGGAATGTGTTTGATCTGAGAGATATACTTTTTCAATGTATGTTTTATCAGTTTTTCAACAGTTTTTAATGTTTTAAGCTGTTTGTGTTTCCAATAACGATGCTTGTGAGGGAGGGGAGGAATGGGATGCAGCTGTGATCTGAGGTGTTTCACTCTTGCCATTGTTCTTTATTGTGTACTGCACGGTAATATTTTGTGTAGGTTTTGATATTTATTTTTCGAGGTTGTTTTTAACTCCTTTAATTATTGCTAAATGTTAAAATAGTTTACTGTCCTGTTCTTTAATCAGTTTTAGACATGTAAATTTTCAATTTGTTATCTTTTTATAGAGTTGACAATAGGAATAAAAAATTATACATAAATACTTACATACATACATACATTATTTTGGCAAATGCTCTTTTTTTTCTTCCCATTTAGTGGGGTTCAACCATATGCATTGACGTCATCACGCCATCATATAATTAAAGGTAAAACGATGATAAAACAATGGAAACTCACATCTACTATACGTGCGGCTCACGGGCTTGGCCAATCAGCTACCTTCTTTTGACCTCTACCCAAATCACGTGTTATGCTTAAAGTTAGTTTCAGTGCTCTCATTGGACAGAGAGCAAAAAGTAAATGATTGATTCTGTATTTTATTATTCTTACAGTTAACAAAAATGCTGTCTGACATAGTGGTTGCACTATTCGCCTTTTGCATTGTCAGCCATTTGCGTGTAGAGCCTCGAATTGGGGACAGCAGTGAATAGAAGCATTATGTAAGTCCGTATTGTCACGGTAATGTAATGACACTTTCATCCGAACAGATACACAAATGAACGAAGTTGAGGCTCTACACGTACATGGCGGATCCGTGCAAGTAGCGAATAGACTTTAAGCATAACACGTGATTTGAGTAGCAATCTCGCGCGTATTCAAACATTACTTGAGACCACATTGGTCCCCCATGTACAGTGCTTTTACTCGTAACGGGTTTCAGTGTTCAAATACGCGCAAAGCGTGCCAAATCTATTAAGCGTTAGATTTTGCGAGCCGCACAGCGGTGATTTTACGTACAGCGGTGATTTTACGTACAGCGGTGGTTTTACGTACAGCGGTGGTTTTACGCACAGCGGTGGTTTTACTGTCATGAAATTGACATCAAGGATTTATGTTCGATGGACGATCATGGCCCTTGAAGTGATCGTGCCACCCAATAAGCCTGCTAAACGGATTTTAATTTTTTTCTTCTTTACTTTTCCGTTTTTTATCCATTTCGGAAAAAAAAGTTGTCCGTATAGAGAGGATCTGGCTCATTTAAGGCCCCTATTTCAATAAGAAGATGTAACTCCAACTTTTACAAAAAGACACTTTCATTTCAATCTATTACACTGGAATCGAACGAAATAAAGTCCCTTTGATACACAGGACAATCAGCTCGATGCGACAAAAGCAACTTTTCTCTGAAGACATTGAAGTGGTGACACTTTCTCAAGCAGATTGTTACGTGTTCATATTTTGGGCAAATGCAAAGCATTTTGATTCTCGCCATCAGATATGCTCATGATGCCTTGTGAGTTTTCCACGAGGTTGAAATCAACGTTTTCTCCTTGGTGGGATACCGTGGACAAAGTTATGTTGAACATTTTCTGGCTGGCTTTAGTTTTAAGAGGAGGGCGTCCATTCTCCATGATTGGGTCCAAACCAGTCGGAGTTCGCGTCACTGAAGCTGAAGGCGTTGAACTGGCCCTATTCCCGGCATCAGACGACTTCTTGCGTAGTTTTTTTGACACTGTGGAGCCCTTTTGTGGAGACCGTTTACTTACTTCTGGTAAAATGGAGTCCGTATTGTCTTCCTGGTCATTAAATGTGGCCGATGATTTAGTTCGTGTGTGCGTGGAGGTTGTCAGACTAAGAGAGCGGTCCATCGTATCAGTTAGCCGGGTATACGTCATCTCGTCTTCGGTGTCGTAGGTGTACGGTTGCTCATCGGCTTGATGTTCTTGTCGTTTCTTCTTCCTTAGGTTATGGGCTCTCAGCTTGGCGTTGAAGATTTCCTCCTCGTACTTTTCGGTTGGGAGGAGGCCCAGGCGGTTCTGCGTCTCGATTCGCCCTATGTTCCGGAGGAAGTGCCGAACCTCCCACACCTCGTGACGGTACTTGCGGAGAAAGTCTTGGAGGGCAACGTTAAGGCGCTGGTATCGCCGTTCCAGTTCAGCCTCCTGGGAGCGACGGTTGAACATCATGAGCATCTCTGCTTCCTTAGTGCCGAACTTTCGCTGCTTGTAGCGCAGCTTCGGAGGCAACATCCAGCTATTATCAGCCATGGCTTTTTCTCTTCCTATAACAATTCTAAAAATGAAGATTAGATGTTCTTCTCCTTTAGCATTTCGAAAAATATAGATTACTCCATGCGATTATATCTGAGACTGTTTGGCATTGCCCGTCCAACCTTCTGAAAAGCTAAACGAATCTTATACTGTTTGCAGGATTAGTTTGTAACATATTATATTGGGCATTCAGCGTGTAAATCTAATTAGTAACCAAATTTGCCCCCACTCATCAATACCATTATGAAGAAAACATGAATGTCAGTTACCACTACTGGCATTTTCGTCACCAAATAGTGTTTGTTTTATAAGCACCCTTGCACGCTCCATAATGGTTGATTGCTTTTCGAAGTACCATTTCCACCTACAGTTACACAATTATTTGTAGCTTGCATACCACTTATTCATTTGCACCTGGGGTTCCCGCGCCACTGGAATATTATTTTTATAGTCATTATATTGCCAATGAGTTGATCAAGTGACACGAACAGCCACTTGAAAGAAAACCCGTCGATTGAGTCACCTACAACCTGGGTTAATTGAGACGAATTGCAGGTGTATGTATGCCAACGCAGGATATTGCAGTCGTGAATATTGTGAGATACCGGCCTATAAAATCACAACGTGGTTGTCAGACATGTACCTTTACTTGGCAGAGCACAGCTTTAGCTTGGTGTGTCATAGCCGTTCGGTTCAGAGCACCGGACTTAAGCTTTGGTGTTTCTGATCGGCAGAGGGTGGGTTCCAGTCGAGGCACTCTTGTGTCCTTGAGGAAGATACTTTACCATAATTGCTGTATCATTCGGATGGGACATTAAGCTTTAGGTCCCGTGATTGGTAATGCGCGTGAAAGAACCCAGAACACTTATCGTAGAAGAGTATAAGGGTTGACTCCAGTAGTTCTGTTTCAAATAGCAATTAAGCACCCTCGTTTACAGGTTTCCTCAGGCCTGCGAGCTACAGTGAATAAGTTCACTTAGAATTCATTACCAGAAATTATAGATGATAATAATGGTAATAAAAATAATGATCCATTTGTAAGATCATGTAATATTTGTATAATATGTAATTTGTAAAGTATTGTTTGAAATATTGCCTGGGTGAGTACTTCTGACCTGCATGAAATGTTGTTTGGCATGGCCATGAGCTCTCTCTCTCTCTCTCAATCAAGATTTTGAGCAGAGGAGACGCGTCGTGCAAGGGCTACTATCATTTACCTTAGCCCAAAGACGCTTCATCAAAACAAAATGTCACGTTTTCAAGAAAATGGTGATCAGTAATCCATGTTTTGGCGGGTATATCCGTGCATTCCCCGAGTTCTTTGGGGGCATTTGTAAATTTGTATCAGGTTTTTTATTAAAATTGCTTTTGGGTAAACACGATTATTCATTTCGTGGACTGATGTTTTCGGACCGGTAGCTAAAATATTCCTGACCAAATTTAGACTACATGAAAACTGCATACGTATTTTTGCTTATGGGAGTGGGGAGTGAGGTTGTGAAGAAACAAAACCGTTATTTATTATTATAGATGTTTACAGAACCTTATTAAGGGACAATTTACATGTTTAACTCATTGTAATTTGCAAATATATATTTTTTTATCAAGTAAGGATAATAATTTCACCTTTTTATTCGTTTTCTCTTTAACTTTACATTGTTTTTAGTCTTCTGTTTCCCTCTATATGAAACTTAAAATTGTTTTTGAAGTTAAAAGCTTCGTAACCGCATGCATGGTAAAAACAAGCGTTTAATTCAAATCAGTCTGTGAAGTTTGAAAACAAGTCATAATATCTGGAAGGAACTCTGGCGCTATCGGAATTATTTCCAACACTTCATGACTTTGTTTGAAAAAAGGGGGGGAACAAGAGACAAAGTTAAAGCAATAAATAAATAAATAAATAAATACAAATGTATACATATAATTTTATCTATGTCTGTATGTTTTACCCCATGTTTTTCCCCTGCCTGTTTAACCCTCACCCATGGGAAAAGTTTAAGTATGGCGGGAAAGAGGTTTTAATGTTGATCCCAACTCTTCACCGAAAAAATTAACAATACGGACTTATGTAACGCTTCTGCACTCTATCTAATGACCTGCGACATGTTATTTCCGGTACCCTTTGGAGAAGCGGAGTTTAGAGGATCCAGGGCTCCGGGCAAGTTTCAAGGGTTGGTATAGACTAACTGAGAAGAGACAGAAGGAAAGACAGGTTTGAGAAGAAAACGAAAAAGGGGAAAAACTGGCAGAACTTCACCTAGTCCAGAAACAAGGTAACAATGATTTGCTGGACCACTGCAAAAGATCGGGGTATTTAATGACGCCAGGCAGAAAACAAGGGTTTTGCGTACCCCTAATATATTAAAGTTGAAACGATGTGAAGAACATAGGCTAAGTATAGTGGCATCATTTCGCGGAAAAAGGTTTAATGGTGGATGATGTAAAGTTAGGGGAATTCTTGGTCAGTCGGATCACCTTGGGTCATAGGCTAAAGGCCTACTTATGACTGCAAGTCTCTCGCATATTGAAACATTTTTTGGATCTACATTGCTTTCACGAGTGAAAGGAAAGGAAACGAGTCACAATTTTCAAATAAGCGCGAGATTTGAACAGTCTATAAATGGACTGCACAAGACGTCATTGACAACAATTTTTGATGAAAAACAATGGAAACGTGCACGTTTCATTAACGAGGGCTGTCAATGCAAGGTGTCTATTAGAATGTGGGTGTAATGTTATTAACAGATGGGAATGAGCCTTGAAAAGTAAATTTGCCACCTGTTTAAACAAGTATGAAACCATGAGGGAAGATTGGAGTTAAGTCGGTTTCAGGTTTCAGCTTTAGTTCCTGACTATACAAGTGTGTTGTAAAGCGTGCGTTGTTCATGGTAGTCAAAATATTTTTGTCAAAACAATTTTTTTACAAAAGTTTGCAATTCAAATAAATGAACTTTGATTTTGTATGTATTTATATCCTGTTTATGTCGTCTCTGTTACCGCAACTAAGACGGATATTTTCAAACGGCACACTGATGCATGCATGCGAGTAAGACACGTACATTTATAAACATTCATACCATTAGCCCTATACCATGAAAAATGATTGTACTAGTGTTCTCCCATTATCTCATGAAACGTTTAAGATTTTGTTTAAAAGTTATTAAATTTCTTTGCCCGGTTGGGCCTTTGCCCCAAATGTTGAAACTGGTTTTCATTGGTGCCTTGCATACATTACTGCCTATCACTGCTTACCAACTTAATTAATTGTAAATTTATGTCGTAAATTTATTTCAAAGACAGCAACAGCGTATATAGGTCCTAAAACCATCAGAGGAATTTGTACATCACTCAGCAACTGTGTCACGTAAGTTCACCCTGACCTTATGGGCACTGTCGTTGGGTGAGCACCCCCAGATTTGTTTTATTAATCTACTACGAGAGCAATTAATTAAATGATACAGTGTAATGTATTTACACGGGAATTAATAATCCGGGCAATCTTCTTTGAAGTGATAAGAGGATCAGATATTACAGATACGGGATGGAAAGGCAGGAAGTGGTTGCCCCTCATCATTGAGTGTGGAGTTCGATACAAAGTTGTCCGCAAAAAGGCTTGCCTTAATTTGAGGAGAAGTAAATTTGAGGAGAGCCAAAAATCCCTGCAACCTAGTCATTGCATTTAAATGTCTCTAGCAACAGAGTTTAAATTACTGCTTAGCATTCTCTAAAACCCTCTTACATCGATTTCAATCTTCATGTGAAAGATGCTTGTTATCCAAAGTTCCTGAAAGATGATATTTCTGTTGAACAAATTGTTACGATGGGTATTTGTTGCAGCCAGGCTGGAGTGTACCAACATTGAGGATGAACCTTGATCTGGTAGGTACGTCAAGGGATGTAAATCTCCTTAACATTCAAGTCACCAAACATGACTTGAGCAAAAGGGTGCTAAGAAATAGCAGATCAATGCTATCAAAGATAGCATGTCAGACTGCAAAGGAGTATGATGAACCTAAACGAGACAGGAAAACAGGTAAGTTGTGGAATGTAGAAGTGAAAGACGAAAGCACATGCATTCATGGTTGTCACATTCCAAGGTGCTTTCACGGGCTAAGGGGAGAGTTTATTTGACAAAGACTCCCAGACCGTGTGATGGAGAGTGATCAAAGCGATTAAAGAAAATCCAGGTAATGTTTGAAAGAATAATGTTTTTTTTGTCAACCCCAAACCAAAGAATAATAGAGTAGAGCTAACAAATAGGGGAAATGTTTATACGAAAGCCACTGATATTGGAAGAGCCATTACTAAGAAGCATTGAACGCGGCGCACGGGCAGGTGGATTTGCGCTGCGCAAGTAGGTAAGTTTTTCCCCCTTTTTTTGTTCGTGTAGTCTTTTTTTCAGTATCTAGGGAAAAGACTTTCAGTTAGTCTTAAGTTTGAAACCTGCCCAAAACGATCAGAGGAACTAACTGAACTCGTACTAGTACATTGTCGTAGCATTGTCACCCCGATGGCCTCAGGAATGCAACCGAAAGTGGTTGCAAGAACCACGGCTATTATGACCTGCAACATGTTTATTTCCGTACCGGTCAAGGGTCGGTCAGGTCTAACTGAGAAGAGACAGAAAGAAAGACAGGTATGAGAAGAAAAGGAAAACGGGGAAAACTGGCAGAACTTCACCTAGTCCAGAAACAAGGTAGCGAAGAGTTTTTCTTACCCCAAATAATTTGTTATCAGCTTGCAATTTAAATGCAAGTATTAATATCTAAGATTGTAGCAATGTCAGTAGATCTTCACGCTTTCAGTAATATATTAGTCTCATTGTTCGTTTTGTTCTCATTGTTAAGTGTGTGTTGGTCTTAGAATTTAATTCCTTACACCTTACACATTCAACTGTGATGACAGAGAACACTGTACACTGGTCAAGCATGCCCAACTATGGGGCAACTTCTTCATACTCATTCGTTTTGTGCATCCCTCTTTCTTAAAACCATCCCAACATATTATTGTACTGTTTAATTATTCAAATGTATTTCTTATGGTGTGTTAATCATTTCTAATACGGTTATACTTGCTGTAACAAGTAGTCTTGGTTTTTACAATAAATACCCTGTGAAAATCATACAGTAGGACAGAGAGATCATCCATCATCAGACAGCAAACAAACGTCTCAACTACCGGCAACTTTGTGTTGCTGCGTGGTTTGCTGTTTGTAGCGTATAATCAAGCTGGTTATAGTATTTATACATTGAAACGATGCTTAATAAACTTGAAATTAGTGGCATTATTTTGCGCATCGAGGTTCAAAGATGGACGATGTAAAGTAAACAGGGAAATTCTTGGTCAGTCGGGGGATTTTGGGTCATGGTTAGACCTACTAGTGTCTGCAAGTCTTGCGCGTATTGAAACGTTTTTGGATCACTTGAGTCCCACGTTCATTGCTTTAATGCGTGAATGTAGAATGTAGGTAGAATGTTATTACCAAATTTGAATGAGCCTTGACAAGTTGCCACCTGTTTAAACAAGTATAGAGCCATGAGGGAAGGTTGGAGTTGAGTCAGGTTTCAGTTAGTTCCGGAATACAAATGTTTTAAAGCGTGCAACGTTTATGGCAATCAAACTTTGTTTTGTCTTGTATTGGAGGGGCACTCAATTTCAAATGAACGTTTTTAACATTTTATGAATGAAGTCTAACTTTATCTTCTTTTTTATTTTATTTTATTTTTTACTTAAGGAATGTCGTCTTTATTACTGCGACTAGGATAAATGTTTTCACACGGCACACCGTAGTTTTATTCAACAATCTCGTGAACCGTTACAGATTTTATTTAAATGTTATTACATTTCTACGGCAAGGGTATGAAATCTTTTGACTCCACAAAATGGCCGACCGTGTTAGTTAGCAAAGCTCAAGGAAAACCACGCAATTTCGAGGCATATTTGTGTGGATCATTGTATTCTACTTTTAAAACATCTTTCTAAACATATGCATTTTATAACAAACGATTACAAACGCTTTTTATAGACCAACTCAACCGATTCGAGGCAACGTGTACCTTTAATATTCTTTTAATCCAAAGCAATGGATACAATCATCCAGAAACTGCGACTCACCACAAGCAAAACTTAGACTACAATGCTAAGATTTTATGTTGATTGAAAGACTTGGTGTTGATCATTGCAAGCCAGGTTTATCTACAATATCATTGAACTTCACCAATGAGCTAATACATAACAGATTGCTCTGTGAAATCTGGAAAAACGGGGGAAACCACCTTTAGGCCTACCAAAATCTTACCGGATCCACTTTCATCCGGTAAGCCTTGAGCAAGTTGATGGAGTCTTGTTTGCATTAGGGCCTAGGCCTATTTGTTGTTTTTTTGGGTGTGTTTTGAATGTTGTTTTGTGTGTGTGTGTTTTTTTTGTTTTTTTTCCCTCTTTTTTTTTTTTTGGGGGGGGGTTCCTGCGCTACCCGCGAATATACATGAACGGTACAACTACACAATCCATATAATACTGCAGCGTACACTTTTACTTTTAATAGTTGCTTAGTTGAATTTGCCATGGCAGAAAACATATTGTTAGACAATAAAACCATTAGAATCAGATAATGTTAAATGTTGGTGAATTTGACTGCCAGTCAAAAATGCGTTTACCTTTCAACGTTTTGACCGTAGCGCCCTCATTTAAGGTCGGAGGTATAACAAACTGTACATTTTTGGAATCCTCATGACTAGACGAGTAATTTGATATGCGAATCAACACGATTGGAATTTATTTGAACTTTGACCCTTGTTTGACCTTTGTTGACCCCTCCCGGAAATGCCTGACACTTGTAAGGGTCAAAATTGTCTGAATTGTTCGGTAGTCATCAGGGAACACAAACCTTTGTTACCAGAATTTGGTCACGGGACCTACAGGCTGGTCTCCTACTAAACCTCCGTTATCACCCCACGAACATTCCTGAATAGCGCCCTCTGATGTCAAGCGGTTCGTTGGGTAATAGCGGTTTAGGGGTGTACCCTAGCCCGAACATATGACGTCACACTTCGAGGCAGTGACCATCATTTTAGTTAATAAACAGGTGCCTGACCTTATCCTTGCGGATAAGGACAGCGGACCAGTCTAGGTGCAAAATGCTAAATGTTCAAAAATACGCAAAAAAAAAAATACTTAGAAGTCTCAAAGCCTTTAACAGTAAAAGGAAAATTATTAATTGACTCTTGAACTTTTTAATTCTCTGCTCAATTTTATATGGGGAGTCCCTAGGTCCGTCGAGTTGTTCTCCCTCCAAATAGAAACACCCCATACACAGGCGTAATTTTCAAAACGTCTGAGCATCAATCTTGACAAATTTCCCCACACCTCTCAGTGAATAGGACCATTTTTTTCAGGGCCTATGTCATCCAAAATACTTCAAGTTGGAAGTCAACAACCCACAGGTCACAAATGGGCACCATTTATATTCTGAAACACTTTCTGGGACTCTCAAATCTGTCCAATGCAGAATATTTTGAGGGCCTAAAAAAAATTATCGAGCTCGACGCTCTATTTTCTCCCCTATAGAGGAAGTTGTTTTCACAGTGTAACCGGAGACCACATTCAGGACATTGGGAAAGTGTCAGGATCTTATTTCTGAAAATTTGAATTTTTTTCAATCCGTTCAGGAATGGCTGGCTTAAACCAACAAACCACTCCTATGGTTTTTTTGTGGACATCATTTCAAAGTGAATGAGCAGTGCCTGCATATACACACAAGTTATTTCTTCTAATTTCATTTTCCATCCAGTTGACCAATTCACAGACTTTGGGTATTGACAGTATCCTACAGTTGGTTCAATGACAATTTCAGAGAGTAATTTTCATTTATCTATTTCAATTCATCCTCTATATGGGGTAGGGTCCTCGGTGATAGCAAATGATTTGAAAGGGGGGGGGGGGGCAACGGGCAAACAAACAATTACTGTCGAGGAGTATGTTAAATGCAGTGGTCAAAATATTGGTCTGTATAAAAGACCCGACTGTACCTAAAGGTTTTTCTAGGAACAATTTAAGATGTTTGCACTGCATTTTTACCCCTGGGGATGATGCCACGAGTTTGGGGGAAGAGCGGGGCGTGTAAGGCTTGCATGATGACTTGATGAAAGGGAGCAAGTTGCATGAGATTTCCAGATTATTTAGGGTCTAGTTGGCCACATGATGTACTACTAGATTGAACAACCATTACTCCAGCTACCCCCTCAGCCCTGCACATGCCAACACATTCTGCCCCCACCCCACCCTAAGCTGAGGATCAGACAAACTCCAGAGGAAAAAATTATGTTGACATGGGTACATTCTTTCTCGAACAAAGACTTGGAGGCTTTCGGCGGAGATTGAATAGTTTCCTCAAATCTGTCAAAAAAAAAAAGAATATTTTAAGGGCCTACAACAAATTAATGAGCACGACGCTCTGTTTTCTCCTATTGGTGGGTGCACCCTTAGGCCGTATCCGGCAGCTACAGTAACCGCTACGACTGTTGCTAAGGGTGTTGCTAAGGACATACTATACTTTAACGCAGGTCGATGTGGAAATCTAGCCGTAGCCGTAGGTGTAGCCGCCAAATCAGATACGGCCTTAGATAGCAGTTAGGTGTGCATGACTACCTACATGTGTTCGTGATTTAACAACTGAATCAGCTTGGAACCAAGACTACGGAGGGACTACTGGCGTAGCTATAAAAGCCCCGGTAGAGCCTACTCAAAACATTATGTCAATTTTTAACAACTGAACGCCAAGATAAAACTTCGCAGCAGGTTCATTCGACCGTGAAATGGGGCTAGTCGTTAATATTTTCCTACTTGTCGCTGCAGTAGGCCTAGTGGCGTGTTGCCGTGAGTATAAAGACAGTTTATTTATATATTAAAAAATTGCAAACTTTACTCAATAAAACTATGCGCAGTTTTGGTTATCTTAGAGTCTGAAAAGTACATTGCTAAAAAAAAAAAATTATCTCTCTCTTTTTTTGCCTTCTTTTTTCTTTTTCTGTACTTCCTGGAGGAGGCATTGCGGGAAAACCAAGGGCCCGGTAATTTTTAATTGTTAACTTTTATTTTAATTTTGTTTAAGCTTCCGGGGATAAGCTGTTGTTGAGCGTATTCAGAACAAGAATACAATGCGAACATTGTTTGAAGCTTTGCATGGTGTGGACAAATAGGAAAAAAACTATTAATGAATAATAGTAAACTTACGGGTACAACCATGTGTAAATCTCTTTTGTTTGAGTGTTGGCTCTGAGAAGAGCCGGTTTGGTCTCGCAGAGCCAACACACAAACAAAAGAGATTTACACAAGGTTGTACCCGCAAGTTTACTATTATTTATTTATAGTTTTTTCCCAATACAATGCGACTTGAGATATCAGGCATTGTATACTGGAGTATTGAGTTTTAATAATAATAATAATAGTGGCTTCTTAAATAGCGCTCATATCCGTCACTCAGTGACACTCAAGGCGCTTCAACAGTCAGTATTTTCCTGCAAGGTATATAAATGTGGAGCTTTTTTGAAGTTTGAGACCTATTCCTTTACACAGCACAATGTAATGGTTTACAAGGTGCTGTGGCGCAATAATGCTGCCAATCCAATTTTGTGCCCCTTTTTCGATTAAATAAACTTTTTACTTAATAGGCCCTATATGTCTTTCACATCTTGCCTTTAAATATGACTTTAAGCCATACTGCATTAGTGCTTAATTAATCAAAATTCGTTGGCTCAGTGCTATAAGGTCTAAAGTTCAATTTCACATCTTGTATGATCAAAAGGGCGTTAAATGAAAAATGAGTATGAAAATGGAAACCTAAATCAATAATTTTTTTTTGTGAAAAATGAATGTTTCCTTTTTGCTGGACAATTACTTTGGAGACCACTTTGATAAATAAACCCCATTTACCAGAAGCTCCAAAATACGCAAAACAAATTTTATGAAATCCATACAAACTGCACTAACGTCCTTACAGTCCTGAGCCGACGAATTATGCTTTACGGTTTTTAAATAAGAAGCCACTATTTTTTTTAACTTCTAAAATTCCCAGAATGCTGGGATAGCAAATCCATAGTTAGGAATTATCTTCAATAATTGTAAAAGTTGTTATATAAGATCTTAAGGAAGTGGTTCGAAAACTATGATTAGATTACTGATTCGTACGGATTACTGGTCTGACGGATTATGTTCCAAAGTGTTGACAGTGCGCACAACATTGATGATCATGCACTGTCTCCTCACGAGAGCACAGTCCCAAGTTCCTCCATGGTTATAATAATAATTAGGGTTAGCCCGAGTTTTAAAATGAAAACAAAAACAGGAAACAATATATTTACTTCTGATATCATGACCTCAATTTGTTTAGGTCGTCAAAGGAGACCACCTGATAGGGAACCACCGGTCTTGAAAAGTTCCTGCCCCTCTGGCTTTGACGTCAAAGAGAACCCACATAGACCTTGGGAAGTTAATGTTAAAATAACGGCTTCAGACAGAAGTCCACCCATCAGGTAAGTTATATCCCTGCCTTGATGTTAGATGCGGGATGTGGGTGTGCGCGTCGGGTGCGGACAATATTAAAGCACAGACCGTACGAGGATTGCTCGAATTCAAATTGATTTTGGGGAAACTTTTCGGGAATAGGTTCGATCACCTTGAAGTTCAACGAAAATCAAAAACTATTTCCTGTTATTTGTGAGCTAATAACCAACAGGTTTTTCCAGCGCCATTCAACAAGCTTCACAATGTTAGTCCCGTGTTTTATATACACCGCTAATCCGCATAACTACTTGATCTACACGTGATCATTTATATTTAGTTGTACAAAGTATTGGCGGTAGAACACGATTCTTAAAGGCACCTGGCAGTGGTATTTTGTTAAAAAATAAAGCCTTTGTCATTAATATATGTATTTTGATGAGTGGAAAGTGAATAAACAGTTAACCAAGGTTTTAAAAAATTAGTTTTTATTTTAATTACAAATTTAAGAGTAGGCCCCCCTTTACCTTGACACATGGTGGCGCTGTTCGTGACGTCAATCAAGGCACGATATTTGAAGAAGAAGAACAAATGTAGTCTGGCCCCGTACATTACGTCTGGGTACATGTTCGGTATGATGCGTATGCGCCGAAAACGACGTCGTTAGTCTGACTTTCGCTTATACTTGGGATCTGCTGGAAACAAATGCAGACTGACCCCATCATTAGTTGTTTAGCTGTATACAGCAGCAATACACCTGGTCGGCATGGCCGGAAAATGCAAAAAAAAAAACCTTTTTCGAAACGTATAAGATCACTACTGGGACCTACTTGCACGTGTGTTTACAACGTAAACGTAAGCAAATTCGAGGGGGTCGATGTTTGATCGAGGCGAATTCTGCCTTGATTGACGTCACGAAAGGGGATGGGCGGAGTCACCCCCGAACAACTCTTTTTTTTCTACATATAAATCCTCACAAACAATTACTCAAAAAAAGTATTGTTAATATACATAAACTCTTATGTTTAAACAAAAATAATACACATTTCCTGGTGACTTTAAGGGGCCTCGATGTTAATAATAAATGATGATATGAGGCAAAGAATGCGCTCGTGTACTTCTCAGTGATCTACTAATGGTTATTCCACGAGACAAGCTTATCGTGTGGGTCAGATATTGGACCGCTATTTGTCGCTCACACTCACATTGACGGCACACTGCATACGATTAACATGATTTTCCTGTTCATGTTTGGACGAAGTTCGATGTATTTTCTTCTAAATATTCAAACAGGTTCGGGGGTAAGTATTTTTCAAAGAACATAAACAAAATCCAGGTCAAAACTTCAGTGACAACATAGTACTTCTGCCAGACATGGTCGGCGAGAACTCTTCCGGTCGGAAAAGAACGTTGATGTTGCGATTGCTTTTTTTTTTGGGGGGGGGGGAGTTTTTTTCGGGGGGGGGGTGTTTGTTTGTTTGTTTGTTTGTTTGTTTTATGTTTTATGTTTTTTGGGGGGCAGTAAAAAGAAATTGTAGATTGAATAATATAAACATAATAGGTAATGACTTGAATTTGCCAAGTCGAAACGTTGAGGCCAATTAGAACTCAACTCGCGGTAGTAAAGTTAATAACCAGAAGTCCCATTCGAACCATTAATAGCGAAAGCAGTAGTCCCAGCCGTTTATAGTCAGATTTTCAGAACTAATTAACGTCCTGAATTCTGAAATTTACCTTTGCAGCAGTAGAATAATATCATTTCAAGTTTCTCAAAAAACAAAAATCTATATATACACAACAAAATAGATAATATACAAATGGTGTTACCGCCAACTGAACAGGCTACAATGATCTTTTTTAACCAAAGTTGCGAGAATAATGTTGCGATCGAGCCCTGTTTTTACTACGAGGCAAAATGATGACAATGATTTATTTGCACGATAGAGCTACATTGTTATTGATAGTCAAATCTTCCATAAACATGAAGAGATGACCAGGGGTTATCAGGTCAGAGAAAATGGTCCAATGCGCATGTACTTACGTCAGCCAATCAAAGCGCCTTGTAGCCTTTGGATTGTGCTGGAGGCTGAGTAGCCCGAACATCTGACGTCACACTTCGAGGCTCGTGTTTTACGCCAGAGACCGGCTTCGAGCGTTTGGAGGAATCCTGACAAACGCACCTTTGACCTCGCATCCCCTTGCGGTCTTGCAGATAGGGGACCAGTCAGACAGGGGACCAGTAGCAGTGACCATCTCTTTGATTAATAGACCGGTGCATGTCCTTATCCTTGCGGATAAGGACAGCGGACCAGTCTAGGAGCTGAGTAGCCTGGGCATCTGACGTCACACATCGACGCTCGTGAATAATGCAAGATACCGGCCTTGTGCGCCTGGCAGGATCCTGTCAGATATGTACTTTTGACTTCGCATCCCATTTTGTCATAGTTGTCATGACATGGCTGTGCATGTGTGTAGGTGTCTATTGGTGTACTGTACTCATGTGTATAGTGTTTGTATACTACGTTTACCTACATGTACTACCAACGATACAAAAGAAACTATTATTAGTTTCTCGTGAGTGGAATGCCATAAATGAGTGCATTAATTAAAAAAATCTCGGCGGTCTGTGAGTCTTTTGAAGTATCTTTCAAACGTGACCTGATCTCCCTATATGATTCTTAGCTTCCCCATCTAATTAACTCGATCTAAAAAGACCTCTTCATCCCCCTCCTATTTGTTTATTAGCTGTTCCGATATAGTAGTCGGGACAGCTATTGTTTTCGTCAAGATTTGTATTTGTTTTTCTTATTAGCTGTTCCGACATAGAGGTCCGAACAGCTTTTGTTTACGTCAAGATTTTTTTCTTTGTTTTTCCTCTTATTATTTAAGGCTGGTAGCCGAAACGCCTGTTGTTTTTGTCGAGGTAGTAGTCGTGGTAGTCGGAACAGCTGTTGTAATCGTCAAGGTTATTATTTTTTTTAGGGGTTTGGACAAAAGTCCGAAGACCTCTTGTTTTTGTTCGTTTTTTAAAAGTTTTTTTTAGGTGTTCGTGCAATACAAGCACAAACGCCTCTTGATTTTGTTCTGTTTAGGTGTTCGTGCAATATAAGCACGAACACCTCTTGTTATTGTTCTGTTTTATTGTTTTTTTTAGGTGTTCGTGCAATACAAGCACGAACACCTCTTTGTTAAGGGCTTTTTTGGCGGAAACGTTGTATCCTATGAACCAAATATGGTACACCTTTAATCAATGTATCATCTGAAGGCCCTTGAACAGTTCTACAAATCTTTTATTAGGTACGACCCCATGTGACCTTTACTTCCGCTCAAAACCGGAAGTTGAATTTTCTTACATAAAGAAAACTCGTCATATCTCATGAACCAAAAATGTTTTAGACTTAAAACTTCACAAATACTTAGACCTTTGTGTTTAAATATGTATGTGTGAAATTCGGTTTGATGATGTCATCGATGACGTCATAACAATAAATCACTGTTTAATATTTTAAAAAATCATGAAATCATAATAATCAATATTAAAAACAATCATAATCGGAGAACCATAAATGCTACATGTAAGGTACTTGCACCATAAAAAAGCTCCGGCCGAATTGTACAAATCACATTCAAAGGGTGACCCCATACGACCTGAGATATATTTCTAAGTGAAATTGGCCATTAAAATATCAAAATCTCGATCCAATACCTTACGTGGCATGTGGCATACTACTCGCGACTGATTCCAGTGCAACGGAGTGGAAGCTAGCCTTATGTCAAGACGCTTGTTGCCTGACATTTAATTGCTATGTTAAATGTCGTCCCCATTTCATTCAAACACAATCTGACATCACTCACGAACACCTGTGTGTTTGTTGTTTACAAACACTGTACGTCTAGTTTTTCTTCTTCCTTCATCTTCTTCTTCCGGAGAACTCTTCTCTGCCGCATAACTCAAGATTGAAGCTGAATTGAACATTGAAACTCATCAGACAATTGAACCTCAATATAATGACAACACAGTTGTAATGACGTCATTATGACGTCATCAGGTGTCGAATTACAATGTTTTTAAAGTTGAAAAGTGACCATTTGCTATTCGCTGTATTTCAATGAATTTGTAGGCTATGATGTTCACCGTTGGACATCTGATAGTTCAAGACTAGGGCAACATTTGAAAAGTTAACGTCAGAATCTTATGACCTTTAGTTCCGGTCGTACCGGAAGGTCAAAGTCTGCATTTGTTTTTGTTTTCATTTTTCGGGCATAACTCAAGATTGAAACTGAATCAGGCACTTGTACCTCAATATGAAGACAACACACTTGTCATGCCGTCATGATGACGTCATCGGGTGTCGAATTACAAGATTTTTAAAATTGAAAATTGACCATTTGCTTATTGCTCTAGTTTCGGCAATTTTTATACTACGATGTTCATAATTGGGCATCTTTTAGTTGAAGAATGGGGCAACATTTCAAAAGTTAACACCAAAATCGTATGACCTTTACTTCCGGGTCGTAACCCTGGGTCGAAGTTTGCCTTTGGGTTTTTTCCTTCAAAAATCAGTTTTTTGCCTTTTTTACAGCATAACTCAAAATTGAAAATGAATTGAACATTGAAACTTGTCAGACAATTGAACCTCGGTATCAAGACGACACAGACTTGATGATGTCATGATAACGTCATCAGGTATCAAATAACACTAAATCAAAGTTTAATATTTGTAAAAAATCATAACTCCTGAACCACATGCTCGATTTTTACAATCTACAAATCATCGGACAGGTCGTAAAAAGTTCAACAATCGCTTTACAAATTTTGACCCCATTTGACCTTGACTTCCGGTTCAAACCGGAAGTTGAAAATTTCAAAAAATCATGTCTCAAAAAATTACGTTATATTTGAACATGAATTTTGCACCAAATTATAGATGAATTCCTCTGCCGAAACTTTTGCACATATATTATGGCATTTTAATCTTTACAAATGGTCAAAACAGGGCGACAAAGCGCCCGTGTCTGTTGGCTTTAATTGCACGACAACGCGTGTAGTGTATGCCAACACAATCACACGCCGACACTGCACACGGCCACGGTACAGTTCACGCGGTGGGTGACTGTGCACTATCGACGTCTTTGTTTGTTTGACATGGCGGGAAACAAGTTTTCTCAACAGCGCCCTCTTTTGTTGCTATATATTAAACAGCGCTGATAAATTAATAAAATAGTTTTCGGGCTTATCTATAGAATAACTCAATATTGAAATTGAATTGAACATTGAAACTCATAAGATAGTTGAACCTCATTATCAATTGAACCTCAGTATCAAGACGACACAAGACGACATCATGTATTGAGTTACAATACAGCAAAGTTTAATAATTGTAAAAAATCATAACTCCTAAACCATACTTTCGATTTATATCATCTAAAGGTCATTAGAATTAGAAAGGGCTCTAAAGATTCAACAAAAGATACACAATGTGACCTTATTTGACCGTGCCTTCCTGTTCAAACCGGAACTTGGAATTTAACATTTCAACAAATCATAACTTCTAAACCACACATTGGATTTGTACAATCTATACATCATTGGAAAAGTATGTAACAACTTAAAAACCGATACACAGAATGTGACCCAATTGACCTTGACTTCCAGTTCAAACAGCCAATTGGAGTTCTGTAATGGGAAACAATCTAACTCCTGAACCAGACATTGCATTGATCAGGTTAAAAGTATTCACCAATTTATTCAGTCACAATTTGATGACAACACTCACGAACACCTGGTTTTGTGGTAAACAAAAACTGAATCTCTAGTTTTTTTTTCTTCTTCATCTTCTTCTTCCGGAGAACTCTTCTCAGCAACATAACTCAAGATTGAAACTGAATTGAACCTTGAAACTCATCAGACAATTGAACCACAATATGAAGACGGCACAGTTTTCATGACGTCACGATGACGTCATCAGGTGTCAAATTACAAGGTTTTTAAAGCTGAAAAATGACCATTTGCTATTGGCTGTATTTCAATGAATTTAAAAGCTATGATGTTCATAATTGGGCATCTGATAGTTCAAGACTTGGGCAACATTTCAAAAGTAAACATCAAAATCGTATGACCTTCACTTCCGGGTCGTTACACTGGGTCGAAGTTTGCCTTCGGGTTTTTTCCTTCAAAAATCAGTTTGTTGCCTTTTTTACAGCATAACTCAAGATTGAAAATGAATTGAACATTGAAACTTGTCAGACAATTGAACCTCAGTATCAAGACGACACAGACTCGATGATGTTATGATGACGTCATCAGGTATCAAATTACACTAATTCAAAGTTTAATATTTGTAAAAAAATCATAACTCCTGAACCACATGTTGGATTTTTACAATCTATAAAACATTGGACAGGTCATTGAAAGTTCAGAAAAAGCTACATACAATTTGACCCCATTTGACTTTGACCTCTGGTTCAAAACGGAAGTTGAAATCTTGAAAAATTCATGTCTCAAAAACTACTGATCATTTCAGAGTTTTTTGTATCGGGTTGTAGAACGTTAAGCCTGCTCAAACTTTTGTACTGAAATAGCAATATTTTGACCTTTATTTTGACCCACACATACATCTCACGTAACAGTTGACCGTCAATAAGACAGCCAATTAGGGTCAACCTCCTCTACATGTGCACTGCACGTGCAGTTTCATTGACGTTCTATGTTAAATGCATACGTGTGATTATTTTGCACGTAAATGTATTGTGCTGTGGGGACCATGCTGGAATACATTCCGCATCCATCGGTGTTAGAGCTCATATTGCACCCCAGCGGATCATCCATCTAATTATTTGAAAAATCCTAACTCCTGAACCACACGTCGGATTTTAACAATTCAAACATCATCTGAAAGGTCTTGTTAGACTTATTACGTGCTACACAATATGCGACCCTGTTTGACCTTGACTTCCGGTTAAAGTCGGAAATTGATATTTAATGTTTCATAAATTACAAATTCTGAACCACATGTTTTATTTTTGTCATCTATACGTCATAAGAAAGGACTCAGAAGACTCCACCAACGCTACCAAGTGTGACCTTATTTGACATTGCCTTCTGGTTCAAAACGGATATTGAAACTTTATATTTGAAAAAATCATAAGTTCTGAACCACATATTAGATGTTTACAATCCATCCTTCATCTAAAAGGTATTCATAAACTAATCACGCGCTACACAAAATGTGACCCTTTTTAACCTTGACTTTCGGTCTAAACCGGAAATTGATGTTTAAATTTTGAAAAATTCATAACTCGTTGGGATGATACGTAACAACTTAAGAAACGATACACAATTATTATCTCATTTGACATTTACTTCTGGTTCAAAACGGCAGTTTAAGTTTTATATTGAATAACCATAACTCCTGACCCAGAAATTGCATTGATCAGGTAAAATTGTGTCACCAATTCAATCAATCACAACTTGATGACATCACTCACGAACACCTGGTTTTTGTAGTAAACAAAACTCAATCTCTAGTTTTTTCTTCTTCTTCATCTTCTTCTTCCGGAGAACTCTTCTCAGCAACATAACTCAAGACTGAAATTGAATTGAACCTTTAAACTCATCAGACGATTGAAACACAATATAAAGACGGCACAGTTTTCATGACGTCACGATGACGTCATCAGGTGTCAAATTACAAGGTTTTTAAAGTTGAAAACTTACTATTTGCTATTTGCTGTAGTTCAATGAATAAAAATGCTATGATGTTCGTAGTTGGGCATCTTATAGTTCAAGACTGGGGCAACGTTTCAAAAGTTAACAACAAAATCGTATGACCTTTACTGCTGGTCGAACCGGAAGGTCAAAGTTTGCCTTTGTGTTTTTTCGTGAAAAATTTCAACTTTTGGGCATAACTCAAGATTGAAATTGAATTGAGTATTGAAACTCATAAGACAATTGAACCTTAATATCAAGACGACACAAACTTGATGATGTCATGATGACGTCATCAAGTTTTGAATAACATTAAATCAAAGTTTAATATAAAAAAAAATCATAACTAATGAACCGTATGTTGGATTGTTACAATCCACACATCATCGGACAGGTCGTTGAAAGTTAAACCCTACATGCAGAATGACCCTATTTGACCTTAACTTCCGGTTCAAATCGGAAGTTGAAAATTTGAACAATTCATTTCTCAAAAACTACTGATCATTTCAGAGTTTTTTTGTACCAGGTTGTAGAACGTTAAGCCTGCTGAAACTTTTGCGCTGAAATAACAATATTTTGGCTTTTACATCTGTCGAAAAAGGTGCCCGTTTAAGTTGACCCGCATTGACGACGCGCGATAGTGAAAGAACCTACACATACCCTCTACCTGTACAGCAACGTGTACAATGAACATGTCGTTTTGTTTACGTGGGCATTGCACTGTACAGCTACATGCTACATGTTTTATCGATATTGCACATCCAAAGATAGTCCGTCTAATATTAACAGTCTTAAAAGACACAAACAATACATGAAATGAAAGCATGTGCTCTAACTTAGATCCAACTGCAGTTCCATCAATGGATTTTGTTCCTTTGTTGACGATATAAACGATTTAAAAACACGCATCGTCAGAAAAGCGCGATCGCCATGACTGTGTACATTGCACGTAAGACACACTGTAAACTCAATACGGGCCGAACCTACACAGAGAGCCAGTGCCACACGCATGGCGTCGTTCCGTTCATTCATGAATTATTTTGGTTCGCTTCACTTCTAACAAGGGTGAGCTTGTAAAGCGCCCTCTTGCATTGTTTATCTAACATTATATGAACAACGGTGAACCTGTATAGCGCCCTCTTGTTTGTGGAGAATCCTCGCACTAAATACGGAAGCGTTTGGGGATATTACCTACGGTTTATCCTCACGTAAATTCATTGAATTTTCCCACCACAATTAATTTCAAGGTCTGTGTGGTATAGTTTATTAATAAATAAAGCCTTGGCGCAGTTGTTTAAATTTTTATTTTAAAAGTTTATTATTTAAAACTTTTTAACGTGTGAACCATAATTATGTTTAGAGTTATAATTTTGTTGTGCAATCTTGTAACTTAGGGCACATTTAACATGTTATTAAAAAAAAAATTCACCCTCTTTGACTTCCGGTTCAAACAGAAAATTGAAATACAAAAATACATTTCCTTACCAAGTGTCACAAAGTCACAATATGTGCGCCGTCTTGTAGCTTTTTAAAAAGTTAGTGCGAAAAACATGTTTTCGTCATCGTGATGTCATCAGGTGTCAAATCAATTATAACATTAATTCAAAGGCTTATTATTGACAATACAACCGAAACCCCAGTGTTTGTTTGTTACAAACTCGTGTCTAGTATTTGAAAAATCCATAACTCCTGAACCACATGTTGGATTTTTACAATCTACACATCATCGGAAAGGTCGTTTAAAACTCAACAAACGCTACACAAATTATGGCCCAAGTTGACCTTTATTTATATGTTAAAAACTGTTAATCATTTCAACAGTTTACATCAGATTGTAGATCTATGATCCTGCTAAAACTTTTGCACAGAAATTACAACGTTTTTACCTTTACATCTGGTCTAAAACCGGCATTAAAGCACACGTATTTGTTGACCCTCTTTCATAACGCGCGCAAGCGTAATAACACATGTACACATACATGTATATTGAACGTGTAGTTCAGTTTTACTTCAACTACTTGTAGGAATACGTTTAGCATCGCTGTAAAATTGTTCATCGCCCATTTAAAGAAAATTCATCTAATATTTCAAAAATGCATAACTCCTGAACCACACATTTGATTTTTTCAATCTATACAACATCGGACAGGTCGTTGAAAGTTCAACAAACACTGCACAGAAAGTGACCTCATTTGACCTTAACTTCCGGTTCAAATCGGAAGTTGAATATTTAACAAATTCATAAAAAATTCATATCTCGAATACTACTTATTATTTTAGACAATTTTTTCGTATCAGGTTGTAGAACGTTGAGTCTGCTCAATCTTTTGCACATAGATAACAACATTTTGACCTTTACATCTGGACGAAAAAGGACGATAAAGCGCACGTTTAAAACGACCCCCATAGACGGCGCACGATAGTGAAAGAACACATGTACACATACATGTACGCTGAACCTGTACAGCCGCGTTTACAATGCACGTGTACAATGCACGTGTAGTTTTAGTTCACGTGGGCATTGCACTGGACAGCTACATGTTGGAATACATCGTCGCTTGATGTTTCATTGTATTGCAAACCCAAAGATATTCCGTCTAATATTTGAAAAGTTCATAACTCCTGAACCACACATTTGATTTTTACAATCCATACATCATCTGAAAGGTCTTAATTAAATTGACACGCGCTATTCGAAATGTGACCCGTTTGACCTTGACTTCCGGTAAAAACCGAAAGTAGAAATTTAAGGTTATAAAATTGTAAAACTTCTGAAATACGTATTGTATTTTTACAATCACAACATCATTGGGATCATATGTAACAACTAACTAACGAAACGATACACAGAATATGACCTAATTTGACATTTAATGTTGAAAAAATATCTATGTATAAACTAAACATTGGATTTTTAAAATTTATATGTCATCGTAAATTGCCTCACAAAAGTTGACAAACGCTACACAGAGTGTGACCACATTTGACATTGACTTCTGGTTCAAACTGGCAGTTAAAGTTCAATCTGAATAAATCTAACTCCTGAACTAGACACCACGAACACCTGGTTTTTGTAACTGACAAAAATCAGATTTCTAGTTAGGTGTTCGTAAAATACAAGCACGAACACCTCTTGTTAGGTGTTCGTGCAATACTAGCACGAACACCTCTTGTTTTTGTTCTGTTTTTCTTTTAGGTGTTCGTGCAATACAAGCACGAACACCTCTTGTTTTTGTTCTGTTTTTAGGTGTTCGGGCATTCCCCCCGAAAACCTATTGTTACTGTTCTGTTTTTTTTCCACTTTATCTGAGATCCTTCTCTCGCAATTTTCGCAAAAAGTATAACTCCTAGAGACTTGAAACTTATCATGCACTTAGACCTTAGTGTATAGACGAAACAGCAACTTTTTCGGGGCGATGACGTAAAACAAACTTACCATTCTTCTGTAAAAGTTGAGTCAATGGAGTCGCGATGGTGCTAAAGTTTGGAACAAACTTCCTGTAAAATCCACTCATACCAAGGAATGTCATCAATTCCCTCTTTCCTGTGGGCATGGGAAATTCTTGAATGGCTTTAATCTTTGCCACTCGTGGTAGCACGTGACCCTGACCGACCACATGTTCACCGTTGCTTTGGCAAACTCACTCTTTTTTAGATTTACCACCAAGTTTGCTTTAGAAAGCAGTCTCACTGAAGGGCGGGATTGTCTATTGGCCCTGAGAGCAGAGACACAGGCACTCATGCCTTCATTATGGGGTATGTTAGTATACAATGATGAAACATCCAGAGTAACCAGAATAGCAGAGTCAGGTATTTGATGTTTGACTTCCTCTAGTTTATGGAGGAAGTCTGTGGTATCCTTTATGAAGGACGGGATGTGGGGGACTAAGGGTTGAGGAAACTATCGACAAACTCAGAAATGCGTTTTGTGGGGCTACCATTACCAGATACAATGGGTCGACCCGGGTTGTTGGGCTTGTGTATCTTGGGTAGAAGGTAGAAGCGTGCTGTACGGGGGTCCTGTGGGAGGAGATAGTTAGACGTATCTTTCTCAATACCGTTGGCATTGTGAATTTTAACCAGAGTGTCACTGATTTGTTTGGAAAATAATTGAGTAGGGTCAGTGTCGACTTGGTGTACTGTTAGACAACGGCCATGGCTTTTGAAATGTAAAGTGACGTCATGATGACGTTATCAAATTATTTTTTACAATTTTTTAAAAACTCAAAGCTAAGTATTTGGGAAAAAAAATCATAACTCCTGAACCAAATATTGGATTTTTGTAATCTTCATATCATCAGAACGGTATTCAAAAAACTTAATGGATGATACACAAAGTGTGACCCCATTTGACCTTGTATTCCGGTTGAAACCGGAAGTTGAAGTTTAGTAACAGAAGAAATTATAACTCATGAACCACATGATTGGTTTTTACAATTTACACATTATCGGACATATTACCTTAACTTCCGGTTCAAATCAGAAGTAGAAAATTTGAACAATTCATATCTCAAAAACTACTGATAATTTCAGAGTTTTTTTTATCAGGTTGTAGAACGTTAAGCCTGCTCAAACTTTTGCACTAAAATAACAATATTTTGACCTTTACATCTGGTTGAAAAAGGCGCACGTTTAAGTTGACCTGCATTGACAACGCGCGATAGTGAAAGAACACATGTAAACATACGCTGTACCTGTACAGCCACACATAAATCTCACGTAACAGTAGACCGTCAATGACGGTCAATTAAATCAACCTCCTCTACACATGCACCGCAAGTGCAGTTTCATTGACGTTCTATGTTAAATGCATGTGTGATTAAAGAACACATGTAAACATACGCTGTACCTGTACAGCCACACATAAATCTCACGTAACAGTAGACCGTCAATGACGGTCAATTAAGTCAACCTCCTCTACACATGCACCGCAAGTGCAGTTTCATTGACGTTCTATGTTAAATTCATGTGTGATTATTTTGCACGTAAATGTATTTGTGCTGTGGGAACCATGCTGGAATACACTCCGCATCCATCGGTGTTAGAAATCATATTGCACCCCAGCGGATAATCCATCTAATATTTGAAAAATTCTTAACTCCTCAACCACACATTGTATTTTTACAATCCATACATCATCTGAAAGGTCTTAATTAAATTGACACACGCTATTCAAAATATGACCCGTCTGACCTTGACTTCCGGTAAAACCGGAAGTCGAAATTTCATGTAAAATAAATTCATAACTTCTGAACCACGTTTTGGATTTTTTACAATCTTAAAGGTATTGTACACTTTTGGTAACAGCTCAAAATCAGTGTCCAAATTTTGTGTGATTCAACATATATGCATGAACAAACAAACCTGTGAAAGTTTGAGCTCAATTGGTCATCGAGGTCACTAGAAAATAGTGAAAAGAGATCTTATGTGTTTTCTGTTTTTTCTAACTTATCGCGCGCAATAACTGCTATTGTTTTACTCGTTTCTCAGAAACGATAGCATTTTAGGCAGAAATATTTAAAGGAACCCTTTCTACCATTACTTACTTTAAATCATGTATGTTATGTGTGAATCTGTGAACATTGTGTTTTTCGATCTTACCAATAGTTTACAGGGCCTTTAACATCATTGGGAACATATGGGTGCGTTCGATTAGCTTCCCCGGGTCGACCCCGGTGTGCTCATCCTGGTGAGCCCCTGACATGAGCTAATCGAACGCCAACTTCCCCAGCATTCACACCAATGCATCTTGGGACAGCCGACCCGGAATTACTTTCATTTTGTGCATTACGTCCGCAGATTCACGAAAAGATCGTAAAATAATTGTTATCAAGGTGATACTGCAACGTTAAATTATTTTACACACCCTAGTTGATACACAAATACCCATCTTCGAATAAAAAAATACTTCTTCTAACAAAGTCGCTGTTTAAAAGGTGAAAATGTATGCCAAACTTCCTGAAAGTGCCCAGCTGAATTACAAACAAAATGGTGGCCATTGAGAAAGTTTTTCGTCGTGACGTCATGCACCTCGGTCAGCCCCTAGTGACCCGCTCCACAAGCAGGGCACTTGGGGCTGACCCGGTTGAGCCCCGAGAATGACGTCAAAGCTATTCGAACGCACCGGGGGAAGACCTGGGTCGACCCGGGGAAGCTATTCGAACGCACCCTCTGTAACAACTTAAGAAACGATACACAGACTACTAGCGTACACCTAGCGTTTCACTTTCCCCTTGCCTGCATGCCGATCAAAATACACTGCAAAACTTACTTTTTTAAATTTCATTCATGCCGATTGTTTCAATGTATAGATCTTTTATAACTAGTCGATACACTCATTCTATGCATAATATCGTTTAGTGAAATCCTTTATTCCACGGTGGTGTTAAACGTTTACTGTATGCCGTGAGGTATACGTAGGACAGTTAGACTAAAGGTCTTTCTTCATACAACTGTTCACTGTTGTCATTGTTAAGATCATAATCGCAAACATAATAGGAACTAAATAATTGGCCTTACCTACACTGTTTTACTTTTCTCTCGCTTTCATGTAGTTTTCACAGGGAAGAACGCATTAGAGACAGCTTCTACGAAACTGAATACTTCATCAAAAGAGGTGCTGCTGACAGGCTGGGGAACAAAAACCCTAATCTATGCTCGTACAAGGTCAAAGTAACAAGTAAGTAACTGTGTTTGTATTAGCTGTGATTCCACCGGGCTTGAGGGGGAAATGGACCAAGGAATACGATTGTAGAGGATAAAGACTAGCACTATATGGAAAGTAAATTTGACCAAATCTGAATTGGGATCCATATCATTCTGGAAACATCACTCTCACATCAACTTTTACACTACAGGGAGTAAAATTACTGGCGTAAGGCTTGCACGGTCAGGCAGATAAGACTGAGAGATTTTCAGTAGATTAAAACATTGCTTGATATAGACTAAATGTATCCGAACGAAGAATCTGCTTTTAAGTTCATCCACTCACAGGTCAGTACATTATTATTAATTTCAATTAAATAAACATTTATTCCATGATGGCGGTAACAAAGATATGTACAGGTTACATTATAATTACATTACTAGAAATCAAGTGTTCGTAAAAACGAACACAGAGGGGTTTCGGCCTTAGGTGGAACACAAAGAAAAAATATCATGATTTCATAGAGGAAATCACATGTCACATCCAACGTACATTCTGAAAGAGTACATCATACTTATGATTCTACTCAAAGAAAACCACATCGTAATTCCAAACCACGCTTTAGACGTCTTACAATCAATTTTCCCCAATTGGACTGAAGGAAAGGTCAAAGTGGGGTCATACTTTTGAATAAATGTCAAATGTGTATTAAGTTACCAGACAGCACAAAAATTATAACCTTAAGATATGTGGTTCAGGAGATATGATTTTAATACTTTGAACTTTCTGTTTGGACCGGAAGGAAAGGTCAAAGTGGGTTCATGCTTATGAATAAAATGTTACAAGTGTTGTAAGCTACAAGAAAGCACAAACGTTACGATTTTATGACATGTGGTTAAGGAGATATGATGTTTTAAAGTTTTGAGCTTCCTGTTTGGACCGGAAGTGAAGGTCAAAGTGAGGTCATTTTTGAATGAAATGTCGCTATTGATGTAAGCTACAAACAATACAAACATTACGACTTTGTGATTTGTGGTTCAGGAGATATGATTATTTGAATTTTTGAGCTTCCTGTTTGGACCGGAAGTTAAGGTCAAAGTGGGCCATCTTTTTGAACAAAATCTTATAAGTGTTGTAAACTACAAGACAGCACAAACATTTTGACTTTATGACATGTGGTTCAGGAGATAGGATTTTTTTAAGTAATAAGTTTGAATTACTGTAACTTGACACCTGATGACGTCATGATGACAAAAATGTGTTTTTCATGCTAATAAATTTTATAAGGTACAAGATGGTATGTAACTTATCCTAATCAAATGCCTTTAAAGGAAATAACTTACCAAGGAATGACATAATGTTGTTCATGCACATAGAAGTTAAGATTTGTTTGATAATGAAATAATTTAAGTTCAATTGAGAATTCAATTGAATCTACGTCAAGCAAATTCCACAAAACATTCTTTTTAACTTTTAAGCTTCAGTATTCAATTACTTTTATTTCTTTAATTCCCCTTTTACGCTTCCGTAGTTCTCCCGAAGAGAAATCTGGGAAATAAATTATTTAACGGTAAACTTGTATAGCGCCCTCTTTTGTTTAAACATTTCCGTCTGGGCTGACACGAGCCGACTTCGCATTCCTTACATGGGGATTGGTCAAGTCGACACGTAACCGAGAGACGACCAGAAAAAATGTTGCTATTGATGTAAGCTACAAACAATACAAACATCACGACTTTATGACATGTGGTTCAGGAGATATGATTTTTTTAAGTAATAAGTTTGAATTACTGTAACTTCACACCTGATGACGTCATGATGATAAAAATGTGTTTTTCATCATAATAAATTTTATAAGGTACAAGATGGTATGTAACTTATCCTAACCAAAGGCTTCAAAAAACATAACTTACCAAGGAATGACATAATGTTGTTCATGCACATAGAAGATAAGATTTGTTTGATAATGAACTTGAAATTTATTTAAGTTCAATTGAGAATTCAATTGAATCTACGTCGAGCAAATTCCCCAAAACATTTAACTTTTAAGCTTCAGTATTCAATTACTTTTATTTCTTTAATTCTCTTTTTACGCTTCCGTAGTTGTCCCGAAGAGAAATCTGGGAAATAAATTATTTAACGGTAAACTTGAATAGCGCCCTCTTTTGTTTAAACATTTCCGTCTGGGCTGACACGGCCGACTTGGCATTCCTTACATTAGGATTGGTCAACTCGACACGTAACCGAGAGACGACCAGAAAAACTTGAATATCGTTTTCATTTTCTTGTCAAGTGGATTAGAAAATGCGTGAATTCCTTTCAGGTCGCAGGCTATTTAACGTGTACAAATGGAGTCGCACGGCAGGTCGCCATTAAAAATTTCTAGATCCTCGGCTCGCCGCAAATTTAAAAACGCTAATAAAAAAGGTAAGACTGACGTCAAGTTTAACATAAACTAAGTTAAGTTATAAGCTACAATATGATATGTAACTTGTACCGATCGAACATTGTTAAGTATAAGATTATCTCATAACAAAATCCGTGTACAAACCCAATGGAAAAAGGTCAGTTAAGAAAAATAATAAGAAGAAGGAAAAAAAAAAAAATCTGTACGAAAACAATAGGTGTTTCGGCTACCAGGCCGAAACCCCTAATAATTTGTTTTTTAAATCTCGACGAAAACAATACGATCTATGGAAATTCCAAATACCCTCTATACATAGGCCTACAGCATTACAACATTATAGGGAAGCTAGGTGCTTTTATGCTTTCCCCTATGACAGACAATGACTTAGACATGACAAGGACAACTACAAAAACAATGACGAATACCAGATAAATACATGTGAGATGACTGATAAAACAACCCTTTGTCAAAATAAATTTCTTTTGGTATACATTCAATAAAACCCAAATATTTATAAGAGTCCACAACTTCGAGAGTTTCGTTACCTAAGTTATATGTACAAGAAATTTTTCTTCTAGACCTAGTAACGTGGATTATTTTGCACTTAAGCTGGTTGAGCTTCATATAATTTTCATCACACCACCTAAAAATAGTATCAAGACCATTTTGTAAAACTAAACAATCATTTTGGTTGCTCACTGTACGGTAGAAAACTGTATCATCTGCATACTGTGGGAGAAATGACTGGACAATTCTAGGCAGATCGGCTGTAAATAAATTGAAAAGAACAGGTCCGATAACTGACCCCTGTGGGACCCCTGAGATTACTGGAGCCCAGTCAGAATTAGTGCCCGAAAACATGACGCGCTGTTTGCGCCCAGAAAGAAATGAGTTGATCCAGGAGAGAGTCTTACCACAGATGCCATAATGATGCAGTTTCTTCAAAGGAATTGAATGATCAATTCGACCAAAGGCTTTGGACCAGTCCAGAAAAAATTGCATCAACTCTTTGAGGTTTAGAGTATAAAGCCTTAGCCCAAGTATCAAACAATGTAACAGCTTGTGTAACACATGAACGTTCTGGAAAGAAACCATGTTGGGATTCAGGGATAATATTGTGGCGAAATAGTCACCTGGTGGCGCAATTACTGACCCAGTTCTTGCCAGCGGCGCCGTGTGCATGGCCAGCGCGTGATCACTGCGTGAGGATCACATGGGCAGCATGCAGCATAGATATAGAATATAATACCTAGATCGGCCGCGCGTACATACGCGCCATAAGCCGTACACAAAAATTCCTGGTTCTTCATGGACGCGCTAAAAAGTCACGTGCTGGTGGTAACGCACTGAAGATGAACGTGGAGAATAGTCCTTAAACACACGGTGGGATATATTATTTGACAGGTTTGTGGCACAATTTAAAGACCTATTTCTTGGATAAATGACAAAAAGCAAGATTCATAAACTCAACATAAGCACAAAGGTGTAAGTATAACACGGGCTAGTCATTTATTTTTCACCGGTAGTAGCATAAAAACACTGCAGTGTGCACGTAGACCGTGCATACTTTGAATTATACAATTAAAGAAAACAAAGCAATTACGTATTATTATATCAGTTTGGAGGGTAATTAGGCCTGCGCTAAACGTTGCTTTAGAAATGGGTTCATGTGAACGAGTATAAGAACAAGTCTTGCAGCAGAGTTTTGAAACCGTTGAAGCTTAAGAAGAAGAGAGTCGGGTAACCCATAAAACAGACCATTACAGTTATAATGTAAACTCTAGAGAGCTCGAGTTGCACTACAATTTCCGATGTTTTTGGTTTTTAACTTTGGCTGAATAAATAATTATAATCTAATCTAATATCTAATCTAATCTAATAATTTATTCATATGCGCTAGTTTCATAAAAACAAATATGTACAGATGCGCATTACAATAGTAAAAAGTACAGATGTTAACAATTATTTCAGAATATTTAAAAATGGAATATACACTGAAAAATACAAGAACAGTAGTAAAAAACTACAATTATACATCAGCCGGCCAAAGGCCATTAGAACTAACATAAAGCCTGCCGAAATAAAATCAATCGAGGCTATGTTTTAACAAAGGAAACAATAAATATAACATACATGTCTTAAATGACTGGGAAAGTCATTGAAGATTGATGGCACTGCATTATCCCGAAGGCAGGTTTTGCCCCACCGCACTTCCAGGCATTCTTCAGCAAAATGGTCGCTGCAAAGCCGGTCTTGTGCAGTGGGACTCCATTTTCTACCGTTCGGGAGCATCCTTTTATCCGATGAACCCACTCGCGCATCAGTTTTGAGTCTTCATGGGGGAATCTGGAGTGAAATAACAATTATTTAAAATTTAAATGGAGTTTTTTTTTAACAAGCATTAAACAAAACAATGTACGTATCACTTGAGGGGAGTTTAATTAAACAACGACTAAAATCACAACCACTACCCAATAATACTATCGCACCGTATAAACCCATTTATTACCGTGCAATAAACACTCTATAGCCTAGAGTAGTATTAGACCCAAAGTCCCAATGAATATCATCATTACAGCATACGATGGAGGAAAGAAAAGAGTAAACCTGATAAATAACCGAAATGGAGTTCATACACATCAATGGTAATTAGCTAATTGCTAAAATTTTAGAAATTAAATAAACATGAAGGCCTACTTACCTATGGTATGTCAGCTTACGAAGGACTCCGGGCCCCTTTCTCTTTTCTCTGCTGAGACATATGGCTGCAGAGCAATTTGCAACCATCCTTTAGCCTTAAAAGGCCTAATTACATTAAATTGTATGAACAGTTCAGCTGGAGGAAAGTCACGAAATTAAACCAAAATGATTTTTGCTATACAGTCAGTGCGCAGGGGTCCGAAAAGTGCTTCCTTTCAATTGCTGTGTATGCATGACCGTTGCGTTACTGCATAACTAATGAGCTCGGAGGACAAGTTTTCAAAAGTTCATTTCGGGAAAATTAAACATTGTAACCCCCAAAAACCATCACATAACGGAGCAATAATGTGTCATTGTACCTAGAAAAATTATGACACGATTTTTTGTGTTCAAAATAAAGAAATATGAGACCAAAAACATTAGCCTCTGTGTGCAGAAATAACGGTCTCCGGAAAAGTCATTTTTTTAATAGTTAACGAAATTGTGCAGAAAAATTTTCCTTACTGAGTGTTAGATACTCTATTCATCTAGTCTTTTGCTATATTCGTTCTTTCTATAGCAACTCGAAACAGTCAAGTTCACTTACAGAATCCGTCTCCGTCAGCGAAACCGTTCAGAATCGAAATGTCCGCCATGACTCCCTTGCAAAATAAGAGCCTGAACGTGATTGGTCAGAATGTGCACCAACCTAACTCTACTATCGTGTCTATGTAACCAATCAGCTGTTGCGTAAGAAAACGCTAGGCAAAGAGGTCCTGTCCGACTCCCTACCTACTAGTACGTTAACTGAAAGCGATGTTTGGTAAACATTGAGGTACCCGACTATTTAGGGAGAAGACTTAAATTTCGTCACGGTTTCGTTGTTTTTATTGGGAGACAAACTAGTACTCCAGTCATTTAAGGGGGAAACCAACATTTGTAAATCAAACTTTCCAATTTTGCTCCCTAGCGTTTGGCTTTTCAAATGTAGGGCCTGTTTTGTGCAATTTTCATGTAGCCTAAGCTAAACCCATGTAGTAAAAAAATATATTATTTTTTAAGCATTATTCCAATCATTCGATGATCAAAAAATCTCCATGGTTTATACTTTTATTTCAGATGCACTAAATGTTCTTTTAAGGCAACACAGTCACGAGCCCAATCCCACATATGTATTTATTTATATATTTATTTGCACCTCTTGTGAGGGGGTCATTAATTAATTTAATAATTATTTACCACCACAATGAAAACACTTTCACATGTTTTTTCTGTTTTATGGAAACGTTTATTTATTTTGTTTCTTCTCAGCTACATGAATGTTCACACAGCACTTTCATGTACAAACACACATGAAATATAAAAATTATAAAACTATAAATGATTCACACACAAAGTATTGATGAAGTACAATTAAAAGTAATTACAGAGACACCCAGGTAATTGGGAGACCTGTTAATCACCAAAGTTGAATTAATCTCCACTTAATACTTATTTCCCTGTTTATCAAAGAAGTACCACAACCCATTTGTAGTACCACTTTTAGCACACTTTGGCACATTGAGTATTGCTTAAAATAAGTAAATAATAAATAATAATGGAAACCCTGTAAAGCTGAACTTTATTATACAGAACTGGTAAGGATCAAAACAATTTTGTTTTATTTCAGTTTTGATAATGAAGTGACATATTTCCCTCTGAAATGAAGTCATGTTCAATGAAACTGTATCTGAAAACCTGAAGACGCAATAGCTAATTTTGGTCGTTACAACTAAAATTAAGGACAAGTGTTTACAGGCTGAAAATTGTGCATGTTTTTTCACTATTAAGCCCAAGTTGTCACAGGTTCGTTATTTCATGTACCTGTATATGGTTGATCACACAAAACATGAACACTGTCTGCTACTATTTTGTCAGCTCTACCAATCCCGTAAATACCATTAACACAAAAATCAGGCAAGTACATACATTGCTACAATAAAAATTAAAAAATGACCTTAATGTTCATTTGGTTTTTGTCTATATGTAATGTTGTTTATAGGCAACATTATTAAGAAAGAAACAATAAAGTCACATTTGAAAGTTTGAATACAGTGTCTACTTGCTGAGAAAACGGCAACAACAAAAAAACGAAAAAAAACCTGTCACCATATTTTCACAAGAACGTACATTAAGACGTATAATCCATCCACGCTTAACGGTACCCAAGACATCTCTCTCAGCAGCGAAACGGGAGACATTAGGGAGAAACCAGTCACTGTTGAAGTTCTCTGGCAAGTATCTTGTGATGGAATCTCCCAATACTAAATACTTGAAAGAACGGCAGGTCATCAAGAGTGCTAGGCCAGAAATTGGATGTAAAATAAAAATAATAACATATTAAATCATTTGCCCCATCAGTTGAATACAGATTTTCCATGATTTTTCAATTTACCATGATTCAAACAATCTTTTCTGTCAATACGTCAAACTGACGGTAACCAGTCCAACTCCAATGTGTGAAAATAAATGTGAATGATGTATTTTCCAATACAGTCCAACAAAGTACTTTTGAAAAATGAGAATATAAAATTCCAATTTACCCCAAATTTTAAATAGATCATGCAAATAATGGTAAATTATTAAGCGTCACAATTACTATACAACCCAAAATGCTGTTTGATAATCATGATAATGTATCACAAATGATGAACAATACAACATTTAATAGATAATATGCATGGATACATTCCTGCCTACCCTACCTATACACCTTCATAATCATTGTAAGCCAACAAACATGACAAAGCCATTAAAACATTCATTCCATTTTAAATTTAAAAAATATTATATAACTGAAACAAAGTTTATGATTTATCTTGTTGAATTGAATGAGCTCGAATATAATCAGTCAGCTGATAAATCTCAGAATTGAAGGAAATAAAAAACATCAATACAATATCATTTTTATTATTAATATTATTATTAAAATCACATGCACTACGACGAGCCAAAGTATAATAAAATTAAAGTAAACTACCAAGTTGACATGCTGAACACTAAACAAAATTGCATTTTTCGAATGAAAAAAACACATAACATAACAAAAATAAATCAGATCAGTGTACATGTAATGTACCTCGAGTGCACTGATTCCACTGAATTACAGTGCTTCATGCATTACTGGAAATCAATCCCCGACTAAAAAAGGGCTTAATTTAATGACGAAATTCATCATCAAACCAAGGCAAAACAGGTACAAAAAGTAGCCACGTGAAATTATGTTTACAACGAGGGTATCGGCAATGTTGTTGTGACGTCACGCAAGAATAAGTGCCCCGAACAATTTTTGATTTTTTCAGAAATTTCGAGGCCGAAAAAAACGACAACGGTTTAACGTGCAGAAGTGGATGGGGCATCAAAAGAAAGAACCACTCTTCGTTTAACGTAAAATCGACCCCATTTGTCTCCATCCTGCTCGAAACAGTCAAGTTCACCAAATATATATGAGGCTGTTCAACGAAAAGTGTGAAAACTTAACTACACTTCAAGTGAAAAAATAAATGCTTTTGAGGAGTTAAATGGGGGGGGGGGGGAAGGGTTCTAAAACTACGGAAAATTGTCAGGAATCTACTTACCCACTCCATGTTGGCCTAACACTGACGCCTAAGGGTTTCCCATCGATTTCAAAGGGGTCGTGTCGGAACGCTCGCACTTTCACGCGAATTCTCGAAGGCCCGAGAACACGTTTACGCTGCAAATGAATTCGGGCTTTTGACCTCATTATCGAGCACGCTGCGCACGGACTATAAGATGACTAGAAATGATACATTCAAGCATCTTACATGGCACTGAACAAAGAGAAATTGGCTGGTAGTTAGCAATGTTAGATTTATTACTGTTTTTGTAAGGAGGAATGCCATTTGCCAGCCTCCAATCTCCAGGTATTCTGCCCAGTTTGATGCTGCGGTTGAATATGCTCGAGTTTGCGTTACATTGGTGGCAGCGTCGCGATATTTCTGTTCGTGCTACTAGTCAGTTTGCTTGATGTTTTTGATTGTGTTCTTCAACTTACTTTACATGCTTGTACAGAGTTTCGTTTTGGCAGTGGTGTAAACCGAGCTGACAGGTTAATAATTTTTAAATAGAGAATCAGTTGTGCCAGTGGTGTAAACCGAAGCACTTGCTGTCTACCAGTGCCGCCCAGAAAGAGAAAACCAATCGTGTCAGTGGTGTAGACCGAGACACTCAAAAGCTGACCAAAAACCAGTGCCCAAGCCGCCCGGAGAGCCGCCCGGAAAGCCGCCCGGAAAGCCGCCCGGAGAGTGCCAGAAAAGCCGCCCGGAGAGCCGCCCGGAAAGACACCCGGAAAAACGCCCGGAAAGACACCCGGAAAGACACCCGGAAAGACACCCGGAAAGACACCCAGAAAGACACCCAGAAAGACACCCGGAAAGACACCCGGAAAGACACCCGGAAAGACACCCGGAAAGACACCCGGAAAGACGCCCGGAAAGCCGCCCGGAAAGCCGCCCGGAAAGACACCCGGAAAGACACACGGAAAGGCACCCGGAAAGACACCCGGAAAGACACCCGGAAAGACACCCGGAAAGACACCCGGAAAGACACCTGGAAAGACGCCCGGAAAGCCGCCCGGAGAATTATTTTGTTTGTTCACTTGGGCCACAGTTCAGCATGGAACCCCAGCAGCCCTCTATTGTGAGGTTGCAACGTTTATTGGAGGAAAGGTATGAGGAGGTTACAAGAGAGATTGAAATAATCTCTCAGAGCATGCAGGAACGTAATAGTAGTCGGCAAAAGACTGTACCTTTTGGAGGAAGGACCAGTGGCAAGCCAACCAGTGAATCTAATGAGCGTCATTAGACAGGTCACACCATACGACAGGTTGAATACAGCGCAACAGAATCTACAGGTGTCCGGCTGCCGAACAGCTGCGCTACTGACTCAAACACAGGTGGGGATATAATCCCTAAAAATACAGCGGCCGTTCAAACGGAACGGGCAGGAAGATTTGAAAGCTCCAGCCCTCGGTACCCATCTGCTATAAAGAAGGAAAATGAATTTCCGAAAACAACAACAGCGACAACAAATCAGTCTGTTTCCACATTTGACACAATGGAAGGGTTAGGAATATACAAGATCAGCTCCGAGCCACCACAGAGGGAATCGACCCGCAGAACATCGCTGTTTCAGCCTGTTATTGAAGCTGAGAGACTGGGAAGTGACAATGGGTACGGACAAAATCCAAGTACATGTATGCCTACATGGACAGAGGGGAACGGATCGGTCTTCAGCGTCCACAGAAAAGAGTTGTCTGCACCAGACTTTGTGGGCATTTTGTCCAACGCCTTGCCTACCGGGAGTGGGCATGAACAGATAAAATATAAGTCAACCGAAGCAAGTGTACCGTTGCCTGCGTTGGAGAAATCAGCCAAGGAGGGTCAGCCACAAGAGCCCCGAAGTGACAATGTCATTGCTAAATCTAATCCGGTATCTTCTAAAGATCAGGAAGCACTTAGCATAAAAGACAAGACATTGGAAAATAATGGGATCAGTACCAAGCGGGTGGAGAGAACTAGGCCATTGATCAAACCCGACAGATATGATGGAAAAGCATCATGGCCGGCCTACCTCAAGCACTTTGAGCTATGCTCAGAGCTCAATGGATGGAGTGACAAAGACAAGTTACAGTTTTTGGCCGTCTTGTTAACTGGCTCAGCACAGCAGGTATTAAGTACAATGCCAAAAGATGCGACGGGAGATTACGATAAGTTAGTGAAAGCGCTGCAGGGCCGTTTCGATCCACTGGGAAGGAAAGAACTCGAGGAGATCCGACGACTGGTGGAAAAAGTGTATTTGGACCTACCGGCTGAAAGCAAAGATCACATGGGTAGAGACCATTTTCTAGATGCGTTGGCTGACGGGGACATTAGAATACGGGTTATGCAAATGAGGTCAACAACACTTGATAGCGCCGTCGCAGCCGCAGTTGAACTAGAAGCCCTTCAAAAGGCAGAAAAGGAGCGTCGGGTTGTGGACCTGAGGAAAGTCAATGTGAGACAGGTAACCCCAACTGAAACAATTCAGGCCTTTAAAACACGTACAGAGCCAGCAGAGTTGCAGCAGCAAATAATGAAAATGTCAGAACAGCTTGGGGAACTTCAAAGACAGCTGAACAGAAGGAAGCCTGGCGGGGCCCGAAAGTCAGACGGAAGGGGGCCTCAGTGCTATAATTGCAAGGAGTATGGCCATATTAGACCTAACTGTCCGTTACTGGAAAGGGGTGATAGCACTAGACCAGCTCATTTGAACGTTCAACAGTCTCACCACATTAAAAAACAGGAAAACTGTTAGTAGCTGAGCCTGGGGGCCAAGACTCAGCTGTAGCCAAGGGGCCTAACAGCATTCTACAAAGGGGAGAGGTTAATGCAGTTGGAAAGGGGTTGTTTTTAGATGCTTCTTTGAATGGAGTAGATTCAATACTTCTGATTGACACGGGGGCCTCGGTATCAATTATATCTGAGAGAATTGTCAATAAATGGTCAAAGAAAGAACAATACAGCATTGCCAAAACTGGCGTGGAGGTGAACGTCGCAAATGATATGAGTTTGGCAGTCTCAGGAGAAGTAACAGTGAATCTGAAGTTGGGTGGTCATCTTGTCTCTCACAAATTTATCGTCGCTGACATGAGCAATGAGGTGCTTCTGGGTTTAGATTTCTTGCAATCTGAGAATTGCTCAATATTGACATAACTAGCAACACTCTGCAATGGAGGGGAATAGAGTTACCTCTCAGGGACACATCCGATCGACAGCAGAGCTGTCGTGTGACCGTTATTGAAACGGTGGTAGTACCGGCACAGACAGAAATGGTAATAGAAGGAAGACTCAGCGAAAATACAGGAGGAGTGCCGTATGGGATGATTGAACCGGCCCTTGGTCTTGCCAAGAGAAATAATCTCATGCTAGCACCATCATTAGTCAGCACAAAGGAGGGAACAGTGCCAGTCAGACTGATGAATCCAACTGACACTCAAGTAACTATCTACAAAGGAACGACGGCAGGTACATTCCAAACAGTCGACGCAGTTGGGCCCAACCTTGATGCAGGTGATCAAGTGAAATCGGAGCAAATCAACATCGTCCGATCTTGTGATGGTGATAGGAATTGCAAGGGAGAAGACGGCCAAATTCCCGAACATTTAAATTACCTCTATCAGAGAAGCACACTTCGCTTAGACGAAACAGAAGAAATTCAGTTAAAGAACCTCCTGCTCAAGAACCAGGCGCTGTTCTCAAAAGGAGATGGAGATATTGGTAAGACAAATAATACCAAGCACCGGATTGAAACCGGTAGTTCACTTCCTGTGAAGCAACCACCGAGGAGGTTGCCAATTCATCAGAGGGAAGTGGCAGAGAAGGAGATAAACGACATGCTAAAGAAAGGTGTCATCAAGCCAGCTTCGGGACCGTGGGCGTCACCCATCGTCCTGGTGAGAAAGAAAGACGGGAGTGTGAGGTTCTGCGTGGACTACAGACGGCTGAATGCTATAACACGCAAAGACGCATATCCTATTCCGCGTATTGACGACACCATTGACACCTTAGCAGGCTCACGATATTTCACTACTCTTGACCTTGCGTCCGGGTACTGGCAAGTGCCGATGGCAGAAGAGCATAAAGAGAAGACGGCGTTTGCAGCTCACTGCGGCCTTTACCAGTTCGAAGTGATGCCCTTTGGGCTATGTAACGCCCCTTCCACTTTTGAAAGACTTATGGAAAATGTATTGTGCGGTCTCCATTGGCAGATATGTTTGGTCTATTTAGATGACGTCATAGTATACAGTCAAACTTTTGAGGAGCACGTCGAACGACTACAACTTATCTTTGAGCGGATAAGGGAGGCAGGACTCAAGCTAAAGCCCAAAAAGTGTCACCTGTTTCAGCAACAAGTATGTTACCTTGGACATGTTGTCTCAAAGGAGGGGGTGCATACAGATCCGAAGAAAATCCAAAGAGTGAAAGACTGGCCGATACCTGAGAATGTGCGTGATGTCCGTAGTTTTCTTGGACTCGCCTCATATTATCGCCGATTTGTGCCGGCTTTTGCTGAGTTGGCTGGTCCACTACATAGGCTAACAGAGAAGGGTCGTGAGTTCAGCTGGACTCGTGAGTGCCAGGGAGCTTTTGATCAACTTAGAGAGCGCCTTATTTCATCTCCAATTCTAGCTTACCCCTCGGCCACGAGAACTTTCATCCTGGACACTGATGCCAGATATTTTGGCATAGGGGCCGTGCTTTCACAAAATGTAGATGGCGTGGAGAGAGTAATAGCCTATGCCAGCCGTTCCCTCAGCAAGAGCGAGAGAAATTACTGCGTGACCAGGAAAGAGCTCCTTGCCCTGGTGCACCATGTGAAGCACTTCCGTCCATATCTGTATGGACAACAATTCCGAATTCGAACTGACCATGGAGCGTTGAAATGGCTTTTCGGGTTTAAGAATCCCGAAGGGCAAATAGCCAGATGGCTACAGGTGTTGGCCGAATATAATTTTCTTATTGAGCACCGACCTGGACGCAAGCACGGAAATGCTGATGCTATGTCACGAATGCCCTGCCGGCAGTGTAAACGTTCCCCAGGAGACTGGGAGCAGCCTTTTGGGCTGAACACTGAAGATAGACAAGATGAAGGACCAGCCACAGCCACTTCTCAGACCGAGGATACATCTTGTGAATTGGGTACAAACCGGCAGGGTAGTAGTAGAGAGCGTTGTCAAGTGTTGCAAGAGCAGACCGAACATGCAACTCACCTGGACAACCGACAACGTGTAGCTGCTGCCAGAGAAGTTGAACCGAATTGGTTGTTGGGAATTTCGAATGCAACACTTCGGAAGAGACAGAGGGAGGATCCCATACTGAGCAAGTTTATAGACTGGCTCGTATGTAAGGTTCTAAGACCGCCTTGGCTAGAGATTTCGGCAGAAAATGCCCGCTTTAAGACCTTGTGGGGAGCCTGGGACCAGCTCTGTGTTAGAAACGGAATTTTGCAAAAGAAGTGGGAGGATGATACCGGCAATGAAACCCGTTACCTTTTGGTAATTCCCAACAAGATGCAAGAAGAATGCCTGAGGCAGCTGTATGACGCCCCAACAGGGGGTCACTTAGGCATACGGAAAATGTATGAGAAAGTCAAGACCCGTTTTTACTGAAACAGCAAGTCTCCGGTGTGCCACTAGAAAGAATAGCGATAGACATCACAGGTCCTGTCCCGGTCACAGATGGAGGCAATCGTTACATTGTGGTTGTATCAGACTATTTCAGCAAATGGACAGAGGCCTACCCCGTGCATGCCATAGATGCCGAAACCATCGCCCGTGTGTTAGTTGACGAATTCATTAGTAGGTTTGGCGTACCTCGCCAAATACATAGTGACCAGGGCCGACAATTTGAAAGTAAGCTCTTCAAGAAATTATGTGGACTGTTGGGTATAGATAAAACCCGAACAACACCCTACCATCCGCAGAGTGACGGTCAGGTGGAACGCTTCAACAGGACGCTGATTGCAATGCTCGCATCGTATGCCGCCACTAATCAAAAGGATTGGGACAGACATGTGCCATTGGTCTTAATGGCATACCGTGCTTCTCCTCACGAGAGCACAGGTCTTACCCCAAATAAGATGATGTTTGGAAGAGAGGTGGACTTGCCAATTGATGTGATATGTAGTCAACCTCAGGAGGAACATACTGATGCGTTGACTTCTGCGAAGGGCTTAGACAACGGCTGGATTCGGCCCACGAGATGGCTCGAATTCAACTGAAGAAGTCCGCCTGTTATCAGGGCCGACATTACAATCTCAAGGCTGACAAACCTGTATATGATGTTGGTAGTACAGTAATGGCACGAGTGGGAACGAAGAAGGTTGGATTATCTCCAAAACTCCAGCCAAAATGGGACGGCCCTTACATAATAACTCATTTATTGAGTGATGTTGTGGTAAGGATGCAACGAGGGCACAGACACAAACCCAAGGTTATCCATGTCAACCGGCTGAAGCCGTTCTTCGGCGAGGTAGATACATCTTGGTTCCAGCTTCAACAGAAGGGGGAAAATTACCAGCCAACTGAAGTTGAACGATTAAACGAGAGGATGGAACCCAATCTGTTGAGCCAACAAGGCGCAGGAGAAAGTCCAGACCGAGACGCCGGGCAAGTAGAGCCCTTGAGCCAGCTTAGTGCTGGAGAAAACCCTGACCCGGAGGCAGAGGAAACCAAACTACTGAGTCAAACGAATGATGAGGGAAATCCAATAGATAACAGTGACCACGCCAGTGCCGTTGACCCCTTGACGCCAAGACAAGACGTGGTATATTCAGCAGACCGTGATCACGAGACGGAACCACATTGCAACGAAGGTGGCCATACGAGAAGAAAACGAAAGCCTCCAGACCGTTATGGAGAATGGTGCTCTAACATTCAAATAAGCATGTGCTAATTGTTTTACCCTGTTCCTTTGTGTGTGTGCATGTTACAGGAGTGTTAACAATGGACAACCGGGGCCGAAGCAGAGATCGAGACCGAGAGCGAAGTCGTTCTCCCAGGAGACAGAAATGTATTGAGTGCCAAAAGAGCTTCTCATCATCTTCAATTCTACGCCGGCATGTTGAGGAGCAACATCAGAAAACAAGAGAAAGGTTTGCCTGTCCCTACTGCCCGATCAGATTCACTAGGAAGCACGACTTGGACCGCCATTGGCAGCACGCCCATAAGGAGCAAGTATCGTCGTCTGTCAGGAAAGATGAAGTGCCGAGAACACCAGGAAGTGACCTCGACATGCTTAGCATCCACCCAAGCAGCCCCATCCAGCAGCTGCCCTTCACCAGTCTAAGACCCGTTTTGCAGCCATTGACAGTACCCCCTTCCCCTGTGAGGCTCCCGCTGCAGTTAATTCCGGACCCTCCTATCCAACCTGTGGGACCACACACAGCCCATCTTCCAGTCGTCAGGCGGATCACGTTGGAGCCCGAGGAGTGGACTGCAGATAATCACGAGCGTAGGGAGCCGACTCATCGAGGTGTAGCTGTACAGACATCACTGGCACGGGTGATAAAAGAGCGCACCATCAAAGAGCTACTGGATGGTAGCACTGTCGTGTCGCGAGTAGTGACCGAAAAATATTGTTATGAATAGTCTCTCCTTTTTCTAGCGTTTCTCTTTCTAAAAAGTTTTTAATAGTTAAGTAAGGAGGATGTTAAGATACCTAAAATCCAATGTATTTTTGGTAATTTAAAAAAAAAACACTTTATTTTGTAAGTGCCTTCTTTGTCTATTTTGTTAGCCATCTATGAAAAGCATAGAGACAATATTGTTTTGAATTGTACTATCTTTGAACTTGTTGTTTTTAAAGGCGCATGTCTTGCCAGAGTTAAATTTAAAAGAAAAGTTATAACCTGAACTAAGTGAGTTATAAAAGTGAAGTTGACATGATGTGAGGACACATCACCCTCTTAAAGGTGGAGGTAATGTGGCGAAATAGTCACCTGGTGGCGCAATTACTGACCCAGTTCTTGCCAGCGGCGCCGTGTGCGTGGCCAGCGCGTGATCACTGCGTGAGGATCACATGGGCAAAATGCAGCGCGGATTCGGCGGCCGCGGTACGCACCGAGTGCGATGCAGTAGTTATGCAGCTAGCTAGTTTCTAGAGCAGCAGTCTAAGCAGTTGTAGTTTGGCGGTTTTGGGACGAAGCGTCATAACTTGATCAGGTCAGTAATTGTTAAACCAGTACATTTGGTTAAAGATTAACGTTGAATAAAAGGAAGGAACCGGACAAGTCATTAAAGTAAGTGTAAGAGGAAGAGAGGAAGAATCTGAATAAAACATCGTTGAGTTATTAAATAAAGAGAACACAGTGCATCAAGGGATTTATTTGAGTGTCCGTTTTAATGGGACAGAAAATATATATTAGACGCATAACCTACAAGGAAACTTTTAGACCGCTCGAGTTTGCGTTACAATATTGTGCCTTTTAAAATGGACTATAAGATGACTAGAAATGATACATTCAAGCATCTTACATGGCACTGAACAAAGAGAAATTGGCTGGTAGTTAGCAATGTTAGATTCATTACTGTTTTTGTAAAGAGGAATGACATTTGCCAGCCTCCAATCTCCAGGTATTCTGTCCAGTTTGAAGCTGAGGTTGAATATATTGGTAAGTATGCCAACCAGAGACGAATCAGTAAGCTTAAGTATGCCAGGTAAAATTCCATCGGGACCAGAAGGTTTGGATGAAATAAGCTTACGTACCGCCTGTAACACCTCAGCTTGCCTGATTTGAGTTACCCCAAGTATTAGTAGAGCCCAGTTAAGATACGACAATATGAGAGAATTATCAGTTTGTCTAAACATCAATACAATTTCACAGAGAAGACGATTAATTTTAGGAACGAAGGATAACAAAATATACCCCTCCTCTTTTCGGATTTGAAAAACCATCTCCTCTTCTTTTCAGCTGGTTTTGAGGAGCAAGGGATACACAACAATCTATCCCTTTCTCTTTTCAGCTGGTTTTGGGAACAAGGGATAACAAAACCTATCCTCTCTCCTCTTCGTTGGATGAGTTTGAGCAATGAGAGATAAATATATCTATCCCCTCACTTAAATTCGATATGAAGATGCAATAACATTGTCAATTGTTTTGCTAAAAAAAGGAACAAATTTAAAAAGTGTAAACATTATTTTGTTTAATGCACCGATTTCCTATTTTTAGTTCTTGCAGTAAAATTTTAGAGAAAAGGAGCAAGATTTTGAAATGTTGGAAACAACTCTAAAAAAGGAGCTGTTTTTTTTTGTTTAAGTGAAAAATGAAAAATTGTAGTTAAAAAATGAACCTGTTATATTTAGTTTTAACTAGATTTACTGATATACTATTTGATAAGAGCCAATTTTATTTATCTAAACAATTTCAACAGTCAGATTGTTTACAGCTTCTTCCACATCATGATAACTATATAATAAGTTTGTATTGTCTGCAAAATAACAGAACAAAAACATGTTAGAAAACTTATTAGATGAATTAAATATAATATCGTTAACGGCCCAGGTACAGAGTAGATCCCTGGGGAACACAGCAGGAGTTTGGTTATTGTGATGAATTTAGTCTTATAAGCAAAATTGATTCATAAGCGACAAATAACTACTGAAACAGTCCATTGCAACCCCCACCAACTCCAATGTGCTCACATGTTTGAATGATTATATCATGGTTTAAAGTGTCAAAAGCCTTGGACAAGTCTATACCAATTGAGAGCTGCTTGTTATCAGTAACATTATTAAGTTTGTTGATAACACTCGTGACCGCTTATTCCGTTTATGATCGTAATAGCGGATCAAAAATTAAATCAATCGATTATACACAATTTTTTCAAACACCATAGATATAACAGGTAATATTGAAATGGGTCTATAATTACAAATAATATATTTGTTCCCACTTTTGTAGATGGTTTTTACTTTTCCTATATAGTTTAAGTCTGTCGGGGAATACCCCGGGGTTATCGATTTGGGACACACGAAGTGATGTATGCAGGAAGTTCAGCAGTGTTCATTGATTGCCAGTGAATATCATCTATGACAGATACGAGAAGCTTATTGTTGAGGTGTTCGTGCAACAGCACGAACAACTCATTGTTTTTGTTCGTTTTTTTTTTTTTTTTTAGTTTTACTTATTCTTCTCAGTGGGCTTTGTCCGCAAGCAAACGCATGCTTGTAAACCTTTGATCAACTTGAAACTTTATGTGAAGTTAGAACATAACTAGCAGAAGCCGAGTAAGTTGTGACGTCATGATTACGTCATCAGGTGTCAAATTACAAGCCATTTAAGGTCAAAAAGTGACCTCATGCCTATGCCTGTATGTCTCTGAATAATAAAGTTACACAATTCAACTTTATGCATATGATACACAAAGACATGGGCAACATTTGAAAAGTTAACGCAAAATTACCTTTTACCAAAAACCTTTACCTACGGTCGTACCGGAAGGTCAAAGTTTGCCTTTGTGTAATTCTTAAAAAAAAAAACTTTCTCGGTTAAATGATTAACTTCAGTATATCTGATCAACTTCAAATTAATACCACATTAGGACATGGATAAAACCTCCACCAGGTAGTTGTGACGTTATGATGACGTCATCAGGTGTCAAAATACACTAAAACAAAGTTTAATACTTCATAAATTCATAACTCGAGAAGTACGTTAGCTATTATTTCAATCTATACATCATCGGGGAGGTCTTGAAAAATGTAGCAATTACAACACAAAGTGTTACACCATTTGACCTTGACTTCCTGTTTAAACCGGAAGTTGAAAGTTTCAAATTTCATACTTTAAGAAATATTCATACTTTTTACACACACACTACTCACAGATTTTACATCATGTTATAGGTCCAAAGGAGTTCTCAAACTTTGCCACAGAGATGTTACCTATTTGACCTTTACTTCCGGTTGAAATCGGGTATGCATTGACACGCTGTTAAACCGCGGGAAAATAACCGCACTGAAAACACACACAATCCGTGATGTATACCAGTTGCAATGTGAGCGGCTTTTCGTTCTATTGACCGCAAGGGGGCGAAGTCCAAACATGCTTGTACTCTAGTCTCTGTTCAAGGTTCACGCATCCTGATTTCGGCAATAGCTTTGTTAGTCTCTAAAACAGCCGTCTATGCAAACCTCGCTAACAATCAAAAGCTTGTTTAGACTTTTGTTAAATTGTGCAGCTTGTAATGCTTTTACGAAGAGTTATTCTTGGCCACTAGAAGTAACCATAATACAATGTATTTTCATGATAATTAACGATTCGCAAATAATAATTATTAACATTTATGTTTCATTAGGGATTTCGGCCAACAGCCGAACAACTAGTGTTATTGCTCTGTTTTTTAGGTGTTCGGCCAACATCCGAACAACTATTGTTATTGCTCTGTTTTTTTTTTCTTTCTGGGTTTTCTTCTTCGCAAAAGAAAAGCTTGTATGAACTTGAAACTTACCGTGTACAAAGATCTTTGAAACTAGATGAATCCGCAACTTGTTTGGAATGATGACGTAATTGATAACGTCATTACGTTAAATAAACGTTAAATAATTTGAAAAATTCATATCTTGAGAACCATATATGCTACATACAGGATCTTTGATGTCTATGAAAGGTCTTGTAATGTTGTACACATTGTATGCAAATTTTGACCTTATTTGACCTTTACCGGAAATTAAATTAAAAATTATGTTTTGGGGGCTCAAGAGCCTAAGTGAATAAAAATATGAAAACAAACTTTCAACGCATAATATTTTGTTTAGCTCATGAGCATTTTATATGATATATGACGTCATAGCTACGTCACAACGACAATCGTTAACGAGGTCGACATTTTTAAAATTTTGCTATCTCCAAAAATTAACGATTGTACGGACTTGAAACTTACCGTATACCTAGACCACAGTGTGTACATGACAGAATACATTTGTTTTTGAATTACGACGTCATCAATGACGTCATTACATTAAATTGAAGTTTTATATTAAAAATAATCATATCTCAAGAACCATGCTAAATACAAAATATGTGCACCATATGAAAGCTCTTAAGGTATTAAACAAATCTTACCCACATTGTGACTCCGTTTGACCTTTACTTTACTAAAGCACATTTTTTTCATCATGACGTCATCGGGTGTCAAGTTACAGTAATTCAAAGCTTATTACTTTAAATATCATATCTCCTGAACTGCATGTCGTAAAGTCGTAATATTTGTGTTGTCTTGTAGCTTACAACACTTGTGACATTTTGTTCATATGCATGACCCCACGTTGACGTTTCCTTCTAGTCCAAACAGGAAGTTCAAATATTAGAAATCATATTTCCTGAACCACATGTCATGAAGTCTTAATCTTTGTGCTGCTTGCTAGCTTAATACACGTTTGACATTTTATTCCAGAAGCATGACCCACTTTGATCTTTCCTTCCGGTCCAAACAGGAAGTTCTAACTATACGAAACTCTATCCTAACCTGATTTTGGCATGAGATTTGTCAGTCTTTAAAACAGCCGTCCATGCAAACCCCGCTATCAATCAAACGTCAGGATTTTAATCATATGCTTTTTTAGAATTTTGCTAAAGTGTGTAGGTTGTTAGGCACGCCACAAAACAGTAATGGCACCAAATTCCACTCAATGCAATAGCTCTCGCGTTGACTACAACACTGACCCCATTGATAGCCGAACACCTCGTGTTTGTTTGGACAAACACTTGCGCTCTAGTCTAATTTTGTTTTCGTCGAGAATAGTACTAGTCTTCATTGACTTAATATAGAGCTATGCCCCTCCTCGTTGATCCTTTGTTTAGATAGAGTACATGGTGTTACCAAGAACATTGAAACCACTGACCTGGACCATGTTTCTGTTATAGCATTAGCAGTAACGTCAATGTTTTCATTTGCAAGAAGCAATGGTAGCTCATCAAATTTATTGTTGAGAGATCTTGAGTTGCATAAAACAAATGCTGGTAGATCATGGCGCTTACGATATTTATTTTGTCTTCGTACTTTGACAAGCAAAGGTGGACCACGTAGGGTCCATCTTTAGTTTTGTTGACATGTTTGTAATTATAGCAGTTGGTGTACTAGAACCTCTGTCGCCGCACATAGGTTCCTGCACGCCGTTCTCTGCGTTTCTTAATAATATCTCAATTACAGATTCTTTCATACACTTTCATTGTCAGTTTCCTTTCAAGGCAGTGATTACAAATACCACAGAGTTTTTCCTTCTTGTAGCTAAATGTCTTATCCATAACAGTTGCCTGATACAACTATTGCACTACAAGAGTAGTGCAGGATGAGAAAGAGTTTAAACATGTGTTCTCTGCAACAGCGTTACTATACACAATATCATACTATGGTGGGCACATTAAGATGCCTGCCAATCAGTACAATGAGGCAAACAATATCAGTTTAGTGTTGTCATGTTTATAGCTGGATTTTCTCTTACTGCTTGCATTCCAATATTTTGTGTATATATGTACTTACAGTTCAACGCTCAGTAATCATAACATAAAATGGTGTAAAATGGCAAGAATGTGACCTGTTAGGGAATTAGTTCAAAAGTCCCCCCCCCCCCAAATGTATGCAGGCAGCAAACAAACAGCAACAACGAAACTGGGAAAAAATGCTTTAATTAAAGAACAATAATTTATGTCCTCTTTTCAAGCCTGCATAAATGTAAACAAACGGCAGACATGTTGAAATCCCAACCAAAATTGCTGCAAGTGCGCCACCATTTGTATTTATTATAGACCTTTCCATTGTTGATAAACAAACCGCGCGGTTGGCAAGGACGACCGGTTGTTATAAAAACATTCAATCGTGTTGACAGATGTTGTGACCAAATTCAACGTTTCTGCAAATTTTAAATTTAAAAGAATTCATTCAATGATTGGTTACTTGTTTTCAACAAATTCAGCAGTATAGGCTATGTTTGTATATTTTGTAAAAGATTGTTACAAACTGTGACTATCTGTTTCTGCTTTGCATTTGTGGCCCGTAGTTTTCCAACCTTGGTTGGCAAAATTTCAGGCTATGTCGCTGCATTGGAAAGGTCTACAGGTTTTTTCCCGAATCGACTTGCTGCCATTGTCATGGTTTTCATAACAGTGTCTGATATCTTCCGATATTTCTTGCAGGGATGCGTAGGGGTGCACCCGACTAAATAAACTCCCATAGCATACAGTGCATAATGCTGAATATTAAAAAATAGAAGACAAATGCACCGATAACATTTTTCAGTTGAAAGGGTTTGGTTTGGGTTACAGGAAACAAAAATCAGTTTTTTATTTTTGCTATCATTGTAGTTGAAAAGAAGAACATTGTCAACAATTATTGCTCTATTTTCCGCAACTGCATTTAGTTTTTTTTTTCGGAATTCGTATGGCGCTTGTTTGTTTGTTTACATTTTAACTTTTTTGATCATGTAGGGGCACAGATAACAATAAAACTACTTCACAATTGGAATGATTGTAACTGATTGTAATTGGAGCTGAGTGAAAGACTGCATTTTCTTATATAAAATGATGCAAAGGTCTAAGAAGAAAAAATATAATATTTTTGTACAGGTAACATCTAAAATCTCATTGTTGCTATTTGCTACAAATGCAGGCTCTTTCTAATAGATGAGAGAACTTTTACTTAAATACTGATGTTATTTTTGTGTGTTTGCTGTTTGTTTTTGTTTTTATAGAATTAACATGTGTGAACCATCCAGTAGTATATATGGGCGAAGTTTCCTGTTCCGAGGGAGTCTTGTATGGATCAACGTGTACTACAAGCTGCACAACCGGACATTCCGTTTCTAAAGGAAACAAAATACGCACATGTGGAAGTGATAGCAAGTGGTCAGGGACCAAACCATCTTGTACACGTAAGTAGTTAAGGCCGTGTCAGAATCGGTGGTTACAACTACGGCTACGGCTGGATCACTGCGTCATCAAGCGTTGAAGTACTTGACGTCCTTAATCGCACCCTTTGGCAGCAGCCGTAGCTGTAGCCGAAGCCGCCAATTCGGATATAGCCCTATGCCCATTACATGCAGATCTAGCTTTCATCATTTGATGTATCCTGCTGTTACGTTTTTCAGCATGTCAACTTACTCGATTACTTTACATTGAGTTCATTTATGAGAAGAAAACTTTCTGACTTTGAATTCGAAGATTGTTAATGAAAATGTATTAATGTAAAAAGATTGTGTGAACCATTCCAAGTAGATAGTTAAGAAAAACTGAAATTAAACGTACAATCAAAGAACACATTAATGATAAAATGAAACTTCACAAGGACAGACAAATAAGGCACTGTCATGGGGTTGATTTTTATTTCCGTCGTGGCATGGACAGACAAGTAATATGTAAATTATATTCAAATTGTTTTCCTTAACAGCAATACAGTGCCAGGACCCTTACCCCAACCTGCCAGATACATCGACTCCCTGCACAGATGGCCACAATTATAACAGCATTTGTTTCTTTACCTGTCAACCTGGTTACAGCCTACTGTCCAGTGTATTGGGCATAAGAACATGTAGAGCGTCTGGGGCATGGACTGGGAAACCGAATCCAGAGTGCGTCGGTGAGAAAACCTAATCAATAATTTTCAACAACAAAATGCACATTTGAAGTTTACAACAAGTGTTTTTCACTGTTATTGTACCTGGTTTAAGAAGGCATAATACATCCATGCAATCTCTCAACAAATCAGTGCACAACATTATAGCTTACTAACCACACAAGCATGCACTCTTGACGCACTTTAGTACAAGCCTATAATAAAGGATGAGAGAGGCAGTTATAAATGTATCCTATTACGATCGACTGAGATTCAAGCCCACACTTTGATGACTTGGCAAGTGGTGCACTAGAAAGCTGCTAGGACTAGCTCATCCACGAAACAGTGTATAGTTTGTTAGTGTTACAACTTATCACTAACCTTTAAGTTTAGTTCAGTTCAGTTTATTTCAACTCAATCAGTTTGCTTACACATGAAAACACACACGGTAGATACATTGTAACTATTAAGTAATTCGTTGCAGAGTAAGGAACCTGTAAGTTGAAGAATAATGTATCAAATGATTAATGCAAAAAATAATTTATGGCCTGACGTGTCGCCCCTAGCAGAATCTTTCTCGAAGGCTAAATAACACTTAGCCTTTTAGATATTAGACATTTAGCCATCCTGTCATTTAGCCTTCGAGAAAGACTATGCTAGGGTCGAAACGTCAGGCCATTAACTTTGTTTTTGCATTTATCTATAAAATGTCCCTTTTGGTAGCGGTTTGCAACAGCTAGTTCTATTTTCTCATCAAATGATTAAAGGAACACGTTGCCTTCGGGTTGGGCGCTTTTGGGCTTTAACAAGCGTTTGATGTATAATGAGCACGGTCGGAAAGATGTTTAAAAAGTAGAATATAATGATCCACACAAACGCGCCTTAGAAATGCTTCGCTTTTGATAACTTTCGCGAAACAAAACGCTCCGCCATTAATGGGAGTCAAGATTTTGACTCCCATAAATGGCGGACAAATTCTGTTAGTCTTATTTCCAGTCGCAGCTGTTGAACTACGACTGAGCAATTATTTTATTAAAAATGTTACGATTACCATCTGTTTATTGTATTCCAATAAATATCCAGTTAATAAATGAATGAAAAAAGAAAGAAAAAACATACGTTAAATAATTAAGTAGCAAGTCCCTACGTCTCGGTCCGTCCGGGCGTCCAGGGACGTACCAGCAGCAGCAAAGCCCCGCGGCCATACCACCCATAGACCTCCCCCTGCATGCTGCAGTACAGTAGACGACGCAAAGACAGGGTTCTCCATTTTGACAGTGCGGTGTGGACGTGTTTACTATACCCACATGTCGTCGAGTAGAGAATGGTATATTACCTTGTGTTCATGTGATAGGTTTACCAGGCCACAGGCTACGGCGCCAGCCTACTGCTCTTCATCGCGCATTATTGCCCATTACACCGACGATCGTATTGACGGCTTGAAAAACGTATACATTTCGCGGGACATGTCTCGGGGGTCAGAGGTCAATGTTTTTTTTTTTTTTAATTACCATTCACTAATTATAACACATTAAAGGTGTTTTGTTGCAAGAACAACTCTTATGTATAAGGAACACCTCCAAACAGTATGATTTCATGAGATTTGAAGGCAACGTGTTCCTTTAAGTAAACACAAAAGGTGGATACGGGACAAACACTTACAGGACTAATCTCCCCTCCTTCCGTGCGCTCGATGTTCCTTGAGCCTAGTGGGAAGGTTACGTCCGGTTTACCCGACGTAGACCTTCCCGCATTCACAAGGAATGCGGTAAACTCCTGCACGTGTGGAGGGATCCTGCTTGTGCTTGTGAGATTGAAGAGAGCCGTGTATTTTCCTGGGGGCGGAGTGGTAGACTTTAATCCCTGCTTTCCGGAATATACGCTGGAGACAGTGGGAAGGGGGACCTAGGTAGGGCAAACATACTGAGGGTGTGGGTGTTTGACTTTGGGTATAGGAGACCCTTCGGTCGGGATTGGTGATTGGCTTGCTTGTCTTGATTCGCTTGCCGTTGCAGGTCCCAGCAGTCTGCTCGTAGAACTCGCCCTGGAATTGAAAACAACTAGAGGAAACACATGTTAAAAGTAGGTCATGAATTTGATCAGGTGAAATATCAGTTCGGTCAGAGAGGGAGGGGTCATGGGTATTAAAGTCTCTCCTTCACAATGAGGCAAGCCTCATCCGTGGGGACGTTGGTGAATAAAGACACGACATCAAAACTAACCAGGATGTCAGTAGGCTGAATGGTAAATGGCTGCGGGTGATGTCTACGAACTGGCTGGAGTTGGACACACGATGGGGTGTGTGACCCACCAAGGGTCGGAGAACTTTGGCGAGGTACTTCGTAAGTAGGTGAACCTCTAGAAGCAACTATGGGCGGAGTGGGACCTCAGGTTTGTGGATCTTGGGATTACCGAAGAACCTAGGGCAGGTGGAGGTCGAGGGAGGGAGCCTACGGTACAATGGGAAGTTGAGTGCTCCGGCACGGTGGAGAGAGAGGAGTTTGCTAGCCACCCTCTTCTCAATCTCCCTTCAATCTCACAAGGACAAGCAGGATCCCTCCACACGTGCAGGAGTTTACCGCATTCCTTGTGAATGCGGGAAGGTATATATCGGGGAAACCGGACGTAACCTTCCCACTAGACTCAAGGAACATCGAGCGCACGGAGGAGGGGAGATTACGAGAAGTCAGCTATCGTCAAGCACTCCAACATCACCGACCACCAAGTAGAATGGGGTTCTGCAGAACTCATCGCTCCCATCCAGAGATGGCATCCCAGACGGATCAGAGAGATCTACAAGCACAACACAGTTCCTCAAGACATAAGCTTCCACATCAGTGACATTTGGCTACCACTCTTCCCGACTGATGGATCTCCTATATCAAAGGTCACATCCCCTACCCCTTGACTTGGGTCTCCTCTAGGCACTCTCCTGTGCTTATCACCAACTGATTCAGTTCAGTGAGCACACACTCCCTACCCACTCCCCTAAGGTTTCAGTTAGGTTTAGTCCCAGCTCCAGCCTACATGCTTCACTGAGCTAAACCTAGCTTATCTAGTTCCCGCCTGCGTGCATCACCGAGCCAAGACCAACTCACCATCACACACAAGGCAGTACTTAAGCAGTATCCAGCAACAGAATCCAGCATTCTCCTGAAGACGATCAGAGCATACTGATCGAAACGTTGAGTCGTTAACAACCGGTTCTTTTCAGAACCAACAGTTACTCAAAAGAGATTTTAACATAGTGTTAGCGCAAACCTCTCTTAGTTATACCCCCACCATGCAAAGCTTCAAATCTCACTTACAGTACAACAAATAGCTGGAGATGATTATCACACGGCAGCTTTTCAATAAATAATTAAGAAAGGGACAATAGCAACAATTATTGCCTTTTAAGTAAAATTTCTCTTTTGCAGACACGCAGCGTCCAGTCACAAGCTGTCCGGGTACTATCTTGGCTTATGCAGGATCTGGTCAAACCACTGCAAAATCTTACAAATAATTTTTAAAATAATAATTTGAACATATTTAGTTTAGAATGTTTTGCATTGTTATTACCACAGTTATGAGGCCAAATGAAAGTCTACTCAAGGATGAAGAGAGGCAGGTGTAACTTTCCTGCTCATAAACACACACGCTCTGATTGCGACTCAAACCTACACTTTGATGACTTGCTTTTTGCTACAAAAAGGCCATCCATGACAGAGCATTCAATTGTTCAAGTTTACAACTGATCCCTAACCCTAACTGTCTAACTGTATAAGTAACATTTATCTTTACAGACAGGCAGAGTCCACGCATAAACTGTACAGGTACTATCTCGACTTATGCAGAGTCTGGTCAAACCACTGCAACGGTCACTTGGGACCCTCCCACTGTGACAGACAACTCAAAGATGGAACTTACTGCAGAGCAGAAAGGAGGACAGTCTCCTGGATCTCGTTTTAGCAGAGGTTCACATGTCATCAAATATGAAGTCAGTGATTTGAGTGGGAATACCGCTAAGTGTTCATTCAGTGTTGTTGTGCAAGGTCAGTTTAGACACTGTCTCAGGGAAACCAAACCATTTGATAAAGTTAGGCTCTCTTGCTGTTACATTGTTATCAAAATGCATACTAATGACTTCTACTCCGACAAACACAAGAAAAGTACGATGAAACTCTTCAAATTTATTGACATTTTGCAGCAGAATTTGCTTTTAGTCAAACCAAAATGTTACCTTGCCTGGACGGGAACAGTTCAAACCATTTAGGGCATAATTCACCCAAACCACTTTTCAAACAAACATAGGGGCAGGTTTTCCAGTACCAAGTATAATACCATTATGAGTAGGCTTGCTCACACTCATACAAAAATGTTTAGGTCTGTACTTGGCAGCTTGCCAAGGCAAGTTTAGTACATTTAGTAAAAATTGTATTACAATTGGAGCCGTAAATGCACAGTGCGATTCGTTTGTACTCACAGTCGGAGTAACCCCACCTTAACTGATGGGCGCCCAAACTATGCTTACAAATTAGGCTTTAGTTTAAAAGGAAACTAATAACAAATGAGGCATCGGCAGTCCTGATCCCATAGTCCTGATCCCACATCCCCAAAGGTACATCCAATGTCACGCAAGGTTTGAAGGACCGCCTTACAATATATCTAGAACTTACTCTCGAAAAGCTGGCGCGCACGGGTGGAGGCGGGCGGAATGACCCTGTTTAATAGATAGCTGCAGCAAAAATGATGCATACAGCAAAACTGGCACCCGTCCTCTAAATCTTCCAACGCAATGATCAGTTCTGATTGGGCAAAACTTTACTCGTCCGTTAAATAAGAAGAGAAACTGACTCATCCCCAAAAAGCCTGCGAAGTTCATGGTCAATAAGCTCAACCCATAGTTCTAATGCAGGCGCACAATATTATATTAGACCAATAAAAGGCCTAACAACTTACATAAATCATAAACAACGGGGACAGGATCAACAATAACCCCCAAACATAGCCTAGATACTTAAATAAAGACTTTACAAGTAGATACATTCCTGAATGAGGTGGAATATTAGATCCCTCATTCCACACGATATACATCCATTAATAATGTTGTAATAGCCTTAATCATCAATACAACGATAACGAACTTCTATGACTACAAAAACACTACCATACCTACTCCTAGAACTATGTGGTTCGTTCCGCTATCGTCTCGACGAACGAGACGATAGCGGAACGAGCCACGTGGTTTTATGATTATAACTGGTTAATTAATTATTAAACTTCTCTGGGCAAATGTGAATGTAAACAATCCCCAATTTCTTTTAGTTTCCCACGTTTCTGCGCCAGCTCAGTCTAGCGCCCTCTTGCGGTCGCTCTTACCTCTCTTCCTGTTTTGTTTACTCTATTGGATTGTGTTTATACTTGAACTGTTTGCAGTATTAAAAGCCGTAGTTTCTCATGAAAACGAGTTCTATTTTGATCGTGTATGTTAAGACATCCAACTACTACTACCATAGTTGCGCTGGGATTTCAGGTAAACACTTGCATTTAATTCACTCTACGTGAAACTTAGTGAATCATTAAGAAAATTATCTGAACACCCCCCCCCCCCAAAAAAAGTAACAACAACAACGACAACGACAACGACAACGACAACGACAACGACAACGACAACAACTACATCAACATCAACACTGCAAAACAAAACAAACAAATACATTAACATGCTGTTAGTTCTACGGCGATATCGTAATGATTCTTGTAAACTAATTGAATCGCATAAGAAGGACTCCGTACTATAGCTCAATTCTTTCAAGGGAACGAAAAAATACATATTAAGTGCGTTCCCTCGAAAATAAAATTTCGTTCAAAAAGAAATAACCTATTTTGTTCTCTTTAAACACTAATTCATTCCCTCGAAATAATTTCTTGAGGAAATGAAATACTTTTTTCGAGGGAATCAAACAGTATCTCGAGGGGACGAAATCTCGAGTAACGAAATACCTTTTATATCTCTTACCTTTTTACAATTTTTATTTTTACCTGTCCCTTGAGGGGATCCGTATTTATTCGTTATATATCAATAAATCAATATTATAGGATCAATAAATCAATATTATAGGATCAATAAATTGTAGACACAAATTATGAATTCGTTATATTGGGTTATTAACACTTAATAACAAAATACGTATTCGTTTTAAAGGACTAATAAATAAATTGTAATGACGAATTACTAATTTGTTATAGCGGGTTATTAATCCGTAACAACGGATTACTTTCCCGCTGATAATATATTCCTCAGTGGCAGAACTGGGCTTTCAAAAAAAATTGAATAATTTGAATCATATGCAAAAACTGTAATGAGAAGGCGCCAGACAACATTTTAAGTTAACAATGTTAACTTAAAAGTTATAGTTATCTTGTTTTTCAGTCTTCTAATCAAGTCACTGAAACCAAACCAAGGTTTGAAGACAAACAGTAAGGTTTGCAACGAGGCATGTGACCACAGAGCACTGGCACACATCAAGAAAAACATAACCATTTCAAAATGGTAGATCCCTCGCACTAGGTTCAATGAGCTTTTGTGAATGAAGGTCTTGTGATCTTGTGCGACAGTAGACTGGTTTAGCAAACATAAATCATTGAGATAAGGCAGAACAGACCCTCTTAATAAACGTCAATGTTCACTGCTGTTGTTAAATAATTAAGGGGATATTGCCACAATGGGATGTTCTCCATTGGATCTACATTTGGCCTGAAAAGCCTTGAATACATTGTTTTTGAAATAAGATGTATACCTTTTTTCCTTTGCTAGTTATTCAGTGTCCGTCCCGTCCCTTCCTCCCTGCCCAGCGGATGGTACGTACATCACAGTTCAACTATGGCTCTGTCTGTCAGTTTGAATGCTCATTGGGCTTCGTGTTGAATGGAAATGAAACTAGTGAATGCTTACAACAAGGGCAGACCGCTAATGGTGTTTGGAGTTCACCTCAACCAACTTGTGAAGGTAATGGTTATGTGTCTATTGGCTTATTGTTATGAAACTCCCCCGCCCCATCCCACCCAAATCCGCATATTGCAGTGACGGGGTCTTGCCATTGTTGCTGTATTATTCCCTTTTTTGAAGAAATCCTCTGTGGGTTACCACAGAGCAAAACAAACTTTGTGGGGTAGTATTGTTCCATTGCGTAAAGTACCCTGTAACTGAGTCTAAATAGACCACACATATTACATGCAGTCACAACATTTTGAGTCTGAGGTATTGCTTCGGATGCTTGGCCATGACTCACCCATTCAGTTTTAATACATTCATTGCCTATGTAAATAACTGTTTTACATGTAAGTTATTGAATATGGCTTCAATTAAACGACAAGTTTGGAATGAGCTCAATTTCTAATACCATTCATGTTCATTTCTATTGAGTTTTTATTATGTGCTTGTCATTCTTGAGATGAAAACTCAAGTTAGAAAAGTACAAGTTGGTGTAATTTTCATCCGTAAACAAGAGTTTTCTTATTTTATTTACCTTTTCAGTCATTCACTGCCCGGCGCTCACCCCACCTCTAAAAGGTAGATTTCCTGGTAACTCATCAGAATGCCCTACTGCATATGGGTCATTTTGCGAGATTGAATGTGAGGATGGATATGAACTAACAGGAAGTGGATTTTTTCGATGTGTTGCATTGCCTGGAACATCTCAAGGATACTGGGACGGCGATGATGCTCGGTGTGAAGGTAAAACCAAACATACATAAATTGTTCAACAACAAAGAAGGAGCCTTATCAACATTGAAGACCACGAACTTTTGCAAAAAAAATTGCTCACTACTAAAATGAAGCATGAAAAAGTTTATGAGTTTGTCGATGGGAAGACAACTCACCAAGCTGTTGATGAGCAAAGTCTTGGCTGAAAATTTTAATCAGCTATAATATGACGTTTGGGTGTGAGAACCAATACTTTCAAAAACATTGATTAGCAAGTCTTTATCCAAACAGAAATTGCTTACCATTATTGCCTTGCAGGATTCAGCACTCTGCCAAAATATATTATTCCACTGTTCTGACTGCTCTCTAACAAAATTATAAGCAGATAGCAAATTAATTTTGCCCACACTATTTTCTACTGAACAGCTTTATGGAATTGGGCCATAAGCTCATACGTTCTAGACAGCCTTTGACAATAGAAAGCCCAAGGCTAAAAATAAATAAATGATATACATTTAATTAAACACAACCCCGAATACTTTGTGAACCAATGACCTGTTAAAATGTGTATGCCCGAAAGGGCCTCTGCAAATAACAATGTGAAAGTCTGGGAATTAAAAAGGTAGTTCAATCTATATTATTTTGGGGTCCAACAAAGACAAATTGACTAGAGCAGGATTGGAACCAACCCCTCCGGACTCAATTTGCCGGCGCTCTACCAACTAAGCTAGTTAGAATATGTTGGCTGTCTTCCTAGTTTGTCAATATCTTTGTTCGGGCGCCAGTCAGTAGCCATAATTTTTTTTTTCACCCAGTACAAGCTTGCCCTCGTGCCTTCATTTCCAACCATGGTCTGATTACCAACCGAGAGGAGTGTCCAGCCACCAATCAGGTCCCTGCTGGTTCTATCTGTCGTTATGCTTGCGAACAAGGCCATGTACTGGTAGGGTCAACAAATGTCACCTGTGGACTGGATGGCGAATGGGATTCATTATTCCCCTATTGTGAAGGTAAGCAGTGAAGTTAAAAACTAAGGTAAAGGGTATAGTGGTAGCCAAAGGGTTATCTTGGTTAATTGTTACATGCAATGAAGTTTAAAACTAAGGTTAAGGCCTTCGGGTACGGTGTTAGCCAGGGGTCATCTTGGTTGTTACACCTTGTTTGGACAACTTACTTTATATATGGAGGTATTTCAGGTGACCAATTGATTTAGAAGCCTCAATTTAGGGTTAATTTTAATGCCATATTCGCAAGTTCTGGTGAAACAGCCTGCTTTTTCTGGAAGGGGAGGGATTAATGATCCAGGTATTTGTGCAAGGCCAAAATTTGTTCAGACAGTACTTTTTGGTTCGGGCAGATTTTTTTACCACCACTTGCCTTTTTTTATAGACTTATCTAGTGGCGTGTCGTGGTCGGCAGTGAAGAGCACCAGACTAAGCTCAGATGTTTTTGAACAGCAGAGTGTGGGTTCGAGTCCCGGTCACGGCACTTTTTGTCCTTGAGCAAGATAATTTTATTGCTTTGTATGGACTTTAACGTTGTCCTAGATTATAAGGGTTTCGCAAGCGTACGGATACGGATACAGATACAGATACGATAACCGTATCCGTTCACGTTAGATGCGCCTCAGATTTTGTTTCGCAATCATAGAGTTATGTGTCAGGCCTGGGCCAAACTATAGACACACGTTGGCATGGGTTTTGCGAGCAAAATAAATCAAAAAACATTGTGTGTGTGTTCTTGGTACATTGGATAATTTGATTGAGTAGTATTTTGTATTTAAATGATCGTTTTCGGACCCCCACGTTTAAAACGTTGTAAAGAAAGTTTCCGGTAAAAACACGGCAAAATAGAGACTCCTGTTTATACTGTATTTTCCCCATATTTTGCTTACAAATGATGAAAACATTTCTATCTATGTCATAAATGACACCTTTAAAAGCAATACCAGGGGAAATGTTTACAACCCAGGGCAAAAATACAACTAACATCAGCAAAACGGTATCCGTTTTTAACGTACGTGAATGAGCTCCCGTATCCGTTGTCAACGCACATGCAAAACACGGAAGCCAGGTTACGCGTCACGTGAACACACAAAGTGTTGACGTATCCGTATCCGTATCTGTATCCGTAGCCTTGCGAAACCTCTCTAGTAGTGCACGTAAAATAACCCATAACACTTATCACGGAAGAGTATGGGTTAACCCGGTGTTTCTGGTTCACTTACCAAGACCCATGGTTTACAGGCTTATTCAGACTTTCAAGTACAATGATTATGTTCACTTATGAGGCATATTCTTTGTTTCATTACCAGAAATATGTAACGGTTCGTCAAATTAAACAATTTGGACACGGAAAGTCAACACTTTAGTTCACAGAAGATTTAATTTGAAAAATAACGAAGACAGAAACTGAATATCTCATCGTGTCTTCGTACAGAAAATAATCATCATATCAAGTTAATTAATATATATATTAAAGTTTATATTAAAGTATTAATGAAGGAGACAGTTATAAGGACTTGAAAAGAAAATATTTACAAACACTGGCTAATAAATTAATCAAAATTAGAGGCCGACATTTTGTTGTCTATTTAAATAGCTTTAGGGATAAACATCTAATAAAACCTCCATCAGGTAGTTGTGACGTCATGTTGACGTCATCAGGTGTCAAAATACAGTAAATCAAATTTAATCATTCATAAATTCATAACTCATGAATTACATTAGATATTATAACAATCTATACATCACCGGAGAGGTCATGAACAATCAAGCAAACACTACACAAACTATTACACCATTTGACCTTGACTTCCTGTTCAAACTGGAAGTTGAAAATATCAAAATTCATACTTTAAGATATATTCATACTTTTCACACACACACTACTGACAAATTTTACATCATGTTGCAGGTCCAGAAGCGTTCTCAAAACTTTGCCACAGAATGTTACCTATTTGACCTTGACTTCCGGTTGAAAGCGGGTATGCATTGACCCGCTGTTAAACCGCAGGAAAAAAACTGCACTGAAAACACACACAATGCGCGATCTATACCAGTTGCACGCTGAGCGGCTTTTCGCTCTATTGACTGCAAGTTTCAATGTCCATCAACCATGCTTGTACTCTAGTCTCTGTTCAAGGCTCGTGTAACCTGATTTTGTTAGTCTCTAAAACAGCCGTCCATGCAAACCTTGCTAACAATCAAATGTCAGGCTTTTGATCGTGTGCTTTTTTTGAGACCTTTGCTGAAGTGTGTAGCTTGTTAGGCACACCACAAAACAGTAACAGCACTAGACTTCAATTAATGAAAAGCTTAAATGTTGACACAACACTGACCACAGCGATACCCGAACACCGAGTGTTTGTTTCGACAAACACTAAATTCTAGTTTAAAACTTGTATCCATAATCCGAATACATAGATTTTTTTGTCAAATACTCATGAATAATTGTTTTTAAAAAGATGTAAAGTTGCTTCAGTAATTTACTTTGATAGGGCTGAAAGTAAAACAAACTCTGAAGATCACGTGATTTATATGAACCACATTTTGGTTCGGATAAATCATGTGACCTTTGTTTTTTGAAAAAAGCTTGAAAAAGGTCAAATTTTATGGTTTCTTTTAGTAACTGTTCAACTCAGTTCCAGGAAGACCTTTGAAGTCATGTTTAAGTCTATTTTGTAGCCAAAATAGCCCTACGAAGCCGGTGTGTCCCTTTAAAATGACATTAATAATCCATTGATAAATCTTAATGTTTATTTGGTTTGACAAATGAACAGCATAACCTGTGCCTTCTATTGACTTAAGAATGAATAATTTTGTCACAGATAAAGAAAATCAAATAATTTTCTCTCATACTTGTTCCCCTTTTTGGCAGCTGTAACTTGTGACAGCAGCGCATTACCTCCGCCAGAAAATGGCATTAAAAATGGCTGCCCCCACTTAGAAGAGACCTATGGCACTACGTGTACACTCATCTGTAATGTTGGCTTCATGCCAACACAACCCACCTATGTAACATGCACTGATGATGGAAATGGTATTGGTGAATGGAATGGCAACACGATCGCATGTGAAGGTATATTTATAAGAACACCACTATGTTACTGACTGCACATTATTTGCAAACCTTCCATGACAATGTTTAAACCGGAGCATTTTTAAAACCACAAATATAACAAACAACAGTCACAGCTTTTGTATGTCCATGAAAAAGGACCATTGTGTGTTTATAGTTTGAGTGTCAAGAAAAAAGAAAACCAAATCGGGAGTACTTCCCATAGTACTTTCCATATGAAAGGCGTACATAAATTCAGATTGTTTATGATCATTGTGTAAAACAAACACAAAACGTGCTCTCTTACGTTAGAATGTAGATGTGACTTGCACAGTCTATTGCAAACAGGTGAATGCCACCATACTTTGTTAGATTTGTAAAAACTAACCAAATAAAATTAAGATGTCTTTGTTTACCTCTGTCATACAAATATTTGTGATCTTACCACTTCCCAACTCTAGAGGTAAAGTGTGATCCATTAGCTGTACCGGACATCACATCAGGATATATGGCCATCACCTGCACACTTCATGGGGTAGAGGTTACAGAGATTGACCAACCACTGAGTTATGGCACTGTGTGTGTTACACCATGTGATCAGGGATACATGGGCAGTGGCTCAGGGAGTCGTACCTGTCTGTTGTCTGGTCAATGGGATGGAACGCCAATACACTGTAACGGTAAGAAGGTATTTAAGTTTGTAGCGTAGAAATGGTTTGATATGAATTTCATTTTGCTCTGTCTTTGTAGACATGTGTTGTTCTCTTTAGGATCAACCCTTTGGAAATAGAGAAAGAAAACAACATTCACTTTTGTTGTTTTCCCCCTCCCCTTTTATTTTGCATTTGTGAATGAATCTGATTAATTTATTGCAAACAATTGGTATACAGCAAAAAGAAAACTAGATTGACTTTTGATTAACAGATGTAACTCCACCCACTTTGATATGCCCACCTGACATCACTGTATTTGCTGAACGGGGAACCAACTTTGCTGTGGTTCACTATGACTGGGAGCCCATACAGGTATGATTACCAGCTTTATTTTGTCATTCATTTTTAAGGGCAAAATTTAGAGAGAAAAGATTGCAATGCACCTACCTATGTTTACTCTTTGTAGCTTACTTTCAACTTACTGTAATTTTAGCTTCTCTTTGAAGTCCTGCAAATGATGAATTCATGTTCAGTATTTTTCATGAACTTTCAATATATTGTAATCTTGAATTTTACCTGCACGAAGCAATGCATCTGCATCACGAGCTTCTGATGATTTGATCTCATGTGTTTCAATAGGTGCAATATAAAAGAATATGGCAAATTTATGAAGTGCCAAGTCTTTTGCCAACAAGGACAGTGCAATAAACTACTACTGGGTTTTACTAAAGAAAAGCACGCTGTAGAGGAACTTAATGACCGTTAAAACTGGTTTGTTTCTGTGCTAAACTGCTGTACCATGCGTGTCATGTAAATACTTGAGACAAGATGGCGGCGCCACACGAACTCTGTGACGTCACCCACAACATCAATAGATTTGAACAAGTCCTACATTAGTACATTACATACAGTTTGGTTTTGTTTGAGATTATTTTCTTTCAAACATTTTTCGAGTAGTGGTTAAAATAGCGGCACCTTGAAAATCATACTTGATGATTTTTCTGTTTTGTATGAGTGTTGACAAACATAGTTTGAGTGTGTTCATAGTTCCATGATTCAGTAGTCACATGAAGTGTGGTGAGCGCTGCGATTGGACATTGCAAGTTTTTCTTGGTCCAAGTTTTATGAATTGTTATGTCATACATAGGTCTTGGAAGCCAGTGGTGACACTGTAGCAATGCTTGTGAGTATAAATGGAGAATCTGTATCAGCCAATAAGAGCACAGTTTTTACAGAAGGGACGTATCGCCTGATCTATACAGCCTCAGACAGCAGCGGTAATACGGCATCATGTGACATTTATCTTGATGTTAGAGGTGAGGAAACAATAACATTCCCTTTGAAAGGAAATCAAAAATGTATAATGAAGTTTGTTTCATCAGAGTTGTACAAAATGCCCTTGATTAATAAGATCCTATGGCAAGACGAGTTCTCAAAGATCAAAATCTACACATGAGCAAAGTATATGTATACACATGGTCTTACCGTAAACTGGATATATATTGCTATGGTAAACTCGACACAGAGTAAAGGCTCCAATCGGCTATCCATGTACCAGCAACTTGTTCTAGAATGCAACCAGCACCTTGTAGAGGACCAGATTTAGACATTTTTTACATGTTGAGTCACACAAATTGCAAAAGTTTGTTTTATTGTTGATTCTTGTTTATTAGGTAGTTCTTTATGACATGTCCAAAATGGACAAGAGTTTTGACCCAGAAGTGACCTAATTTGCATATTTAAATTAGGTGATAATTTTCAAATTTCGAGGTCAATTATCTCTAAAACCATTCATTTTCAGGACAATAAGTGTATTGGAAGTGACTAGAAACCTGACCTTGTGAATCTAAAAAACATTTATATACTCAAATGACCTCTCTAAAAATCGAGGTCAAAGGTCAGGGCGACAAAAATGCGTAAAAGACAAAACAATTGGTGCGATGCGCCTTGATAGCACAGCGCAGTTTAGTATCTGCACGTGTAAACAGCATGTCTCAGATTATTGGAGTTTATCAGAAGTTTGCCGCTTTTGACGCTCTAAAAATGTAACACCAAGCTCTTCCACTACCTCACGAGACACAGACAGCACCGACCAAAGGGAAAAAGCGTATTATAAGCGAAAAAACAGTCACTGACTTTCTCAAAAACAAACGGTCTTTTTCAAGACCACCCCATCTTCAAAAAAGAGATTTAACCAATGTGTCAATGTGTCATAACCTAATAGTATTTTGCTACACATCAAGTGAATATTATATTTATCAACCCACATAATTCCACAATAAACAATGGTAAATCGCAAATATAACAAGGGGAAGTCACTCGCACAAAACCATAGAAAAGTACAACGCTTTTCCCGCCACTGCTCAACCATGTCCCAACAAAGACAACAAAGTCTTTTAACTGATTTGGCTAAACAAAGCAAACAATACATAACAAACCTATCCAATGTTGAACTATCTGTACATCAGAAAATCGCATTGGGTAAAGGTCCAAATTTTGTTCCTACCCCTGTCAAACCTACACGCAGTTCTCTTTTGAGTGATATAAACATTTTCAATCGAAGAATTAGAGTCGCATATCTAGTGCAAAATAAGAATTCCAAAACCCAACCTTTCAAACCACCCTCAACTTGGCAACCCAAATCAACATTTAATCTCAAACTTGAGAACTATTTGGAAGCCACCAAATTTGGACTTGCTCATATTCGTTTAAGACAATAGACAAACAATATGACAAATAATCAAAGATCAGCTCTATCTCAGTTGAAAAACAACAACAAAATCGTGATCAAACCATATGACAAAGGCAGAGGAATCTGCATTGTGAATCTCACTGACTATTTTGGTCGTAGGCTTCCGCCGTCTTAGTTGTCAGCACTATGAAGAGCTAGAACAAGACGTTACACAAGAAACTAGTCAGTTAGTACACAATGCTCTCACTAACTTGGTCAACCAAAGCGTAACCAACCGCAAAGCATATGAGTACCTCGACCCCCTCACACAGAAAGTGGCATGCCCGACTATGTACTTCCTACCAAAAATACACAAAACTCCACTACCAGGAGAACATTTCATTGGTAGACCCAATATTAGCAGATGCACAAGCCCCACAGCGAAAATTTCTGATTTCGTGGATTACTTCCTCCTTCCGATAGTCACCTCGCAACCCACATATTATGTCCGCGACACAGCAGACATTTTGCGAAAACTATGTAGAAACTTAATTTCCACAAAATGTACTTATTACTAGCATTGATGTTGTCTCAATATACACAATATGGCAATTAACTCATAGACAGTACCATCAAGACCCAAGATGGCACTCCCCTAGAGGTCATTGAAGAGTTTAAATACCTTGGCGTCCTCGTAGGATCAACTGAGAGTGAGATAAGAGTGAAGAGAGCTTTGGCATGGAAGGCCCTTCATGGCATGAGGCGAGTTTGGAGGGCTGGTCTCAACGATGACATCAAGAGACGTCTGTTCGGTAGTACAGTTGAGTCTGTACTTCTGTATGGAGCCGAGAAATGGACTCTGACAGCCAATCAAGAAAGAGCACTAGACGGTGTCTATACAAGAATGCTACGGATGACCCTTGATGTACACTGGGAAGACCATTTGCCCAACTTCCAGCTCTACGATTCCCTACCAAGAGTATCTGTCAAGATCAGGGAACGAAGGATGAGGCTGGCTGGCCACTGTGTCCGTCATCCAGAGCTAGCTGTGAGCCCTCCAGTTCTTTGGGAACCCATCGATGGAAACAGGAGCAAGGGCAGGAGGAGACTAACTTTCGTAGATCAGCTGAAGAGGGACGCAACACAACAAGAAACAACTGAGCTTAGGACGCTGATGCTGGACCGGGATGCGTAGAAGACGACCATCAGAGTTTCCCGAGAAGGCGTCGGCTGAAGAAAACCTCTCGCTCAACTACTACTACAATGTACACAAATGTCCGCCAAACAGAGACAATCAATTGTGTATGCGATGCGCTAGGCAGAACCAACCAGAAATATACCATCAACAAACCGCAATCATCTCACATCTGTACCCTTCTACAACTCATAATTGGAAGAAATTGCTTCCAATTAGGAAATAAATATTTCCTACAGAAGGTTGGATGTGCCATGGGCTCCACAGCCAGTCCAGAAATCTGTAACATAAACATCCATGATCTCGAAAATCAAATCCTCCAACAAGCTGAACACATCATCACTTAGTGGTGCTATAGAGACGACATTCTCATAATCTATGGCGGCAAAATTGAAGAATTCACAAAACTGGTGAATACCATGAATCAAATGCATCCCACCCTCAAATTCACTTATGAGGCCTCAAACAGCTCAATCAACTATCTTGACTTAACCACATTCAAAGGTAATAGGCTCAGGGAAACAGGCTTACTGGACACCAAATTCTAAACCAAACCCACTGAAACCTACCAATACCTAAATAAAACCTCGTCACATCCTCCACACGTGTTCAACGCATTTGTTTACGGAGAAACCCTCCGCTTTGCAAGAAACACAAACAACGAAAAGGATTTCGACGAGAAAGTTGAGATATTCAAAAACAAACTGACAGCAAGAGTGAACTCACAGACACAAAAGGTATTACATCATGAACGGGCAAACATGATTCATAAGAAACTGGAAGCAAAAGAAAACCCTAAAACACCTCTCGTCTTTACGACAACCTACAACCTGGCACTATTCCACAAGGATATATCACGGGCAACCAACAAATGCTGGCCTCAAACTCAGAGCGATGACACACTCCGAATCCACCTTTCATTGCTTTCAAAAAAGACAAAGATATACGGGAAATGATACTTGAAATTGTACTATCACAAATACATGTACACTTTTCAAATAACAAGTCAACAGATACAGCGTCACTGGATGGGAAAGCACCAACATTGATTATTCTTATCCTCTCCAACAATCCAGCCCCAGACGCATTATTGAAAATAATACGCTGTAAATGCATGGAGTATTGTGATACCATGATATGTTCAATGCAAAAATGGGTTGTTTTGCACCGACTAGTGTGGAAAATGTCAAGACGGACTTTGCACTAATATTCCATTGGACGAACTTAATCATTAATGCACAATGTTTATCCAAAAGGGTAAAATTATGAAAGAATATTTGTGTGCTATAATATGTAGATTGAATGCCATTGATAGAGGTCTTTTGGGACAGGATGGAATAATTCAAACGGAAGAATACATTAATTTTTAATGATACTACGATGATATGCCATGCAATAATGCATATCAATTGAGAAAACACATTTTACGTATTTTTGGTGCCTTGACCTTTGACCTCGATTTTTAAAAAGGTCATTTGAGTATATAAATATGTTTTTTAGATTTACAAGGTCAGGTTTCTATTCACTTCTAATACACTTATTGTCCTGAAAATTAATAGTTTTAGAGATAATTGACCTCAAAATTTGAAAATTATCACCTAATTTAAATATGCAAATTAGGTCACTTCTGGGTCAAAACTCTTGTCCCATTTTGGATATGTCATAAAGAACCACCTAATAAACAAGAATCAACAATAAAACAAACTTTTGCAATTTGTGTGACTGATAAGTCTAAATCTGGTCCTCTATTGTTCTAGAATGCAGAATATTGTGGGTTTAATATTGAATTCCATCTCTGCCAAGTTACACGGCGCATGTGTGGCATTCTGGCTTGGATCTCCCAAACACGCGTCATGCCGTCGCATTGTCGCGTCGTGCCGTCACAAAGTCGCGTCGTGCCGTCACATAGTCGTGTCGAGCTGTCGCATAGTCGCGTCGTGCCGTCGCATAGTCGTGTCCAGCTGTCGCATAGTCGCGTCGTGCCGTCGCATAGTCGTGTCGTGCCGTCGCATAGTCGTGTCGTGCCGTCGCATAGTCGTGTCGTGCCATCACATTGTCGCATGTCGCATTTTCATTAACTAAATTTCCAGAGACCGGACAGGGCTTCACCAAGAATGTTTGGGAGATCCAAGCCAGAATGCCACACATGCGCCGTGTAACTTGGCAGAGATGGAATTCCATAGTTTAACCCTACATTAGGTACATCATGGCTCAGAAAGCATTGGGTATACGGCGCTTGCCATACATCAGTGTTGGGCAAAACCAAAACATACTGTACTTTATCCCTATTAGTATTCATTAAATCAGTTAATAAATTGCTGGCTCTTGGGGTTCCCAACCTTTTCTGCATTCAACTGTTGACTTTTCTTCAGATGAGTTAAGTATAAGGCACCTATGCAAGTGGTAAATTATGTTATTTTTGTTTATTTATGTGGCGGAATTGCAGTTATTACAGGAAAAATTACAATTTGATCCTGGGCCTAAATATTTTAATTAATTAATTAAAGATCATCAAGATATTTAAAGGCTAGGGGACCAGGTCTGTTTTGGAAGAAATATACCAACGATTGCGTAATGATGGTCTGTCTAACCATGGAGGTAGAATTATCCTCCATGGTTATACACGTAGTTACTCTAAAACGCAAACACCATGACAAGTGGACTGTCGGTTAGCTGATCATAAGATCATTTATTTCAGCACTCAATATTCAATTAACAATGTACATGATTGGACAGGGATTTCTTTTATTCACAACTTGTTTCTTGAGGGTCAATGAGTGTACAAGTCCAATCCATTATCTGAAACCTAATACAGAGTCGTGTGTAACCAAAAATACTTACAGTAACCAACGGCAATTGAAGTTACCAACCGCAAACGTGTTAATCATCAACACTTGTATATAAGCATTAGCACTTGCATGTAACCATTAGATCTTGCATGTAACCATAATATAACCATCAACAGTCTCATGGTACCAGTAAGCCAGTGTATGTCTTACGATCTGTTCTGCTTCACAAACTTTACAGAAACCCTATCTTTTGCCACGATTGTCTTTCACAAAAGCTAATCTCTAATCTAGCCGACCCCACTGCCACATCGCCCAAATATGCGGTCCTAAAACGCCAATGTGCACGTGCACCCTGCTAGTCCAAGTCACCGCATGCGCTAAGCCTTGCCTACTTGCATTGCAAAGTCGTCACACGGCACACTACCTGAAATACCTACACTGAAATAAACCAATCACAAAATAGTCACATACATTTCCGCAATATTTATTTATTTAAACTCATTCAGCATTTGAAGCGCGAATAACAGGATGGTGATAAGGAAACAAGAACAAATGTTCAGTTTTAGATGTGGAAAGAAAACCAAAAGTAGGGAAAACCTGCGCAATCAGGTAGAGACTAAAAATATAACCCACATGCAAGGCTCCAGTCCGAAGTAGGTTTCGAACCCGGGTCCAAATGAAGGGAACGAAACCACTGAGCCAGCCTGATCCCTAAATTATTTCACGCATCCAGACTTCTGTGTTAGACTTAGAGCATTGGTGAGGGTATTGGTTGCAACTACACTTATGGCACAATTTCATAGAACTGCTTAAGCAGAAAATGTTGCTTAAAGATTTTCTGCTTAGTAGAATTTAAAAGGATACCAGTCACAAACTTTGCGTGTGGCATGGCATTTTAGCTTGTTTTCTGGTAAGCATAACTTTGATGTGTTTGCTACTTTTTGAGCTTAAGCATGAAATTGGGCCCAGAGGTCACTTAAAATAACCATAAGTTCAAGTTTTTAACATGTGCAATGTGTATGCCTTGACTTCATATATACTGTTTCTTGCATTTTACTGCAATGTCCTAAACTAAGTAGTTAGAGATGCATGGTGTTACAGATAGCACTGCTGGGGTTAAACTAAAGACCATTACACTGTGTACATGATTTAATGATTTAACAATAACTCTTAAATTCTGTTCAACATGTTGAAGAAATGGACGCTGGTTCCAAATAAATGTACATTATTATTCTCCTTACATTCAATGTTACTTCCTTTTCTTATTCAAATGATTAGTCACAAGATGCCTACCATTGCCTGCACCCCAACACAGTATGACTAGCCTTGCTTCAGGCCAGGGTAGTTGTGACAGCTCTGTAGTGTACGGTTCAGTGTGTAACATCAGTTGTGAAGAAGGCTACACAGTGTCCTCAGTCAGTCAGAATCAAGTAGCATCCAGTGTTTGCAGTAAGATCGTATCATCAACAACCGTTGGCTTCTGGGATGGCCCCTCTGTAGATTGCATACGTAAGTTAGAATTTCAATTACCTCGAGTGTGTACAAAAAATTATTGTACATTTTGTTTAAAATTCATAGCGTATGCAACTGTTTGTGTACTTTATTAACAGACACCAATTTTGACATTAATTTTGTTGGTTACTATATGTCTTATCTTAATCCCTACAATTTTTTATATATTATTTACAATCCCCAGCTACATATGTATGCTGGAAACATGACACCTGAACAAAGGATGTGCTGCCACACTGTGGTTTTGTGACTCAAGACTGGACAATGTATTATTTGTTTTTAATCTTGGACAAGTGTGTTGACATATGCTCCTTTTACAGATCGGCTCAAAATGCCACACAAAAAAGAGAGCCGGCACCAACGATATTGGGTACCCTGCACCATAGTTTCAAACGGTTTAACCCTAGTAGCAACATGATATATTGTAGAAGTTACAACACCTGAACTTAGATTTAGTACAACACAATTTCGTGTTCCATCCAAAAAACGATCACTACACAAAAATATGTTTTTATTTTGATTATCAGAAAACATTGTAAGTATTAATTAAAGGGAGGATATATATTATCTTCCTGCATGAGGTATAAACTAAGATTCCCATGGTGGTGTAACAGGTAATAAATCAAAATTCAAATGTCTTATTCTTACCTGAACTCATGATATTATTTAATCACCAGCAAACACATGCAGAGTACCAGCCATTTCAAATGGTTATGTATCGGGATGTATCGGGGAGGAGGTGGATTACCAGTCTACATGTACATTTGTATGTAATCCTGGTTTCCATAGCAACCATACATATTTGAGCCGGCGAAGAAGAAGTTGCCTGGCTGATGGATCGTGGACTGGTACTGACCTACTCTGTGAAGGTGAGAACATTTTATTGTAGCATATTTTTTCGTTTAGGTGCATTGCACAGCATACTAGACCTACAAAGTAATGCCCCGCTTGGAAGACAAAGCAATATTGATAAAGTGTGTTGCTCAAAAAAAAAACCTGCTATGGACCAGGTCACAAACCCACACTCTGACAACACCAGACCTCGAATCCCAGTTTCCCACTCATCAGTGACCACTCTTCTATAAACCAGGGCCTGTTGCAAAGAGCTGCATGCTTGGACGTCATTCTTACTTTACATTTGGTTGAAAGAACTCAATGCCCTCTATACATTATAAAGTAATTAAAACTTAAAGAAATTCTACATACCTGAAGAAGAAACACAGAAGAAACTTGTGAGTTTGATGTACCGTTTAACAATGTTATCTTTAATACATCTGATAAAAGAATGGCTTGCATGGGCATGGAGTGCCAACACACCAGTTCTCCATCTCCAGGATGTTTCATAGCTCAACTGCTGTTTCATGTTGAAACACACAAACCTTTTTTTATAATGTAACTTGCATTAAACAGTAGCTATCAAGATAACACAAACATAATGAAACCAAAAATAAAGGGGGTGGTATAAACCCATGGCCTCTACACATATAATTAATTTTTGATTTCTTTTTCCTTAATGGAGATCTTTGTTAGCATGGCATGTAACTTGTTGTGGAATAGAAAAATAGAATATGAAGTTCAACTTTCGTCTTTTTCTGCTATGCACCTTCATGTCAGTTGTGGACTTAATATCAAGCATTTATACCAAATGACGTGCGAGTTCGGCAAAATTAACTGGAACTGTCTTTGGGAATAAAGCTATAATTTCCACTACAATTAAAATAGCATTGTGTACAAATTGACTCAAAGCAGATGTGAAAAGACAACTTCACTCAAAGCATTCTCTGGGTTCTATTTCTGTTGTGTAGAATCAGTGAGGTTTGAAAGAAGAGGTAACAAAGTGGTCTGCGAATTTGAACATTTAGGGAAATCAACAAAGTAAAGCTGTTTCTTTCATTTACAGCTGTTGTGTGCACCAGATTCTTGAGCCTTGACCACGGCACAGTTCAACCGAGTAGTTGCTCCACGGAGTCTGAACTTCCTTACAACACAAGATGTACTTTCACATGTGACGAGGGCTATTCTTTAAATGGTCCGCACAGTATGACGTGTACTGATCAGGGCGATTGGAGTGATTTACGAGTCGTCTCTTGCACAGGTAAACTAAGATTCACTAGGATGTGATTGTGTTTAATGTGAATGATTGTTGAATGCTAATATTAAAGGAACTATTATTTTTGAGGTTGTCAATATTATCAATAACTTGTATATAACAGATCAACAATCACCAGTGTTTACTGAGAGTTGCCCAATGTATATTGAGAAGAAAGCTCCACCAGGAATGCGACAAGCTGTTGTCATCTTTCAAGCACCAGAAGCAACTGATAACTCTGGGGATGTAAATTTTGACAGGTGTGTGTTAGAACAAAAATAATGTCATTTGAATCAGTTGGCCAGACTTCACATTCACCCCCTCCCAGCTTTCCAACTACCCGTCCCCTCTTTACAATATTGTCAATTTTGTGTCAATGTTTTTTCATCTTTAAATGCATGACACATGTACATTGGAAACAATCTGCAATGTTGTACTAGTTTTGTGACGCTAGGTGGTAGCAAAAATACCACATAATATTCCGTTGTTAATAACTTAATACTGACCAGGTGCGCGCTTCCAAGTACATTAGATTTATCTGTTAGTCTGCTGCTACCTAGCCCTGGCTGGACGCCAGTCTCCGTTATATGCAACGAATAAGTCCAACCTTGGCTAGCTGCCACCTAGCTTCACCCATTTTAGTTTACACCATGGTAAATATTTCCACCCCAATGACATCACAACTCTAATGAGGCTAGGGTAACAAAATATTTCATGCTTAGAAATTTTAGTCACTACAAAATGATATTTTGTTAAGTTGCATTGATCTTTGTTATAGTTTGACTTCAATGATGTCGATTTTTTCCCTCCAGCTTGGATATTTCCAAGGGATCTGGTTCTTCATTTACTGAAGGCACAACACGTGTGACTTATATTGCCAGAGATCAAGCTTCAAATAGCAGACGCTGTGATGTCTACATCACTGTGCATGGTAAAAGTTCAATATAATCTATGCAGAAAGGTTATATTTATCTAGACTTCCCCACCCCATTATTTAACTTTGCTTAAAACAAACCTCCCAAATGTATTTGAACAAATAATGGCCACAAGGAGAAAAGTAGGATGGGGATTCATGCACTGCACTAAAAAGAGATAATTTTGCAAGAGTTATTGATGATGTAAAATCACGGTCTTGAAAAAAACAACATTGGTACTTAAGAGTCAAGATGACACTAAAATTACAAAATTGAATAGCCTTGAAACAAGTTTTATTCTGAAAGATCAGAGCGTCATGAGTTTTCAAATTTTGAAGGGAGATTTTAAAATTACGTAAAACATATAAAACGTGTCAACTACATTGTTAAAAAAAACGGTCTGTATGTACCCTGTCAGTTCTACGCTGCCAGCCTTTACAAGCACCAGCCAGCGGTTCCCTTGTCCAGTGCCCAAGTAACATTTATGGATCCATCTGCAACTTCACCTGCAACACGGGTTACCAACTGAAAGGCAATGAAAGTAGGAAATGTGAAAAGACTGGTGAATCCCCTCTAGTGGAGTGGACAGGGCAAAACCCTACATGCTCACGTAAGTAAAAGGCTAGTTATTTTTCAGTAATTGTATCAGAGTTTAGTATTTTTTAAACAGTTTTGAGTTTACAGTTTTGAGTTTTGTTGATTAGTAGTGTGAAAGTAATTTTCCATGTGTCGGTGTAGAGATTGTACACCAATTAGAAATAGTAAAACTCGATGCCATGCATGCTGGTTGTAGGAGTATGTGAGGTTTGAGTAATGAGGGCTCGAGAACAGCAAGTCGGCTACTTGTTCTGATCCCCATAAGATGACCAGGGAGCATATGAAAGGAACGAATAACCAACACGCCAATCATTATTACCCAAAATATATTTTTTTCCTCATGGTGTGACCGCTGAGCATTACTTACATTAATAAATGCAATAATTAACAGTTTGGTTGAAACTTGGACATTTAAAAAATATAAATTCACCCTTACCTCTCCCATGATAAAGAGACATTATCTTTGTTATAATTATTTTCACAGCAATCTCGTGTCCTGCTTTGGCTGACCTGCCTGGTCAAGTGCTTCGTTCAGGCTGCCTTCATTTCCCACCTGCCACTGAATTTCTGGGCACCACTTGCCACTGGTATTGTCCCTATGGCTATGGAGGTGTTGGTACCCCGCAATCTACCTGTCTTGCCAATGGTACATGGGATGTGGTGAACTTTACCTGTGAAGGTGAATGTTTTATACTCTATTCTCAAACAACCTTACATGATTTTCACACTAAATTTAAGTTGCCACTTGAGGCAAATATCCATCTACATAGTGTGTTTGAAATCTGTCTTAGCAATTAAGATTCAACAGTTTTATACCATCTACATTCTTAAGTGTGCATATTGATATGTAAGTGTGCAACTCTAATTGTAACTTTGTAACTGTTAAAAGCATTGGTGCGACCAATTCTTTTCCACTTTTGTTTCCTAAACTTTGTTGTTAGCCGTCAGCTACCTATACGAACACGATACGTATATATTTTTGTGCTGTGTATTTTTCATTTATTGAATATTAATCTTCTTTGATTTATTCCCTTTATTTTGTGTGTATTTCCGGATGTAACGCTAAATAATTTTGGTGTTTGAATGACATTTAAAATTTTAATTTACATACAATTGTCGTTTTTATGTCAACGTGTCAATAACAGTTCTTCGCACTACAGTCATGTAACTTTGTGTGAATTATAAACCAAAACGAGAGAATGGCTGGATCAACATAAGGTTGAGTGCACATTGCAGGTATGTCGCGTGTTGGGACCGAGCGGTCAAGCGCACCGGTCAACGGCTCTGATGTTTCTGATCTGTAGAGTGTGGGTTCGAGGCCCGGTCTTGATACTCGTACCATTAAGCAAGATACGTATACCATTTTTGCTTTGTCCTTCGGATGGGATGTAAAGCCGTAGTAAAAGAACCCAGTTACACTTATCGCCAAGAGGAAGGGTTTGCCCTGGTGTTTCTGACTGTGACCACTGAGTGCGCCGCAGCACCTTGTAAACCATTGTAAGGGGCTACATACATTTTTTCATAATTCAAACAAATTTAAAACGTTGTATATAAGACTTCAGTATTATTACTTACTGTAATTATATTATAACCCACACCCCTTCTATTAACGTTTCATAAATATTACCGACTTGCCAAATGCATCCAAATCCATACTTCAGAGAATCATGCAAATGCCTCTCGATGTCTTGAGAAGCCATTCACACCTATCCTTAAAAAAACTCCACTGAAAACGAATTTAATACAAGGTCATCACACTTGTCTTTTAAGCACTTCGTGAATCCACACCCACACATGTACATTAAAGATCTACTTCATATGAGGCTCTGTCATTGTGCTCTTCGCTCTGCTGCCTTACCCGACTCGTCTTGAAAATGGAGTGAATTCCTACTTTTCTCCTTGAAACAGTAAACTCTTCTTTCACATAAGTTGTTTTAACAGGGGTTCTCGTCTAGCCAGAACCTACGTGTTTCACGTTGTTTTCACTGTGCCACCTTGCTGAAAACAGCCCGAGGCTATATATACACTGTAATGGGTTTCTATGTGTTTAGTAGTGTGGTTTAGTTCAAGGCGTATTCATGGAGTTTTCAAGGTGTGCTTGGCATGAAGACAGCAGGATAGGTTATTGTTTGATGAGGGAGATCAACCTGATATATGATTTATTGGTCAATCTTTTGTTTTCACCTCGTTTCAGGTCATCACACTGGTCAGCACAGTGTGAATAGACCAATGTTTACTTTTGGAGTAGAGCATGATAACATGGCTAATCACCCCCATGAGACTATGGATTTTGGAATGTGGGAAATAACATTGGTCTGGGCTTGGGCTTGGATGGAGAGAATTCCCTGAAATCATGGTGAAGATGGAGACAATCTTTTTACAAGGTGGATTTCAGGGAACTGCAATTCCGTTAAAGCATGGTGAAGGAGAAATAACGCCTTGAATTTCAGCCAAATCCTACCTTCACTGAGATATCACGGTGGTTTAACAGCAACGATTTTTAGCTGATGTAGGCCTATCTATCCTTCCATAATATTATATCCAACAACTAGTTCTCTTAAACAGCTAACAATACTGTTTTACAGAGCGAAGTTGTCCAGCTTTAGTTGCTACTGAGGGCTTGGAGATATCTCCAGCTGATTGCCTCGTCTCTCCAAATTACAATGACATCTGCTACCTTCGCTGTTCTCAATCTGGGTACAGAGTAGAACCTCTTTCGTATACCTTCATTCGATGTCTTGGTAGCGGAGATTGGTCCCATGATAGCACTGCATTCAGCTGCGTTGGTAAGATTATGTTTACTCTCCAGAAATCTACACATGGAACTGTTCATCTAAACTTTAGCAGATCATGTTATGTTTATTGGTCATGATCCCAAATGTACTTTTATTGTAATTGGCTCCTTCTAGAAACGTGGGAAGTTTTGCGTCTGATATATCGGAATTCTGAAAATATTGTTTAATGGAAAATATGATAACAGCCTTTCCATTGTTTGCTGATTAAATCATTTCGATTCTGCCAAACTAATCACAATTAATTAGTTTTGCTTGATTTATTTTAAATGTGTAGATTATGAAAGCCCACATTTTACAACTTGTCCGCTTGACTTTGTGGCATACCCAACGGACATCTCACTGCAAGTGAATGTTACATGGACAGTAGCAGCTAGAGATAATTCTGGTGAATCGCCAAATATAATCTGTAATCCAGCGCAACCAGCACTGCTACCGGTTGGGGATAATACTATCAACTGTGTTGCTACAGACACAGCAGGGAATCAAGCTTCCTGTAACTTTGATGTCAGCGTGAGAGGTTTGTACCATAACTTCACAACTGTATGGCTGGTTAACGATAAGGCGCCAAAGCAATAGTGCTGTGTACTTATATGAAGTATGCACGCAATCAAATAATAATTTCTAACAAGTGAAAAGAGCTTAGGTAAGCGCAGAATTATCTGCTACTTCATTCACCTATTTGCCTGGATGTTAAGAAGCTTCATGGCTAAATTCATTTCTTAATATAAAAACAACCCCACTGGTTAATAGCGTTATATGCCTGAATGTATCACTGAAAATGACTGACAACAAGTGAACACCCCTGATTACTAGAGAAGATCTGCCCGTAATTGCATCAAATGAACATCTGACAAACTGACCTTTATTCATTCAATATTATTGTTATTAAAAATACAAAATAGTTGCCAGATGTAAACCACTCAGCCCGTTGTTCTTTGGACATTTTATTGGACCATGTGACGATCAACTTGGAACTACCTGCACGGTGGGCTGTCTGAATGGCTACACCCTTCGGGGTGCGGAAACGGCAAAATGCTCCAGGAATGCTACCACTAGTTTGTTGTATTGGACCAGGCACGGTCCAAGCCCATCGTGTCAGTGTAAGTGCATCAAGCTACACTGTTGGAGGATAGTGTTGCTGTTCATTCCAAATATTTGAATAGATCCTTTGTTTCATTTTTTAGAAGTGTAATTTTTTTCTCGTTTGTTGATGAGGTTTCTTTCCCTGAAAAAAGGGGTGTTGGACATCAGTAAGGGTTGTAATTTCCAAGGGTTCAATTTCACCAATCTCTGTCTCTAATTTGTGGGGCAAAGGTATGATTTTCTTATTGCAAGGCATCTTTAACCTGAAGTTAGAATATACATCTTGCTTGCCAAATCAACGGCAGCTTCTGAAGAAAGCTGTTTATGGTACAGTAATTGATCCATCCTCTTGGTTGTTGGTCTAGACTGAATGGCAATTTTTATTCCCACCCAAAAGCATGTATGTTGTTACTTTTGCCTGCAAGATCTCTCAAAGCTTCAAATTTACCGTTCATTGCAGTTGAGTAACAAACAACAAGGGAAACTCACTGGGTAAATTTTGAATAATTTGGGGTTAAGACAAATTGACCAGAGTGAGATTTGAACCTGAGACCTCCGGATTAACGTTCTGCCCAGGTTGTATCGTATACTCGGGGTGTGATCCCTAGCCATACGGCAGTTACAGGTTGAATGGTTTCTGCTGACTGGCACCCTGAACAAAGACATACTGACAAGATAGGGAAACCACCAACATGGGGCTAGATAGCTCTGTTAATCCAGCGGTTGCAGGTTCTAATCCCGCTCTATATAGTAATGTTTTCTTTGTTCAACCAAAAAGTTATTATGTTATCTCTTTTTTTTTGGGGGGGGACACCTAAAAATCATATGTTGATTATTACTGGTGCAAAAATACTATCATCTCTAAACAATTAATATTATTATGTTCTGTTTGGCAGTGGCTAAATGTGCCCCCTTACCAGCAGATCTTATCCCGATCAATGGAGGTGTCTACCCCTCCACTTGCCGTGGTCCAGGACAACCTTATTATGGTACTACCTGCAGCTTCTTCTGCCGTAATGGATTTCAGCTTACAGCGGCTCCTGAGCATAGAATGGTGACATGCCTCGCTGATGGTACATGGGATCAAAATCTGTACATGCTCTCTGTTGCATGCCAAGGTTAGCCAAAAAGATGTACCAGTTTTCTCTAAATAGATCCATCTCATCATTCAATCTCAGAGGCAACAATTTCATCCTTAATTTACATGAAATGTTTTTTCAATCTCTGAATTTTAGATACTGTTCCACCGGTACTCAAAGTCTGCCCTGGCTCCTTATTGGATCAATGCCCTGGCCAGACCCTTGGGGTTCTTCTCTCCTTTGATGTTCCCATGGCGATTGACAACTCTGGTGTAGAACCCACAGTTGTCAAGACACCCCCTGACATCAACTCACCATACAATTTCACCCAGGATACAGTGGTGTCGTACAATTTCAGCGATGCTGCCGGGAACAGCATCGTGTGTTCTTTTAGTGTTAATATCGATGGTATGTTTTTTTGCTACTTTATACAGTAAAGCTTGGAATTACATGTGACAATGACGGCCAGTACCAATGTAATTTGCAAATCGGCATATTTTCTCTGAGAAAATATTCGCAATGCAGCTACTTTTCTCCTTCTCCCTTTGACCTTTGTAACCTTTTTGTGAGAATCTGCGACAGGAAAGTCTAAACATTCATTTTAGAATGTCACTTTAGACAAATATTGCTTATCAAGTTATATTGCTGAAGAAAATCGAATAAGTTAAAATCCCCAACCTTGCCTGACTTCATAAAGAGATTACATGGAGATTGTAACAAATAAAGAGACTATAATTTCAAAGATCGTTTTAAATGCTGAATAGGAAACGATCTTCAATGTCCTCTTTCCTGGGTCAGTAAAATTTAAAACCTCTATTGACCGACTAAGACCCAGATCAGAGAGTGTTTAGATTGAGTCCAAAGTTTAAACAAAAAAGCCTGTCTTGGTCCCAGCAACATTGCCACAACTTTTGATTGTGTTTAGTTGTGTCACTTCAAATAAAATGTATAAATAGACTTTACACAGGGCGCTTGTTTGAAAACGTACCAGTGTTGTATATAACACAGATGTACAAACAGAGCCCAATGCCCCGACGTACAATTTTTTTTTGCATTGTGCCTCTTGCCTGTGTGAATTTTCGACGTACAGCATTGACACAATTTTTTTTAGATACAACGTTTTTGCACCAACAAAACGATCTGTTGCGTCCTTGAATTTGTTCTTTTTTAGTTTCATATATATATTTTCTCTCCATTCAGACAACCTTTCGCCAGTCATCGTATCATGTCCGGACAATCAAAATATTACCATTGATAAAACAGAAACTCCAGTCAACTGGCTAGAGGTAAAGATTGAATGAGTCTGCAAACCCATTGATTGTATCCGAATTTATGCACCCTTAAAATAAAGACAAAGAACGCTAATTTTGAATCTATTCAAAGTGTATGAGTTGATGATGCTGGTAAAGTTAGTACCAATAATATATTGTAAAAGGACAATTGCCAGTTTAATCAATGTTCTTGCTTCTATAAACTTTTTGTGTTTAAGAAGTAAGGTTTTAGTAGTTTTAAACCGTAAAGGGTATCAAGATATCAATCATTTATAATGCGCAAAAAAGGCTTTTTATTATTTTTGTTGTTCTTAATAATTTTTTTGTCAGTTTGCTAATGACAGGAACAACACACTTATTGAATAGTTAAGAATAAACAACTGCTCGGTCTAATTTCATAGAGCTGCTTAAGCGGACAATAGTGCCTAATAAAGCAAAAAGAAGTAGGTTACATGGTACATGCCACATGGCATTTTTAGCTGGTAACCTTATCCTGGTGAGCAAAATTGTTTTGTGCTAGATTTTGTTGTGCTTAAGCAGCTCCATAAAACTTGGTTTAGCTATTTTCAGAGCCAACACTTCTATAACAAGACCCCCGAGGTATCGACCAGGATCCAACTGGAAATTATTTGGTGTCTAAATTTGTTGTGATGATACGGTATATGAAACATGGCAGAACTTCAACACAAAAGTAAAAGAAAAAAAACGAAAAAAAAAACGGTTTTACCAATACTTAATATTTGAAAAACGCCCCTGACTAACGCCCCTGACTACTTGAACATTTAAAATACTCACAGACAGCATATGAAGTAACAGGGTTGAGTGAACAAAATTCAATAAATAAATAAATAAATAAAAAACGAGCAAACAAAACCCACCAAAATCAACATCAAACAGGTTCATTTTATACTGCACATTTTTGAATATTAAAAAATTACAGCATAAAATTATCATTATAGTCCGAAAATTTATATCAAAGCAGGATTTCTTGGCAAAAAATGTTTGTTTACCATTTTCTCTCTCAAATGGTGAAAAACATGCTCCAGATTTTACAAATAAAACTCATTTTGAAGGGCTAACAATTGAAATATCTATGAATTCTATTCATTTGTTAAAAATATTATGCATATTTTGTGGTGTTTGTACAAACATCAATAAAATTTCACTAGAGGACGATTAGTTTTAGGAGAAAAAGATCACAAAATTATCCCTTTCTCATTTTAGCTGGGTTTATGGAGCAAAGAATACAAAGTACTATCGCCTCCTCTTTTAGGCTGTGTTAAAGGAACAAGGGGTACACAAATCTACCCCCTCCTCTTTGTGGCTGGCTTAATGAACAAGGGAAACACAAATGCTGTTTTTTATGAACATGGGATAAATATGTTTTTCACCCTCTTCTATCCCCTCACTTCAATTCAAATTTATGATGCAGAGTATAAAATGTGGCCAATTGTTTGTCAACAAAAGGGTATAAATTAAAAAGACTGTTAAAAAGTAATTTCTTATTTTTTAGAGCTAGAAAAACAGCTTGATATTAACATTTGAAAGAAAATCTGAAAAAAAATTGCTGTTTATTTCAAAAGCAAGTGAAATGAAAAAATTGCAACAACAACAAAACCATTTTTTATATTAACAACAATAAACAAGACAACAGCGAAACAAACATCACAGAAGTAAATTTACAAAATTTACAGTGCTTTTATACATGAGTAGTAGTACAACGGCACGTGTATAGTTACGTAGTTTCATACTAGGGCATGTTCCCCAGCAGCGACCCTGCTTGTGGCGTGTCGTGGCCGAGTGGATAAGATCACCGGACTCAAGCTCGGTGTTTCTGTTTCCTTAATAAGCAAGACACTTAACCATTATTGCTGCGTCCTTCGGATAAGACGTAAAGCCGTTGGTGCCGTGTGTTGTGTAATGCACGTAAAAGAACCAGTGTACTTATCGAAAAGAGAAGGGATTTGCCCCGGTGTTCCTGGTTTGATTGGCAGCCTTTTGCGCCACAGCAACTTGTAAACCATTACATGGTGCTATGTTAAGGAATAGGTAAAATACTTCACAAACGTAGCTCCACAATACGTTGCAGGAAAATACTGAATGTTGATTGTAAAGCGCATAGAGAATTAAGTATTAATTATTATGCGCTATATAAATCAAAAGTTATTTATTATTGTTATTATTAGAACTAAGTTTCACTATAGGAATACAAAAATTCATTCCGAAAACGATAAAAATGGATGTTAATAGCAGAAAAAAGGGATTTTAGTTGAACAGCTAGGGGCAGCATGCTTCAGAGCAACAGTAATTGAGTTTACTTTTGTTGTCCCTGACCCGCATGACTTGTCCTTGTTTTGCTCGTGTTTTCTGTCCTAGTTTTTGGGGGGTTGTGTTCCCCTCCTGCATGCTCCACCCTCAATTGCTCATTCCGTCTTATCATTTACTTATTATTTTATTTACTTATTTACTTAATTATCTATGTATTTATTTATTATTTGTTTTATTCTAAAGTGTTTTTGTTTACTTATTTATTTACGTATTTATTCATTATTTGTTAACACTTTTTATTTATATATTTTTCTAGGGCCTTTTTGTTTTCTACTTGCTTGCTTGCTTGGTTACATCATCTTCTTTGTACTTTCTTTGTTATTTTGTTTTGTTTGTCTTGGTCAAATAAATAATAATAATAATAATCTCTTTTGTTTTTCGTAGCCGGAATTTCGAGAATTGACTGGGGATGAATTGGATACCTCCTGCACTCACACAAGTGGAGCTTCATTTCCATGGGGTACTACTAATATTCAATGCACTGCAACCAATTTGGATAATGGAAAGACCAGCATATGCCAGTTTACAGTGGCAATCACACGTGAGGATGGTTGTTATAATTGTTTTCTGTTGTTATTGTGAGCAGAGAATTTACCTTTTTAAGTGCCCAGTGAATGCACCCTTTTGCCCCAAACCCATTTGAAGTAAATTTATCTTGATTCTGACTAGCATGCTGCTGACCTGACTCATCATATTTTTTAGCATGATGTCTGGCATAAAAATCACTAGAATCAATGAGTCATACAGTTTTGTGTGGGATCAGTGGGAAAGTTGGGAAGTTCTGCTCTACCACCCAGGCTCCTAGTGGATGATACCCATGTCTACATCCTTACGGACTGTGAAGGGGGTTACCCTGTTTCAGCCCCAGGAGTAGGTGGCAACGTGCCCCTGGTGTCAGTTGATACCAATTTATACCACAATACCAAGGACTGAAGCAAAAGGGGTATGGGTGATTTTTTCAAACGGAGGACATCAGTAATTTGATTTTGTGTACAAAACTAGTGAAGTCGTTGCTAAACAAATTAAGTCCAAACAATAAGACAACAACTGGGTCGACAATTGTGGGTGTTTGGGCTTTAGTTACTTAGAAAACTGATCAAAAAATTTACTCTTTGGAGTAAAACTCAATCAGATTGTTTTTTTATTAACCCTTTTAAACTTTAGCAAATTCTTGCCCAGAGCTTAATGCACCGGAGAACGGAGCTAAAGCTTGTGATAAGTGGGCGTATGGTCACCTGTGTTCAATGCTCTGCAATGAGAACTACGATGTATCAAGGGATGTCGGGACGGCTTTATTTGTCTGTGGCCTGTCTGGCCGCTGGTCACCTCAGCAGCAGTTTCCTGATTGTAACAGTGAGTGTTATCAAAGAGTGCCAGTCTAATATATTTATGTTTCCCACGGCACTGTACTTCAGGGCAAATGATTTTAACCATTTGTGAATGGTGATTTGGCACACCCAAAACTGACGTGTAACGTTGCTGTGTAGACTGTGAGTCTAGGCAGCACTTTGTATAACTGAACACTTGCCAACAGGTGTGTTTGCATGCATGCACATTCGCTATGTTATGTACACTAACATGATGCAATGTTTCACAATTGCCCTAAATTTATAATGACATCTTTTTGAAAGTTATTTTGTTTTTTCTGTCAGTCGCTTTAATATAATTATGTGTATTAATTGTCATACAGACTTTCTGACTAACCATCTTTTTCCAATACATAAACCAGGAAGGAGACGATCTGGTTCGTTAAAGCTTTCATCTGTGCTACAGTACTTCAGCGGAGACTGTTCTAATCAGGCAACAAAAGAGCAGATCAAAGAAAATTTCATTCAGCTTCTCAACCAGTCTGTCATCAGCTCCATCTGCACCAATAATGCCGAAAAATGCAATGTGGACAATGTGCGGGTGACTTGCGGACCCACTTCAAGAGGTCGTCGTGATGTCAGAGGATTGAGAGGTTCAACTAACATTGTCCACAACGGCGTTCAACAGATGTTTCAACCTAAGAATGACAGCAGTCTCGGGGTGGACACTGACACAGAGCTTAATAAATCATGCACAAAGTGGCTCAGTGATATGAGAAAAGAGGGAAGACTTCCATTAGATCCAAGAGATAATCCTAAAGGTATCGTCGTAGACATCCAACCATACTCCAGGATCGCAAAAGAAGTCAAACTCGCAGTCGTAGGGATGCCTCAATGGACTTTGAGCTGACTGTGTCATTTGATATGATTATCACCTGCCCACTGATCCAATGATAGACAGTAAGTGTTTGAGGACGAGAAGTGGAATGGGTACGATACTCTCTTCATGCTATCGGACAATGTATTGGATAAAAGTGAAGCAGGGAACCTTGTCCCTGATGTTCAGGGCCTGGATGTAAATCCCAATCCTGAAATTACATTTGACGATGAACCAAGCCCATCCTGCCCCTTGGGATTTGTGTCAACATATGATCTAGATTGTGGTATGTCCATTTATTGATTCCTTTGTCAACATAATTTGACCCTTAGTTCTGCAATGTCAAGTTGAAACTGTTTCGCTTGCACAGCACTGTTATCCAAGCTGAAACAAAGTTAACAATACCAAAAACTGACCATCATTTCTTAATTTCAAAATATTCCTTTTTTACCCATGATTGGAGGGAAACGTGCCAGTATTAGTAGTTTTTGTCAAAGATAATTGTGTTGTTTTAATTAAAAATTTTATTAGATTTTCCCCCTATTCTGTAGTGGAATGTGGGTTGGGGTTTTACTTTGACAGTGCAGCTGTTGCATGTAGGAGTTGCCCGGTAGGATCCTATCAAGATGAAGAGGCACAGTTAACCTGCAAGACATGTCCCCCGGGAACGTCAACTATCGGGAATACAACCAAGAGCGCTGAAGACTGTCTGGGTAGGTGTTCTATATTGTGTCGATCCATATGTGGAAAAAAACACTATCACTGAGGTTGATAGTCAGGGTCAAGCTGAATCACTTGTTGCCCTCTGTAATAAAAAAAAATAAAAAAATCCAACCTTAAATTCCCTATGATCAATGGGAGACTTTAGAGACGATTGCGGGCCCCCACCCACCTACCTGTCCTTTTCCATTTTTCTCAGAGACGAGAACAAAAGAAAGAAGCTGTGAGTGGGACGCCAAAAACAATTCTCTTTACGACGTGTATTTTTTCTCAAAACATAATTTAGGTATTTGTCCATATGGTCACTTCTCAAGCACTGGACTTCAGCCGTGCTTGAAATGTTACAAAGGATCGTACCAGGCTGTGTTAGGGTCTAACCACTGTGAGCAATGTCCAGTCGGTCAGTCTACAGCCAGAATGGGTTCTTCTTCTATTGGTGAATGTACAGGTATGAAATTATCGCTGTTGATTTGCATTTGTATCTAAATATACTAAAGCTTATACCTTTCCTGAGGTGAACTTTCCAAATGAACACCAAAGAAAAATAAGAGAAAACATAGAAACATATTGCATGACTGCCTTTATACTAATTGATCATCAGAAGGTGATTTATTTAATATTTACCCGACATTTGGTAAAACAAAACGGTAAGTAGAAGTGACTTTATGAGGCTTTGATTTGCAGGAAGGTTTTTTAACTTCTACTGCCTCCAAGTCTCCTCGTCTTGAAAGAAGTAAAATCACTTTGTCAAAGAAAATCAATTTCAATGCTTTATATGATCTTCTGTTTTCTATTGAGTCAATAAAGCTTTTGAAATGAAAACAAATATACAAATAAATAACATTTGGAGAAATAACCTTACTCGTGGAAACATTTAAAGTGGACCAACCATCGAAGCATTTAACTGCACAGGTTGGTACGGTAGCTCACTCTGCTCAGAGCGGCATGTATCAACTGATTCGGGTGGTGTGAGGACTTTAACAGTAGTGATCCGGATGATGTGACAGACCTTTGGACCTCCTTAGTCCAAACAATGTGGGAGAAAACAGAAGTTCTCGATTTACCAGTTTGACAATTATGTTTGTACATGTTTATGTGGATTTTTTCACCACTTGATGTCATATTGCTGGCTGGAATAGTTTACTTTTAAATTTCTGCCTTAACGTAATTCAGATGTGTGCGGTGTGGGAACGTTTTCCTCTACAGGGGTGCAGCCATGTACCCCTTGTCCTCTTCATAGCTACCAGTCAGAGGAAGGCCAGAGCTCATGCGACCCATGCCCTAATGGCAGTTAACCCAAAGCACTGGTGCATCAGCATCAGACATGTGTAAAAGTAAGTACACGGTGTTTACCAATATACTTGATTCCATGTAGCACTATGTTTTTTCTTGATGATGCTTTCTGCCTGATTGTTTTACAAGCAGATAACTTTCCAAATAGGATTTATAGTCTTTGGCTATTTTTTCTTCAAGTTATGATGGCCACAAACGATACTAATTTGATTGTGATAAACATTATATACTCCGGATCCTTGCTAAGTCAAATAGAAAGAATTACTCAGGTATCTTGAACAATAAAATAGTCCATCAGATAATCTGCCTAGAATGTTTTTTAAGGACAACACTTTAAATGTTCAAACAATATTTATTTCCACAGTGCAAACTTTCTGCTTGGACGATTCTTGTCTCAATGGTGGAACTTGTGTAGAGCAGATAGGGACGTACCGTTGTGAGTGCCCAGTGGGCTTAACAGGCCAGCACTGTGAGACCAACGTGGACGATTGCCAACAAGATTCCTGTCTCAACGGTGGGACCTGTCTAGATGAACTAGATGCTTTCAGTTGCTTATGTGCTGAAGGATTCGAAGGTAACTAGACTTTCACGGAGGCAAGGAGGACAACTAGTCTGACAAATTTTTGAAACAATATTGATTAGTATTTCGTTACTGCTACGGTATATAGGAAACAAGGCAGCAATTCTGGCAGCTTGATAATGCCTGTTGTATGCTGGGTTTTGGCGTCACGCCAGCCATGAGTTGGATACAGAGAAATTTACCCTTAGGTATATCGATTGTTTTATCGGAATAAAAATTGCATAAAAACAATAGCAACTTTCTAAATTTTGTGCCAAAGGAAAAAGATAATTTTTGAGAATTAAACAATACATGTTGAAAAATGGTTCGTTGAGGGTTTCGCTAGAGCCGGTCACATTTACAAGAAAGTTCTTGCTACTAAATGCAACTAGTTTTTAATTTCCCATTTCGTTTTCTAGATGCGTATTCCTGTGGGGGAGGTTGGCATTTAAGGGAAATTGCTGGGTTGAAGGTCGACTTTGTTGTGGGTGACCTTTGTTTCTCCTGATGTAATTTTGTGTGTGCTTTGGATACGTGCAGGTGTTGATTGCGCTATGGACATAGACTATTGCATTGATGCACCTTGTGAGAACAGTGGCACCTGCAATGGCCAGACCAATGGGTTCACATGTACATGTGATGTGGGTTTTGCTGGTGCCACCTGTGCAACAAACATCAATGAATGCCTGAGCCAACCCTGTCTGAACGGCGGTTCGTGCACTGACGGTGAGGGAGAATACCTCTGCAGTTGTGCTGCTGGCTTCACAGGTGATAACTGTGAGACTTCCATCAATGAGTGTACAACTAACCCATGCCAGCATAGTGGCACATGCATTGATGGAAACGCTTCATATCTATGCAACTGCATTACAGGCTATGAGGGAGACAACTGTGAGATAGATGTGGACCTATGTGCTGTCAACCCCTGTGCGAACGGGTCGACATGTCAAGATTTAGATGACCACTATCAGTGTGCCTGCCCCCGTGGTCATGGAGGGGTTCACTGCGATTTCGATCTAAATCTATGTGATCCCAATCCCTGTAACAATGATGGTGTGTGTTCTGAAGTAGCCCACTGAAAGAGCCGGCTACAGTTGTGAGTGCAAGTCTGGGTTCACAGGTCTTCATTGCGAGACAAACGTGAATGAATGTACCAATGAGCCTTGTTCTAATGGCGGTATATGCTTCGATGGCATCAATAGCTATCAGTGTATCTGTGCAGATGGTTTTGAGGGTGAGTGTTAACCTTCAAGCAGGACGGATTTTTTTGGCTTTGCATAATGAAGGATTTTAGTCTCAGGTCAATTCTGTTCATGTTTTATAATAACAAATAACTCATTATGACTTGACCTTTTTTGTTGAGAAAAGGCTGACATGCATGAAACCTAAAAGAGGGAACTTCCTCCATCACCCTCTTGTTTATGTTGGTACCACTCGAAATAGTCCAGTATACATTTCCCTCATTTATAGAGTGTGCCCTTTACCAAATAAAAATGGTTCTGCCTCTCGAAATACAAGGTATCAGGCCTGCCCTTCTATCAGTGATACTAGACTTCAATAATCTAAAACTTAAGCATGTGAAATCATTTTGTTTTTCAGGACCAAATTGTAAACTAAGGAGTGATTTATGCAACCCCAATCCTTGCCATCGTGATGCACCATGTGAAGACGAAGGGGACGACTACTTCTGCACATGCCCAGCTGGTCTTTCAGGCCGAGACTGTGAGATTGAATTGGACCTTTGCCTTGAAGGGGTTACCTGTCGTAATGGCGGCTCATGTACGTCGCCCTCCAGTGACGAACTCTGCCTCTGTATGGAAGGATTTATTGGTGAGTGGAAATCAGCTGATGCTTCTGATGACAGTCTGTACATACCAAAGGGAAACGGGAACTTTGCAATTTTATTTTGCTGTAAAAAAAACAGTGCATAAAAGGACTTGTTTAAAACTACATTTCAAAATGATGAAAAGCACTGCTCTTTTTTCAACAAAAGGATTGTTGGACGAAAATTTGAAATGAAGCAACCGATGTATGTTTGGGGTTCGACACTCGACACATTTTTATACTGGCAGTTATTCTAGTCAATCCTTGCAAAATATTGGGTTGACCTTGACAAAAGTGCAACAGAAATTTTCACTAATAATTTATATGAACGCACACGCCCTGATGTTAGTGGAAATGGTATCATTTTCAAATAATATTTGCAAGGATATGATCACCGCCAAAATCAAATTATCACTACTTCACAATAATCTGATTTGGATGACTACTGTGCACAACTCACTTACAAGCAACTGTAACATGCGGTGTTAAAATTTAAAGTTTATCATCAAATGGAAAAGGATGCAATAAAAGTGAACAGCCCCGTAAATGTAGTAATGTTAGTGAGGTGCAACTGGAGGTTCATTTTATACCAGTTTAAGAAAAAGCCTAATAAGAATTTTGCACATCTCTGCGGCGCTGTTCAGCTGACTTTGCCCTCCTTCATGTCAGACTGCACAAAAAGGTCGATCAGAGACAAATATTTCCAGGTCTCCACGGGCAATTCGAAGCTCTTCAGGGTGGTGTTCAGGCTTGGGTCGTTCTAACTAATTGGTGCTTGCCATCTGCCAATTCTTTGCACATAAGCAACTTTGAAAGGCACTGGCCACTCGTCCATAAAACGTGTCGCAGGTCTCTCTAAAAGGGGTGTTCTGTCATGCTGCACTAGAGACAGTTGCGACTGATTCGCATTCTCGAAGAGTAGGATGTTCATTGCATGATGTCATCAGTGAGCGTTGTAGGATGTCTATGTCTTACGGCACATTGCCTACTGTCTTGGCGTCTGATGATTTTGCTGTTCTGGCGAAATAAGGTACTGCCCAGGTATGTTGACTTTTCCATATCATTTAGCACTTCACCGCTCAATGTGATGCTAGATTTCTGGAGATGTTTCTAGTACAGCGCTAGTACATGACTACAGTTTTCTTGGTGCTGATGAGGCCGTAGTTGTCGCGTGATATGCCATTGAGAGCCTAGGAGTACTTGTTTTCATTTTCTGCTCAATAATGAAGTTGAGTGTGCAGTCATCTTTGTTATTGCTTGCAGATGACGTTGGTTGAAGAGCTTCCCATCGGTCCTGCATCTGATGGGTATTCCTTCCTTGGTCTCACAAAAGCATAAGAGAGTATGGACAATTCGACAACATAATGATAAAGAGTGTTGATGCCAATACGCAGCTCTGCTTCACACTATGTGTCACTGGGAAGGCATCCAATGTTTATTCTCCCATGCGCCGGGTGATAAACCAGTCCGGACAGGCAAACTTGGTCATTATCTTCTTAAACATTCTCTGCTGACAGTGTCAAAGGCCTTTAGATCTAAAGAGGTGGTGTAGAGTTCCCTGTTCTGCTCCTGAAACTTCTCCTGGAGCTGTCTTGCCACTTAGATTATGTCCACCTTTGTTCCTCTTTCAGCATGGCAGCCAAACTGACTCTCGGGAAATTGTCCCAGCTCGAGGTGCTGGATGAGGCCATTCAGGAGGACTTTTTCAAGAATCTTGCTGTCAGGAGCAATATGCTCCGTTGGTTGTCAAAGAATGTTTTATTTCCTTTCCTTTTTAATGAAGGTGTACAATGGAGGCATCCCTGAAGTCCCAGAGTATGACACTTAGCTCCCACATAGATTGGGAAATGTCCATCAGCTTATAAAAGGGGCCTCCATCATACCTAGGGCGATTCTACTTGGCGGCGTAGTGAGTTTTTGGGTTTTAACTGAACCTGTGGTGGCAGTGAATGGCCTCGTCGTTAATGGAGGATGGACGATTCAAGACTGTATCAAAGTTCTCAGTCCATCTCTCCAGGATCTTAGCCCGGGTCTGTGTGATAATGCTGTGCCATCTGCACCGATGCAGGGAGAGAAACAGGTGGGCCACGTACTGTTCAAGGCGACATAAAAGCGCTTGGAGTCTTTAGTGTTGGCGTAATAGCCCTGGACTTCCACTCAAGTTTGTTACTGAACCAGTTATCCTGCATATTTGTGGCTTGGCTTGAACTTCCAGTGGACAGTGGTGAAGGCTCATTTATTTGCAGTCGTTCGTAGCTATTCTGTGCACGCGGTCCTTTTTGGCCAGCGAAGATGAGATTCGCTCATCATTCTGTCAAACAGCACATGAATGCAAGGTTTTAACAACAAAGCCGAATTAATTTTGGTGGAAAAGTCGATAATCCTGGATTTTGTAATGTTGCTTTATATTGCTAAACATTTTGTGAATATGACCAGCAAGTGTAAACATTACACAAATGCACAGCTTATTAAATGTTATCATAAGATTCAAAGTTTAAATGTAAAGGGAAAATGCGGTTATCTTGGAAAGTACAAACCATCTTTGAATGGACACAGTTAGTTTCTTTATTTGCAAACATATTCAGTGCACATACCCATGCCAAATGTTATGTGGAAATTATTCAATTTGTACACAAATCAGGCTTCTGTGCACACATTACCAACTTAAAGCGGCCATCATTAAGCATGAAACATGCTCATTAGGTCATTCAAATCAGATTCTTATCTTAATAACTAGTGATAATTTGATTTTGGCGGGAAAATGTTGGCCATCTTGGAAAAAGACGGTCATCTTGGAATTTATCTTGCTTATATGTTTTGGGAAACATGCAGTGATCATGCAAAAGCAAATAATATGTGAGTGATATATTTTCTACTAATATCAGGGTGTCTGCGTACATATACGAGTGCAAACAGAGGCAAAAGCGGCCGTTTTTAAACTTCGCAAATTAGGCCTTTTTCCCCAACTTACTTTCTCTACTTTTTTGATATGTTTTCTGAGACGGTTTCAGTTGCAATTTTCTGAGTGTTTTTATCTGTTAAACATCCACTTATGTTAACACCAAAAGGACATGACAAAATTGTATGAGGCAAAAATAACTTGCCATACCTTAAAGCAAACCATGCAGTAACGAGGAAGTACACAGACATTTACCATAAATAAATTTCTCTGTGTTTTTAACCCATTATAGGTGAATATTGTGAAATCAACTTTGACGACTGTGCTCAAAAGCCATGTGTCAGAAATGCACTTTGTATCGACGGAAATAATACATTCATCTGTAAATGCCAATTTGGCTTCACTGGTGACCTTTGCAAAATTCCAATAGATGAATGTGTGTCGTCCCATTGCAAGAACGGAGGCACCTGTTTGAACATAGTTGATGGTTACTGGTGTGACTGTGTTTCTGGTTTCGATGGGACCCATTGTGAGAACAACAAGAACGATTGCTTCCCCAATGCTTGCGATCACGGTGAGTGCATTGATGGAATTGAATCATACCTTTGCAGATGTGATGCAGGCTACACCGGTCGTACGTGTAGCATTGACATCAATGAGTGCCAATCCCTCCCCTGTGCCAATGATGGCACCTGCCATGACATGGTTAATATGTTCTTCTGTGACTGTGCAGACGGATGGGTCGGTGAACAGTGTGAGATCAACATGGATGACTGTCTGAGCTCCCCTTGTAAAAACTCTGGGATCTGCATCGATGGCCGGCAATCCTACACCTGTAAATGCCGGCCTGGATTTGCCGGCCATGACTGTGATGTCAACATCAATGAATGCATCAGCAATCCCTGTCGCAATCAGGGTCTCTGCATGGATGGAATCAACTCCTACATCTGCGAATGCGTGAATGGGATGAGAGGCGTCCACTGCCAGATCAACCCAGGGTTCTGCAAGCCAAACCCCTGCAGGCATGGTGGCTCCTGCAACGCGAATGATGCTGGGTTCACTTGCCAATGTCTGACTGGTTTCGAAGGGATTTTCTGTGAGACTAATGTCAATGATTGTGTTAATCACCTATGCCAAAATGGAGCCAGCTGTATTGATCAGGTAAGATTTCAAGTGTTAATTTGATGTTAAATTTGCATCGGGATAAAGACAATTATTTGTTTTTACCCATACACCGATGTGTGTAGAGCACTGTGTACTCGTAGCCCTGGTGGCCTTTCACTTTCGTATTACACTCTGTATCTGTGTACAGCACAAATGAAAAGTCCTACATAGGGCTATGTGTACTCGGTACTTTCCCCGAGTCCTGTGAATAAAAACCAACAGACATATTACACGAATGTGAATCGAACCCACAACCTTTACCATTGAGCAGATGTCTTATACCACTAGACCACCGAGCTTGCCCTGTAGCTAGAGGGTAATTTTGTGAGACTAATGTCAATGAGTGTGTCGGTCACCAATGCCAACATGGAGCCAGCTGTAATGCTCAGGTAAGACTTTAAAGGTAAAATTTATGTTAAATCTGCATCGGGGATAATTAATATAATTTGTTTATACACCGATGTGTGTTAAGCACTCCATACTCAGTACTTTCCAGAGTCCGTGAAAAAAATAATAATAATAATATAACACGAATAGTATTCTTCTTTTCCTCTGTTAACTTAACATCAATTTAAACCGTTGCTACAATATAATAATCAAACTGTCTTTGTCCCAAGACCAATCTTATACGCCAGTCTTGGATTTTTTACACTGGCACATTTCTACCAATACACCATAAAACAACCCCAGACAGAATAAAAGGACAAAGAGAAAACAGGATACACCAAAAACCTAACAATTACTGTTTATTTAACTGAATATTATTGGCAGCTTCAAATAACTACAAGACCAAAGGATATTTAAATACAATTTAAGTAAACAAAACATATTAAAATTTCCGGCTCAAACAAAATAAAAATCTCTAGAGACGTAGAAACCTCAAGAGTGAGCGATGACTTCGTCTATGTTCTCCCTAGTTCTCTGGCCTTCTTACGGCGGAGCTCGCCTTGCCGTACGTCTGGCGGACCGACCTCCTTTTCTCTTCTAGTGGCTTAAACCAACATTTCCAAAACCCAACAGTTAGAAAGCAATTACGCTAAACAGTAATTCTTGAAATTCACAAAATTTCCAATGCGCCATTTAGATATTAATCGGTACTACATTACAGGTAATGTTAAAAAATATACTCTTTTTGAGTGATCCTCCTTAGTGCTGTGTTGGGTTTACAGTTAGTAGTGCTGTGTTGTTTATATATATATATATTGTTTTTAATAGTATTTTATTTTGCAATAATTGATTTTTAAATATATATTTATATATATATTTTATTTTTACTAAATCTTTTAATATAATCCTTTTGTTTGTGGGTGCAAAATCTTAAATCATGTCTTTCTAAATTCCTAGTTCAATTTGTTTGTAATCATTTGTATCTTTTTCGTTTTGGATGCTGATTGGCCCGTTTAATACTGTTTTAAATATTTTCTTTGGAATCTTAAATTGTATTGTCTCAACTGTGTGAAACATTTTCCCGACTGAACCTTCCCAAACATTCTATAGGTAAGCTCTCCAACAATTATTTTAGGTGGCTAGCCACGTGGTCCATTTCCGCGTAGAAGCGACAAGGTAGGTTATCATCACTGGGTGAGGGTACGGTAGAGATATTCTGCTCACGACAATGATGTATAAGCTATTACACAAACGAACTATTTAGTGCTTATGGTCTGGTGTCTAATCACCTTCCACTTGGAGACTGGACAGTGCAATCATAGAGCAAGGACCTTGCTCTATGGTGCAATGTACTCCTGATGGGTGACCACACATGGACTAATAAGAAGTACAGAAGGCAATGCATGTTCATTCACTACCGTGACCAGCAGCAGCAGGCCCCAGGTCCTGTAGATAATTACTTAGCCTGGAATGTAAACAGACCCAACAAGGGCTCACTGTAGCAAGATTTTAGTGAATTTTCCCAAAATGGTATGTGAGCAGGTTATAAAAAAGACAACCTTAGTATAATTAGAATGAAAATTAACAGTTTCACTGTTGACCAGTTATTCCAGGCTAAACAAATCTGACAACTTCACTTAATATAGTACTGATAATACAACTCATCAAATTAGCAACAGCACTGTGTGTAGAGTTCACATCCAAGTATCAGAAAATAAAGCAGAACTCTTCATAATGGGGAACCTAATGAAGCACCTACTCAGGTAAGGTAACATCTTGTTTAAAAGAAATCATTAGCTGAAAAGTTTGACCTTAAAAAAGAAAACTCTGCAAAAGTTTTGAACTGTTCAAAAGGCAAAAACAAACAAAACTGTACCCCTTATGATAATATACATTGTAGATAATAGGTAATGAATATCCATATTGGCATATAAAAACACATAAAAAAGGCAGGTGGTGTCGAACGATGCTTTTTCTTTGCTGCCAAACTGCTCACTGAAAAGTTAGCGCCAGGACAAGGCAATGGTCTGGCGCTCTTAAAAAACAATACTAAACCGAATGAAGTGTAGGTACCACTCAACTACGAGTTCAACTCCAAATACAAAATAAATGCACATAATGTCTAACCAACGCCCTTTCCTCGCCTTAAATACTTCGGATTGGAGAAATTCGAAGGATTTCGAAAAGTATTTGAAAACTATTGTGTTCCCTTTACGGAACACAATAGTGACCACATTGTACCTCTCATATTACAAGGTGTTTAATCAGTGAGTATAATTTATAGGGCTCCCTCTCTGGGTGCTCACGGCCCGACCTAGCTACAGTAAAATGCTGAGAATGTTGATCATTTCAGAAATATTCTCCAATCAATACATACAACTGAAATTTACTTAAAACCATCTGCATTACAGATTAATTTACCCTTTACTTTATTCATGAGAATGTTTTGAAATCACATTGTCACCTTAAAATCACATTGTGACAGCCTCTCTATAGCTACAGGCCCATGCTCGGTGGTCATCAAGTGGAAGACGTCTGAGTGGCAAAGAGTTTAAGTGCCGATCCTGGTTTTCTGAAAAAATTGTCCAGTACCTGCAGTATTAATTTTCAGAACAGCAACCCGAATCCAGTTGTAGCAGCAAGTGTGTCTTCAGATTTGACAAGCTGTGACTGTTGTATCCTATAAGAAGTTCCAGAATGTGTGTTGGATTCCCAGAGTGGTCAATCACAGAACTTTTGCCCATGATGGGCGAGACACTCCGCTTTATTTGCTTGTGGTATTGAGATGGTTTCAGGAATTCATCTGACCTTGTTTGTAATTATAATTTCTTAAAAGACTCTGATCCAAACCGGTTATTATTTTCTATTAATATTAGGCCAATCGCTATACATGTCGGTGCAGTGCTGGGTATACTGGAATTCACTGTGAGACATCTTTAGATATCTGTGCTGCTGAGCCCTGTCAGAACAATGCTCAATGTATCCCATCTGTCTCCAGCACTCAACACTGTGTGTGCCCACAAGGTAAATCAAGTTGTTTTTACTTCAAACCAACTGTTTCATCTGCTTATCAGCTATCATCATGGCATAAGGATTATGTTCTCATGCTTTAGCCTTAATGTGTGGATTGGGTTTTCAGTCCCCACCCAATTGGCATCATTGATGAGTTTCCACTTTATGTCTTAATCTTGAATACAAAGCTTTTGCAATGTAATAATGCATTGCTGACTATTGTAACTAGGAACTAATTTCATTGAGCTTTAAAGCACACCAAGTTGCTTAGCACAGAAAAACTTGCCTAGCAAAAATGTTATGTAATGTACATAGTTTTTGCCTGGCTAATTTATTTGATATGCAATTTTATTCTGCATAATGTCAACCTTTATGAAATTGAGCCCTGACCTTTGGTGGCCCATTTTATTATTCTTATTATCATTTTTTTGCAGGGGCATTCACGATTTCAATTTTATTGTCAATGCTTTTTGTGTATTAAATTAAACAAATTCGGACAGTTTTTTGTTTTACTGCTTATAATGAAACGAGGCTGTTTATTATAGTTTTGAGATGTGTCCCCGTTCTTTATATCAAAAGTTGATAAAATTCAAATAGTGCATATCCATAAAATTATAATTTAATGTGTTCTTCAGTTGAGCTGTGTACAAATCGTTTCTGCAGGTAGTCCAAGCTCTGGGGCTCCTTTGCAAACATGTGATGTCACAGGTCGCATGATCTATACCTGTATCGTTCTACTTTTCTACTTCTAGGTTTCACAGGTGTGAGGTGTGAGGTGGTAATTGACAACTGCAAGCCTGACCCATGTCTTCATGGAAGTATATGTATCAATGGGTTGAACACTCACTCCTGTCTCTGTCAACCAGGCTACACGTAAGTCAACATCATCAACAAATGCTGTAGTTTGTACACCAGTTTTGGTTACAGTGTTGTGACAAAATCAAAAGTCATAGATTTGAAACTGGGTGTGGTCAAAAATAGATTTTGGCCACAAGGTACTTATACCACAAACCAAAATCGCTAGACCTACAAACTTCCCTATTATTTTGATAAACAAACATTAAAACGATCCCCAAAGCACAGAAAATAGAAAAGAGGGGCTTGCACAAGACAAGCACTGCTTTTTACAAGCCTCCTCCACGTCTTTGCTGCCCTTTCGGTCACCTACTCTCTTACAATACATTTTCATCATCATATTTTTACAATTTATAATCGTTTTAATTGACCAATGGCTGGTCATTTTTTGCATTGCTCTGAGGAATAATATACTCATTGACAAAACAATCATATATATATAATATCTGACTGTCTTTTTTTGTTTGAGGTAAAGCTGTAGTTTCATAAAGTCTCCAGGATGACTTACCTCCGCTTAAATAACCGAAGAGTTACCTCCATCAGCTGTTTTTTTGCTTTCATTTCTCTGCAGTGGGTACCAGTGTGAGAAAGACATTGATGATTGTATAGGACATCTCTGTCAAAATGGGGCTCAGTGCATTGACGGCTTGAATGAATACCAGTGCAAGTGCAAACGAGGATTTGTTGGCAGATATTGCAATGATTGTAAGACTTTAATCTTGTTTCATTTGTAATAAATAAAAAGTATTTTTTTAATCTCTATTTGGGGGAATTTTGGAATCAAAATAATGTGCAGAATTCAGAAACAATTGTATGAAACCAAACATTAAATCTGTTTTGAAAATGTAAATGTTTGGTTTTGGAAAAGTAAGTGTATAAAATTGTGGAGATATCTTTTTCTCATTCATCTCTCATACTGTCTTGTCATGTAGCCTGTATCAACTAACATAAATGAATGTCATCTCTTGAAATAATCACACTTTTTTGCCTTTTCAGCCTCAGGCTGTGTCTGGATTAGCGGTTGCGACTTAAACCTCATATGAACATGGAGCAAATGATCTCCATAATAGCAACACCCATGTTAACACCCTTAGCAACACCCTTAGCAACAGCCGCAGCAGTAGCCGCAGCTGCCAATTCAGACACAGCCTCAATCTGGTGTTACTTGAATATGAAAGAAAACAAAAACAAGATGGAACATCATGTTTATGTCAACAGATGCCCAATACCATTTCGATATGTTGTTCCGATGCAATGTTCCCAGCCAGTTTGTCACCGTAGAGCAAGCCGTGGAGGAGAGACTGCAAGCTTTCACCCTAACCATGTGGATTCGGAGCAACTCGTCATCAATGGATGCGGTAATACTGTCGTACATAACACCAGATAGTAACCCAACACTTCAGGCAGCCAAGTTTGCCATCAGTGATCCACATGCCCTGAATGTCTTTATAAAGGGGTAAGGGTTATTTAGCTTGTGTGTCTAGTCAGCTTATACCATTTATTGTATTGCCTCTGTTGTCTTCTGAGAAGAATTCGTTGATGTCATCGGCCGTCTGCGATCTTAAACTATTACTTGTATCGTCCCCTATACCCAAGATGTCAAAAGGCAAGGCGGCACATGCTAGAATTTTGTGCTTAACATGCATCTTGACTTACCCACTCAGAAAGGTCACATGTTTGTTGTGGGTGGCTCATCAGTATCTGGGAGCGAATGTCGCGTCCATCACAAATTAACTTATTGGACATTGGACATTCTATGGAAAGATTTGAATGTTCCTCAGTTTTTCTTGAAAATCTACACCAATAATATTATTTTTGCCTTTTCACACTATCAACGTCCAATCCGTGTCGAATTGTACTCGGTGAATTTTCAAAAAAAAACCTCTGCTTTCACGCTATACCTCTACTCAAAATCAGCCTGTGGGTTACACTTGTAACTTTCGATCTGTGAATTGTGCAATAGTTTCACACCGCCAAGTAGAAAACTCCCTAACTACAGTGTGCAGATGGCGCAACGCACACTCATCACGGATCAAAAACAAATCCAGGAGTGTTCACACTGCGGCTTTCGACACTTGTTACATTTTTCGACACGGATAATTAAGAGTTCTCAACCCACCTCCTGATAAGGGTTAGTTTCAACACATATTGAGCGCTCTTCTTACACGGGTGAACACTGTGTTGAAATGTTGTAGTGTTAAAAGGAAGGTCATATACAGATTATACGGATCGGACCCGTAGATATTCTGTAGTTTAGAGACAGATTGGATATTTACTCGGTGTTCACTCGTTAATACTGTTTTTGTATGCAGTTTATATACATAAGCTACCTCCTGCAACATGTATTTCACACTCCTGAGACCTGGACCTGTATAGCTCATAACTGTATGGGCAATAAGCATATCCATGATAAGCATAGTCATGAATTTTGGCCTTGGCCATCGTACAAACATGCACTATGTCGACAAATTTTTTGTTATGTGATTCTCATGAAGGGCAAAATTTACCACATTGACCACTAGGGAGGTTGAAATGTGCTGTTACAGTCGAAATGACTGCAAGCGCGAAAAATGATCTTTGCACAAACCACTGCAGACATTGATGCACAAAGTTTAACAAGATTCTGAGTCTTTGTAAACAACTCATACGGATACCCTAGTATTGTTATTTATACACTAGGTACCAGTATTCCACGTCGGTCAGTGTAAACGACGGTCATTGGCATCATCTTGCTGTATCCTGGACGGCACGTAGAGGCAATTTAAAAATCTACAAAGATGGTATCGTAGTCCGGGCCCAAAATAACATACGACCTGGTAGCTGGATTGATAGTGGAGGACAACTCACACTAGGAGAGATAAATGGCTCAGGTAAGTTGCAAAATGATTACCTATGGTCTGTCTGATTATTTGTGATGCAAAACTCATTATTTTACAGTCTTGCCTGTCACTTTAACAAAAAACAGTTATTAACTGCCCATTTTGGTATTATCACTTTTTTGTGTATTTAATTAAAGAATTTGAACAAACTAAAAAAAATATTTTGTGTCTCCAAAAACAGACAAAAAAGTGCAGGTTAAATTCAATGTTGATAAAATTACAACTGATTTGAAAACAATATCTAAACAAATGAATTTGTTTTTTGGTCAACAGCACCCACTTTATCAAGTAAGCTACATGGTGCACTGAGTGGTGTAAATGTGTGGGACACAGCATTAGAAGCCTCCGTGATTAGCGACCTCAAAACTGCATATGGCTCTGTAAGCCCTGGAAATGTCATCGCAGCAGCCAATTTCCTCGAGACAGCCTCCCTTGGAAAAGTCCAGGTTGAGACCCCATCACAGTGTGACGGTAAATAAATTTGGTTTTGTGTTTACAATGTTCTGGTAAAGTTATTAACACAGATTGAACATAATTGTCCTAATCCGTCTGATTGGTAGAGACATACATAGCCAGCCACCATTCCACTTGTCCACCACTCTGGGAGAAGCTAACACAAGTCCTAGAATAATTTGTTTTTGAATTGTCGACCCTGGTCACTGTGTATTTAATTGGACCTGCCGAATCTTTTGATAAATTCGTCCACCACCACTTGAGCTATCGTTTCGGACTCTCGAATTTTGAACTGGCGTCCAAACAGGTAAAGACGGAAGTCACACAGTAATTCCTCCCACTCTGGTGAGGAACGGCTAGCATTCGCTGTTACTCTTTCAACTCTATTATCTTCACTTTGTGATAACACGGCTCCTATACCAAAGTCATTGGCGTCAGTCTCCATAAGACGTTCAAATGTGGAGGGCCCGAATGGCATCACTTCGAACTTGTACAGTCCACAATGAGTACTTCGGCCATCCTGCCAGTACCAAGAACAAGGTCTAGAATTGTATATTTTCGAGAACCAACCAGTGAGTATATTGTGTCATTACTATTTCCGGATTAGTATTTCGCTGGGGCTGCGTGACATGCAATGGTGCAGGTTTGGCTGTTCTTTAGCTGAGTCTCGGCCTTCAGGCCCAGCTTCTAACAATTTTCCGGTTTATTATTTATCTGGGGTTGCGTGACATGCAAGGATACAAGTTGGCCGCCTTCTTTCTTCCTCAACAAAGGAAAGTTTGGCTTGATGTGGCTGTGTTCTTTGCGTTTATAGCACCTCGGCACTCTGTCATTCGGCCCCCGGCTTCCACCTGGCCTCTGCTGGTTGATTTCCTTTTGCGTTGGAAATCTGCCTCCATTGAATTTCTTTAGGTCTCTGCACCGTTGCTCTTTCTCTGCCTTTTGAAGGGTTTCAAGCTTGCCAGCTGTAGTAGGAGACCAGCGTGTAGGTCCCGTGACCAAATTCCGGAAACAAAGGTTTGAAAGTGTTTTTGTGTTCCCTGATGAATACCAAACAATTTTGTCTTGGGCTTCCCCCTTAAAAATGTCAGGCATTTCCGGGAGGGGTCAACAAAGGTCATACAGGGGTCAAAATTCAAATATATTCCAATCGTGTCGATTTGCATATCAAATTACTCGTCTAATCATGAGGATTACAAAAATGTATAGTCTGTTAAACCTCCGACCTTAAATGAAGGCGATATGGTCAAAAACGTTGAAAGGTCAACGCACTTTTGACTGGCAGCCAAATTCACCAACATCTGATTCTAATGATTTTAGTGTCTCATAATATGTTTTCTGACATGGCGAATTCAACTAAACAACTTTTAAAAGTAAAAGTGGTTGCCATAACCTTGAAATTTCAAATTGGGATAACACATGCTAAACACATAATTGCATATGCAATGATCGTATGCAATGATGTGCAAAGCGTGTGTTATCCCATTTTGAAATTTCAAGGTTATGGCAACCACTTTTACTTTTAAAAGTTGTTTAGTTGAATTCGCCATGACAGAGTAGGCTTACAGAATTGAAGGAAAATTTACAGAAACACAGATCCTTGTCATGTGATGGGTTGAACACACCTCACCTATTATCGTTTGTTTTGCTATGTATACTGCCATGAAGCTCCAAAGTGTAATATAGGAGTCCTATATGGATAATTATACGACGCGTTACACTACCGTTTCCAACATAACTGTACACCGCCTGTTTGTCTAAATAAGGCAAGGTCGTGGCATGGCGGACAAGGTTGGTGTCTACATAAAAGTCGTCCACATTGTTTGTCAAGTTTAAAAGAATTTCAATAGTGTGGAGTAGATGAGTTTCATTGTCTCTTTTGTGTTATTATGAGAAAAAAAATTACAAGGATCTATTGTTGAGTTATATAAATGATTACTTTCATTATGATTGCTCAAGATCATGATAGCACAAATCGTCTAAGGAAATATTCCCATGTGATCCTGTAAAGTAAACCAACCAATTACACCAATCGCAAACAAATTTTGAAGCATTATTTCATTGTTCTTCACTAAAACATGACCAAATCTTCTTAGGTTTGTTGTCTAGTGTGTCTAGCAAACTAGATGATAGAATGACTTTAGTCTTCCAAAATTTATTGATGTATTGATTTCTTGTAACCAACCCTTACAGCGGTGAATGACTGTGCTTCCAACCCATGTCAGTCTGGCAGTACCTGCAAAGATGAGTTTGGTCGCTACATCTGCATGTGTCTCTCTGGCTTCACCGGACTACACTGTGAGATTAATATCGATGACTGTGGAACACCAACGCCCTGTGAGAATGGTGGCAGTTGTGTGGATGGTATAGGAAATTTCTCTTGTAAATGCCCACCAGGATTCTCAGGACAACTGTGTGAGCTTGAAAATGGTAATTTAATCATACAAAAGTATTTGTTTTTCAGAATTTAGATTGTGCATTGTTGAGTAGGCCTCGTTCACATTGCAGAAGCAACAGTTCTCCCAGTGCAAAAATTTCCAGAAGTCCTAAAACACAGAAATTCATTTAGCATAGGAAATATTGCCTCTGAGAATCGCATCAACCACCACATCACTTACATGTAGCCAGAGCCATGACATTTGGGGAAATGACATTTTGCTTTTGCAAATCCAAAGTCATGGAAGTCCCTTTCATAAAATTACCACCCCCCCCCCCAAACACACACACACACAAGTGTGTAAACCCCTTCAATCGAGGACCTCCTATTGTCCCTCTTTTTGTACTTTTTGGCAACAGCTCTCATTGGTTTTGTACATATTTTCCAACTGGGGACCCTATTGCCCTCTTTTGTTATAGGTCCCCGGTTTGAATGTGTATACCTACCCACACACACACCCCAACAGATGGCAGTTACGGGGTAAAGAAACCCTCTGTTGGGTACCACTAGAACAAAGAAAACCTTGTGGGGTAGCATTGTTCTATTTTTAAAAGTACTCCGTAAGTTGGCATGTGTATGGGCACAAACACACACACACATGTTTTATGTAAATCCGGTAAATCGAGGACTTCTCTTTGTTCTCCCATCCCAATGTTTGGACTTAGTTTTTTTTGTGACGTCCCTATTGGTTTTGTACACGAAATCGAAGTGAGGACGTCCTCGCTGTGTCAAAATACTTGGATCTCTGTTGTTAAAGTTCTCGGTTTCAACGAGCAGACATGCTCACACACACACACAAGTATGTAGTTACCTCTTCTGTGTGGACATCTTCTGTTCTCAGGTCCACACTTCCTATGTAACGCTTAAACAAGTGTGCAAACACCTGCAATCGGGGAACTTCTATTTTGTTTTGTTTTTGTTTGGCAACAGCTCCCGTTAGTTTTGTACACACTTACCAATGGAGGACCTAGTTCACCCAACGAGAACCTTTACCCAACGAATTCCCAAGTTTTTCTCTTTTGTTATAGGTCACCAGTTTGAATGTGTATACCTATCAACATAAGGGTGTAACAGCTGTAATCACGGACCTCCTATTGTCCGTCTTTTGTTTGTATACTGTAATGTTTGGGCTACAATTCCCATTGGTTTTGTACACTCTTTCTTACGGGACCTTTAACCAACCAGGGACCCTAATGTCCTCTCTTTTTTAAAGTTCCCCTTTTTTAATGTGTATACCTACCCATGGGCACATACATGAGCAAACCAAGATAAATTTAAAACCTCGCCTATTCAAAAGTTCGCCAATCTTATTTTTATTTATTTTTATTTGGATTATATTTTTCATGTGTGAAATGCATTTTGTCAGTAATGTAATGCACTATATAAAGTAATTCTTAGCATTAAAATTGATAAGAGCAATTTTTAAGAATCGGCAGATTTCTTTGGCATAGCCCAAGGACAATGCCTTCATTTATGTTTACATTTTTTTTTTAACTGACTTTTTTTTTTCACGTTACATTTTTTTTTTTCGAACAGAGCGAATCTTATAACGAATTTAGATGTGGGAGGAAACCCCCAAACAAGGAAAACCTATGCAATCAGGTTGGGACTGCAAACCCAATCCACATGTAAGGCTCCAGTCCTAGGTGGGGTTGGAACCAGGATCTACAGAGGTAGATGTGTGGAAAGAAACCACTAAGCCAATCTGATCCATGTGTTCTTTATTTCATCACCCTGACAGTTGATGGTGGTTTGACTGCATGGAGTGACTGGAGTGTCTGCAGTGAGTCCTGTAATGGTGGTATTCATACACATCAACGTACTTGTACTAACCCCCAGCCAGCCCATGGAGGTAACCCTTGTGTTGGCCCTCTCACTGAAACCCAGCAATGCAACACTGGACCATGCCTCAGTAAGTCACCCACAACTTAGCAGTTTTTCCTTCATTCAAGATTTATTAATAATAACATATATACTTTTCTGAATGTTACACACAGTATTGATACTATCCTGTTCATAAGTGGAATGAAGTACCACAATAAGTTGCGCCCACTTCACACAAACTAGCTTAAACTATTATCAGAAGCCCATATGAAATGCATTGAGTTGATAAATTGTGTAACAAAATATAATAATTGGCATTGTCTGTCAGCTGTGTTCTACAAAGACTTAGGATCTCAAATGAGTTAACAGTTTCTGTCGTAAGAAGCCCCTTTGAACGAATGAAACAAGTAACTTTTGTTAGTACACAAACATTTTGCAATTTTGGAGATGTAAGCTGCAGAACGTCTGTGCAATAGTGAAGTATGGATTCACCAGCAGGATAGCCTTAAAGTGCTTTGAGTAATTTTATCAGAATTTGATGAAAATATCGAGTTGTATGGCCAAACATCCATAATGTTTTTGTATTTTTGAGAAACACACAAATATTGTGGATTAAAAATAGAACCTGGGAGTGATGCTTCCAGCATCAAATACTGTATAACAAACATCCAAAATGGTTTTATTTTCTGAGATATGCAAAGATAGGGGGAATTGTAACCTAGTTGACACTCACCTGGACCATCAGAACAAAATAACAAACAAATACGAACACATTTTTGGTTAGTTACGAGTGAGAAAAATTATAACGCATTCATTCGGTAACCCTCTATCATTTCAGGCTGTAAGGTCTTGACACGCCCGTTGAATGGAGAGCTACACTGTGAGACTGCAGGTGAAGAGCAGAATTGTACAATCTCATGTCTTGAAGGCTATGCCTTCAGCATGGCTATTCTGCAAGCTTATCGCTGTGGTCCATCTACCAACTACCAGTGGTCACATGAAACAGATGCGAACCCAAGAGTGAACTTCCCAAAGTGTACAGGTTGGTCGAACTTTCCATCTTTCAGAACAGATATTTCAGAAAGATACCGTTGGGAAAATACCAGTAAGTCCTCAATTCACCAGGGTGAAAAACTCTTCAGAGGGAGTGTCAACATTTGGTCTGTTGCTTTTAAATGGATCCCTACTTTATCCAAACATTACTATTGTCGTTCCTTCATTCAATAAACTGTATTTCGGACTTGTAAATTTCTAAAAGCTACATTTTTGGATTGGTACTGTAATGTTGTTTTTTTCTTACAGTTTATAAACCACCATCCAAGTACGCCTTAGAGATGGTCTTAGAATATGACAACCTGATGTGTAATGGAATCAATGTAACCAAGGATAACATGGTATATCAGCAAGTCAGCAGTGCAGTTACATCCAGTGTCAACTCTATCAAGTGTGTCAATGACAACGGTTGCACTGTCAAGCAGTCTAAGGTGTGTAATTGCATGATGAAATAATTATAGTCCAATCCCTTACAAAGAAGTACTATGTTTTCACCATGGTAAATTTTACCATTGTAATACCACGGTACAAAATGATGGTATTTTTAACACTACAATGGTATTACCATAATACTGTACAATGGTTTTTTCGTGGTATTACAATGATGGAACCCGGTACATTGTTCCATGGTACTACCATGGTATATTTTACCATGGTAGTATGATACAATTGTACCATGGTTCCACCATTGTACATTGGGCCATGGTTCTATTGTACCATGGTATTGTTTTCACCAAGGTAGAACTGTCTATCATCTGCTGTCTTGAATAAAGCATGGTAGTTATTACAATGTAACTCGAAAAATAAAATACATGTATAATGTTCTGTAATTTATGATACAATGCAGCATCATAATGTACAACAGTGTACAAACCATGCACTCTATCGACCAACAAACCAACACTTTCAAATAATCTTTTATATTTACATTCCCCGGACTCTTAAAAGCACAGGTTAACAATCTTTGTTTTAGTATACTTTTATTTAATCTGTACACTGGTTTAACCAGTTGAAGTAGTCAGCTTGCTAATTCAAAGTCTATCTGTAATTCACTGGTCATGAACTACATTCTTTCACCATTGTCTGGTACGGGGTTCAAACCATCATGTATTACATAGGATGTACAGTCTTGCCTTTTAACCAGGGAACATTGATCTATGTACGTAGCTTTCATTCAACCAGCGACTTCAGATGAAGGTCTTTCTTATGTTGTGATTCAGTTGAGTGAAAAACAATGTTTTATTTACATTTAAATCGTGGAGCTGATTGTGACATGACATTCAAAACAAAAAAGTTCATAGTTAAACACATTTAAAGTTTGAAAACCTGCCAATCATAGGCCTAGGTAAAAACATTGATGTGGTGGCTAATAATGTTTAGCAGTGATGACCTTCAAACAAACTGATTTGGCCAAATCTACTGTCAGTTTTTATTTTGAATAAATCAACTACTTTCAGGTTTCTGACAATGCAGAGAATTTATTTGCAAGCTAGTTTGTGACAGAATTTCCACATTAAGTAGTGAACATAGAGTTGAGTGATAATTTGCACTTATTTTCAACTGGCAAATGGGGCAGAACTATAGATCTGGAATTGAACCGTCCTTAATTTGCTCGATGTAAGATAAAGTGGATTTGAAGAATGGGTCTGTTTAGTCCTTTAATCTCTTGGGTACTCTTGGTGAAAAGGATCGTCAGTAAAGGCCCATTTGAAAATTAATATACATAGAAATTATTAAATAAATTAATAATAGAATTTAAAAGACAGCATACGGGAATGGTAAATGTATATTAGGTATTGCAAAGTGACACTAAAGTTTCAATCTAAAATCCCACTTATTTAGTTCAATTATCACTGGAAATCTTCAAAATAGTTTTTAATTTCGCTAAAAAGGCATCTGAAAACTCAATTAATCACCACTGTCAATTGACAATTGTTACTTTGATAGTCACAATACAAATTAACCTGATTTGACAGTGATGTAAATTTGCCCACAACACTCTTCTCACAGATTGTTTATGACGACATAATTATTGAAGACTATCAATAAAGATGGGTGGCTGGAATTATATAATTTTTTAAAAATCATACTTTTCCTGTTAGACTAAGGCTCAAATAACTTTCCATTAAACCCCTGATACAAACAATCTAGGACTTCATTTTATGAATTTGTTAACCAATAAACATATTATTATACACAACCATGATCCATTGAGGCAGAATTAATACAAGTCATATCTGTTTCACATCAGACTAAGCTATACAGTATGGGTTCACCACAACATTCGACCGAGCCATGTTCGTAATATGTACACACAACGGAAAATAGTACAGCTTACCCTGTTCATTTCATTCTGATCATTGTTACGGCTCTGTGCCTTTCTTCATGGGCTTCATACTTATAGGAAGGTGGCATACTTTCCATAAATTAAATTTGTCTCGAAAAGCATAATTTGAGTAGGAAAATTATTGCAGAAACAGCTTCCAGTACTCTCAATTCAAGCGCAGATTCAAGTGAGAGTGCTAGTTAGAATTGAAACTGTCCAACACAGGAACTAATACGCAACAAACAGTGTCGAATTACATCTCGGCCCAATGAGCTAATATAGTTTTAGACACTATGAGTAGAAGCATGGAGGTAGAATTGGTAGAAGCATATGGTATGACCATGACCCACTGCATGCACTGTGTATATAAATCGTCTTTTCTCTATGATCAAGTGAAGGGGGCCTTCATCGTGCACTAACACTCTGTATTTATATGTACATACATAGCAGTACATACGGTACATGAAGATGGACACACATGCACTTTACACAAGTACATAGATTAAATAGTCTAAATTGCAGTTAATTTGTTACTTCTAAATGGCCCAATTAAATATTGAAAGTTAGATTTTCACAATGAAAAGGTGCATCTTTATTTGCTCCACGGCATGTTGATGCCACATAAACGATCACATATTTACATACTATAAACATCACATAAACTTAATTAATCCTCCAAAAGTCAAAGAAAAACAGACATATTAATAGTCTTCAAAATATTTTAAGATAAAAAGTAAACTAAAAACTATCAATTTGTATACCTGGTATAACCATTGGAGTACCATTACAATACATGAGTACTACTTGTACCATAGTTACTGTCGATTTACCATCATGAAATTGAAAACTATGGTACATCTATGGTTTAACACAAAAACAGTTGGTTTGATAGTTTCCGCACAAGTAGCACTTTTTATGCAAAAACCTAATACACAACAATCAAGAGAATGTTTTGGGATCATTAGCTAGTTCACAGAGCAGTCTTTATATCACATGTTAATACACCCCCACGTGACCAGTTTTCGACCAATCAAAGTGCATAATTCTCTAAGGTGTTTATAAATATAATATTAAATGTGATGTTGGCAGACATAGCCTGTGGGGCTGTATTGTTGAAGTTGATGTTGTTACTCATGGTGCAATATGGATTTGTAAACCCCTCAGGTCATTGGCTGTAGTCCCTCAGAAGGTCAACTAGATGAGAATCGGATTAGAATCAGCATCATATTGGAGCATGATGTCCACATCCCAGATACCCGAAACCTCACTGGTGAACAAGGTACGTACATAAGTAGCTGGTCTTAAGAACATTGTAACTCGTGGTAATAAAATAATGCATAAATCATCGGGGATCATAGGTGATGAGGTCAAGCCAGGTCCGGCTACCTGTTACCCTCAAAGTTTACCAATGGTCGGGGTGTTGAGTTTACTAATAGTTTTGGGGTTGGGTTTACCAGTGATTTGGATGTTGAGATTGCCAATAGTTTGGGTGTGTCGAGTTTACCAATGGTTTGGATGTCGAGTTTACCAATGGTTTGAGTGTTGAGCTTACCAATAGTTTGGGAGTTGAGTTTACCAGTGAGTTGGATGCTGAGTTTACCGATAGTTTGGGTGTTGAGTTTACCAATGGTTTGGGTATTGGGTTTACCAAAGGTTTGGGTGTTGAGTTTTCCAATGGTTGGGGTGTTGAGTTTACCAGTGAGTTGGATTTTGAGTTTACCGATGGTTTGGGTGTTGAGTTTACCAATGGTTGGGGTGTTGATTTTACCAAAGGTTTATGTGTTGACTTTTCCAATGGTAGGGGTGTTGAGTTTACCAATGTTTGGGTATTAATTTTACCACTGGTTTGGGTGTTGATTTTGCCAAAATGGTGTTGAACCCGGAATGGAAAGATCCCTTTATCCATTTTGTTATTGTTTTCCTATACATGACCAGTGGCGAATCATATCAGTTCTGTGATAGCAATCAGTGAGCTTCAGGATAGTGCAAGTTATCTCATGAGTCAGACACTGGCTGGTCAATTTGCCATCAGCATTGACAGTGACACATATAACATTGACACAAATAAGTCTTCAAACTTTGGTGTGCCTGTCTGCCCATCAGGAACAGTTCGAGTTGTTACTAAGGATGCACGATGTGGTAAGTCTTACAGTGGTTTTCCTTGGTGATCCATGGTGATCACGTGTGAATTTAACAATTAAAACTTCCATTGTCGTCACTTCCATCACATCTTGCTGAGCAACTAAGACTTACTTATACACATGTAAACTTAGACAGATAATCAAAAGGTTTAAAGTGTCCTCTCTTGAGATTTCAATAAACACACAATGCAACCAACCTGTGTGAAAATTTCAACTTTGATTTTCTCGATTTTTAATAGCGAAAACGACGAAAATTTAAGGGATTTTACCACTAGTCAAAATAAGCAATGTGCCCATTTTGTGGGTATATATATAGATATATATATATATTATTAGAATTTGACAGTATTTGGAGGAGATGAATTTCACATTCCAAACTAAGCAGTAATTTTTTGCTAAAATTATCACTCAGGTAATTTTTCAGTAATTGTCACTAATGTAATAATTCAGAGTTCCATCGGATGGAGAGGTGACTCTCAAATAAGGTTGTCCAGGTGGCATTATGTCTTCAGCTTAATTTACACAGACATTTTGCTTTCTCACTGTGTAATGCTTTTTTCTTTATATGTACCATGTGTCTGAGTGTAAAATGTTGTTCAATGTGTCTGTTTACCAGTTCCTTGTTATTCTGGTGCGTTTGATGATGGAGATGCTTGCCGAGAATGTCCCTCTGGAACATACCAGTCACAAGAGGGCGCAACACTTTGCCACATGTGCCCACGAGGATTTACCACTCTGTATACTGAATCGGTCAGCAAAGAGGATTGTGTCATTCTGTAGCGGGCCACTCAGAATGCCATGTCTGAATTCTGAAATTTATCAGCTGCTAAATAAACATAAATTTTTCGGAAAAACAACAATATACTCTTTTCTTTCATGTGACATTTTTGAAAAAAAAACTAAACCACACCTAAAGGAAAACAACGTGTATCAATACGTATAAGCCCCTAAGCAACTGCAGCTTGGTGTTTTAACAATGAAAAGATCCGTTTTATTTTCTCTTTCAAGACTATGCAAGTCTCATGTACATTGTAATCGTGCACTTTGATCTGGTTGCAATGTTTGAATCTACACAAAACTTAGACAGTATATTACTGGATAAGGATGGATAAAGGGATTTTGTGCACCTTGCCTACTTGGGGTATTTTGTTAAGATCAGATCATTAAAAAAATAGAAAATATACTGTACAGGTGGCAAGAAAACAATAAAAAGATCATAGAAACAATTAGCAACAAGAAATCAGCTCATCAGCCCATGAAATAAGCTTACTTTCAAAGGGGTCTTAATTAAAGGGACACGTTGCTTTGGATTTGGCGCTTTGGGGTTGGGCTATACATTAAGCGTTTAAAAGTGTTGTTTTATTAAATGAATGGTTAGAAAGATGTTTTTAAAGTAAAATATAATGATCCACACAAGTATACCTTGAAGTTTTGTGGTTTTCCTTTTACCTCGTGAACTAACACGGTCCAAAGTGTTGTGGAGTCAACACTTCGGTTCTTCTAAAATGAAGTAGGGTGTAGGGTAAAACAAAAATAATCTTCTTATTTCCACTTTTGGGGCAAACCACTATGAGCCTAGTTGTATCGGGACTGTACTAACGGTAGATTAGAAAATTGGCTCAATTAACTTATATTGTGATTTGTTATAGACGATGTGACCTGTTACATCACTAATTTACAAAAGAGCCACAGAGCCTGGACTTCCGTTGGGCACATTTGTACACAGCTCAATGGAAGATTACAACAAATCTTATGTTTTATGGAGATCGCTCTGTCTGATTTTCCTCAACTTTTGATATGAAGAAAGGGGGGACATCTCAAAAGCTGTACAGCTGTTGCTTTTGTAAATTTTGAATTTATGTGAAAACTATGACACAAAGTATAATTTTTCCCATTGAGCCTTTGTAGCATCTTGCCCGTCAGGAATAGCGTTATAATGTACGAGGTCATCACTCTGTAAACAAATGTAACATGGTCTATACCACACACTTTTTAAAGTGCCGTCTATCTATGACCAAACATATTCCGAGGCGCTGGAAAAGTAGAACAATTTAAGAAAGACATACAGTACCATATATTAAGGGTACATTAAAAAGAGACACACGTATAATAGTAACAAAATATGTTTTAAAAAAACATGTATTTACAAGATACTTATTATTATCAAAGTATACAAGGGATGTAGTTAAGGGCACCAAAAAAAGAGATAAGCGTATATAAAAAAATTAAATAAAAACATATATTACAAGATACTGATATAATCCAAGTATGTAGGGGATGTAGTTAAAAGCACATAAAAGAGTAATAAATGTTTCAAAAGCAACTTGATTTTTGCGGCAAAGAGCCGGATAACGGCCATATGGCAAACCAGCTGAACAGACACATATACACATTACCACATCAAGTTTTAGACCATCGTCCCAAAATACTTATTGACAACCATTGTCCAACAGGGACTACCATCATCCCAAAACACGCATGGACTACCACGTCCACCAAGACAGCAATACAATTATACAATTGTTGCACACTATGATGGGGTCCATGTTGTTTTGTACAACCGAGGGGGCAAATGGCACCCGAGGCGAAGCTCAAGGTAATGTATCCCTAGGGATACAAAACTCATGTACCCTCGTGCGCAATCCTTAAAGGAATAAATACACGCTAAAGCAATGCACATACTAAACGGTTAACGCAGTACGCAATACGCGTGTTTACGCATTGCGCACTATGCATTTAATACTCACAACGCATGGATTTTTGGCCTTGCGAGCCATGGTACATGCGTCTTTGTACCACATCACGTGATTGGTTCTCGACCAATAAAACTTCACAATCTATTACCGTGGTATAACAAGCGTCTTTGTACCACATCACGTGATTGGTTCACGACCAATAAAGCCTCACAATCTATTACCGTGGAATATCAACAAAACATGGCACACCCGTACACCGGGACCCAATTACAGGTCATCTACCAGACCTCAACAGTTTAACCTAAACAAACGAACCTTGTCATGAAAAACCATTGTACAGAAACAAGCAAATGCATTGACTTAATTTAAACCTAACATTTGTTATTATTCCCCAAATTGGAAGTGCTCCCCAATTGGAGCGACGGGCCCTACAAAAAGTTGGAATTTGTCCCCACGTTGGAACATACAAGGGGAAACTAGCCGCAACGGGAGGAAGGGTGCTATGATTCTAGCATTACACAATGTAAATTGTGTAATTTAACACGACATAAGAACAACGGCGCACCAAGGGGGCTCGAAGAAATGTAACGGGTGTGGTCCAGGGGGCAAAACCCCCTAATAAACTCTGATCTGTAAGCGTTTGGGGGATACAAAATCAAGCCTTATCCGTATGCATAAAAACAGAGAAATATACACACTTTTTAAGCACTTCGGATCCATATCGATCTTTTAAATATTTACTGGAATTATTTATGTATTTCTTATTTTACTCCCACATATCAACTAGGCTGAATATGCATATGTACGTAACATGTACATTGTAGTACATTGTAGGCAAGAGTTTTTGTTGAAGAGAACATTCCTGGTGTGTGCTACCTTCTTTTTATCACTGGATGGCAAATTCCACAAATGCGTGGGCGGCAAACCCACATTTTACGATAATCCTTTGTTTTTCGAAAGTGGTGTCACGTACTAATGATTTATATCAGGATACTGTTAAAAATGAAATTAATGGGTTAAACTGTGCATAAAATGTGATGTGTAATTTGGAAATGGTAGAATTGCAGGCCTTTTTAATCCCTGCACGTAGCCAACTTCAAGAGAAATGTGGAAATGAAGCAACCGAGGATGACATGCGTTTGGATTTGGTTCAAACATATTCATTGAAAAACATCCTGGACAACAAAAGTACTATCCGGCGTTTCCCAAATTTAAGTGTAGTTCTATCTTCACACACTTATCCGGCAATCCCTTGAAAGAGGAAACGTGAAATATACTTAATCCGTTTCAAATTGGCACGTTGGTTTCAAATGCTTATGTTATTGTTGTAAATTGAAGTGTGTAATGACCTGCAATCGTGGACCCTCCTTTGTTCAACTCTTTGTCCTGACAAACGTGGACCCCATTGTTTTCCTTTGTGATAGCAAACGTGGACCTATTGTCCCTTTTGTTGTAAGTCCACGGTTTGAATGTCACTACAAACTCTCACACACACACACACACACACACACACACACACACACACACACACATCCTTACGGATCCGGTTTGTGGGGTACTGCTATTGTTGTTCTATTATTCCCTTTTCTGAAGAATTCCCTTGTGGGGCCCAATTGTTCCTATTGAAATGACCTTGTGGGGTCCATTGTTCCATTGTTGTCAGGACCCCGCATATGCCCTTGTGTGTGTCCACACATCCACACACACACACACACACACACATACTTACACAATGGCACTTACGGGGCACTGGATTGTGGGGTACCTTTGCCAGTATGGTGGCTACTTATGGGCCCCGAGTTATGGGGTATTTTAAAGTACCCCACAGAGTTGGTTCGGTTTTCCCCACATTATCTCCATGTGTAATGGTGTGTATGGGTACAATCAATCACATCCATCAATAACTTCGTAGGCCATAGGCAAAATAACATTAGCACACTCATGGGGGAAAAAATGCTCAACAAAAATATATATAATATGTACCATTATGATTTTGTTTTTGACAGCCAGTGAATAATAATCTCCAGCACCATGTGAAACATGCAAATTGTGTGCTGTCAGGACAGAACTTTAAACTTTAACAAACTTGCAACAATTAAAAAGGGACTCCCTCCATCAATGTCTACAGCAATACTGTGGGTACAAATAAGCACTCGCATGCATATTTTTGTTCAAAAAGTAAGGATCATTTATTTATTTAAATCTTCTTTCTTTAATAAAGATAACTTGTACATTGATTGTCAAAGTCTGATTTCAAAATTCCTGTTAACATGGTAAATATGAAGAAAACATGCATTAAAACAACCAGCAACAGTCCAGTGAAAGGAAGTCTATGTCCAGTCTCATCATAACGTTATGTCCAGTTCTAAATTTCCAAAAATTACTTCATCCAAATTTCCAAGCTTGAAATTAACTCTTCAAAAGTACAACAAACCAATAGAGCCAGTATATATTGAGACATGTCCTTATAATGAAACTGAAGTCCTTCATTCTACAAAGACCACTCAAAAATTGTGTTCCCCTCTTCCTCTAAAAGAGATTACAACTGGAGTTTAGTTTAATAGCCGATTTTATGCAACATTTGAATAACCAGTGATTCTAAAAATTGGACAAAGAAACAAACAGAAAGATTGGTTACATTTTCCACAATGCCCAACTAAAACTTGTTATGGAACACCATCAACTTGTTTATATCCATTAAACAAAAAGAATATATGTACTCAACGAATAATAAAGTAAAAAGGGCTTCTTTTGCTGAACTTGTTTTTATCCTGTAAAAAACAATCAAATAAAACCATGCATTCAACCATTTAAAAGCAAAATATGGCTTCTTTTGCTTAACTAGTTTTTATCTTGTAAAACAGTAAAAACATGCAACAAAACATTAACAAGTAAGCACAGTATTGCTTCTTTTGCTCAACTTGTTTTTATCCTGTAAAAAATGAAACCAAGCAATCAACTATTTACAAATAAGCAAAATATGGCCTATTTTGCCTAACTTGTTTTTATCACATAACAAATAAAAAGTTGCACTCAACCATTTACAAGGATTGCTTCATTTGCTTACATTGTTGTTATCCTAAACTAAATAAAACCATGTATCATTTACAAGTAAGCAAAATATGGCTTCATTTGCTTAACTTGTTTTTATCCTATAAACTAAATAAAACCATGTAATCAATCATTTACGAGCAAAATATTGCTTCATTTGCTAATATTGTTGTTATCCTATAAACTAAATAAAACCATGTAATCAATCATTTACAAGTAAGCAAAATATTGCTTCATTTGCTTACAATGTTGTTATCCTATAAACTAAATAAAACCATGTAATCAATCATTTACAAGTAAGCAAAATATGGCTTCATTTGCTTACATTGTTTTTATCCTATAAACTAAATAGAAACATGTAATTAACATTTTACAAGTAAGCAAGATATTGCTTCTTTGCTCAACTTGTTTTTATCCTATTAAAAAAATGAAACCACGCAATCAACTTTTTAAAAGTAAGCAAAATAATGCTTCCATGAACTCCCATGCTTACTTGTTTTGCTTACATTGCTTTTATTTTATTAACTAAATAAAACCATGTAATCAATCATTTACAAGTAAGCAAAATACTGCTTCTTTTGCTTACATTGTTTTGATCACATAACAAAAACTAACATGCAATCATCCATTTGTAGCCTAAGAATAAAGTTTCTTTGCTTATCTTGTTTCTCTCCAGTCAAAAGATAAATAGACAAATAAAATCTAATATAAATAAAAATAAATGAATAAATAAATAAATATGTCGGTCGAAACTACTTTACTTGTCAACATTTGTTGCACATTTACTACTTCTTACTTTTATATCTCTTATTTGCAACGATGATTGTCTTGACCTTGTATTTTATGTCACGCCAAGATCTACCGTTTAGCTTTGGCTGAGATTCTTGTATGCATGCTTCACATGCAGACTTTCCAGGAACTGCTTCATTTTTAATGAAGGAGTGAAGCCGCTGCCATACACATTGAGTTTCAGGTTTGCTCCATGGCCTTCGACCCCGCTCTTTTTGGGGAGGACCTAAGAAAATAATATTTAACATAACAATAACATTAAAACATGAAAACTTTGTAATTAAGAACATTAAACAAACATTCTTGTGCATTACACAACAGGATGACTTTGCCACATAGTATTCTGTTATTTTTGGCAGGTAGACTTGATGCAAATGAAAACGTGAAGCAAGCTTCTCAGCATCAATAATTGTTGTTTCATTGTGACAGATGCAATTCCCTTAGGCTGTGGCCCAAGGTCTGAACAAATTTTTGTATTTAATTTTGAAGTGCACCTCTGGGCTTTACCTAAAACAACCATGAAGTTCAAAATATAATATGACAACATCCTTTAGTTCTTTTTGTCAAATGTTGCACAGTTGGTGATCACTTCCCACTGTTTCTCATTTCATCATCTGTCACTCAATATATCCAAAAATAAAAATGTACATTTACCTGGTTGGATGTTTTCACTGTCATGATCTGTTAGTAAACCAAAAGAAAGAACGGTAAAGGAATTTTGAAACACCAATGTCGCATTTGTTCACACAAATGAATATGATTACTAATTTGGTAATATGATGTCACAGGTGAATATTATACAAATATTGAATGCATGGGAGTGCATTGTCTCAGAATATAATCATGAGGTGAAGTTGGAGAGCCAGATTTCACCAAGTGATTATATTCTAAGAAAATGCATGAACAAAATGCTTTTAATATTTGTTTTATATACCTCACACATAGAACTTTGTCATTTGAAGTTTTTTTCACCTTAAACACAAAAGCTTGCCACCCAACAAATTCTAAAAAACCTTTACAAATAATGTTGTAGACTTGTAAATGCCAAATAACCTTGTTCCCCATGACATGACCTTGCCTTGTTTGAACAAAGGGGCGGGAACGATTGTTTGGTAATGATGCTTGGAGTTAAGCCTCACCAGTCAATTATTGCCACCCAGTTGTTAGTTCACAACTATACTCAATAGTTGTCGGGTAACAAATTCAGCAAATGCAGACAGAGAACTCAAACAATTAAATAAAATGTAATTGCCCTCTATTTTAGGGCTAGGGAAAAGATTAAAGACCATACCCTGTGTTGATTTCTTTCTTGACCGGCCTTGACAAGGAGGTACAAGATCTTGTGCTTGTGACCTTGGTGTGGGATCTGTAGAGAAATTTTGACTTTTTATTCATTTACTAAGTATATTTTAATTACAAATAATAGTTAGTGGCCTGACACTTCAACCCTAGAAGAGTATTTCTCAAAGGCCATCACAACACACATGAACAGGTATACTGGTGTAACAGAAGCAGTCAAGTGGAAAAAGATGAAAGCACACAGAGAAAGGGGTGAACAAAGAGGAGGGTAACCAAAAGGGGATGGGGAAGGGGCTTGTTTGACCACATGACACACATAAGCTGGATACACCTGTAGAACATCCCTTCAATCTTCCTAATCACTCCATTTTGATTTTACTGGGCATATAAGGCACTAGGTAACCACAGAGAGATTGCTGTCTTAGTAGATAGAAACTGTGGAGCCGGTGCCCTCCAAGAAGGAAATGACTGATAACTTTTTGTCTTCGCCTTCTCCTTTTTACCACAGATATCTCCCTCTAGCCTGCCTCATACACTAATGAATTACTTTTTTTCTCCCTCTTTCCATCATTGATTTTCCTTTTCCCAACCCCCCCCCCCCAGTTTCCCTCCTCTCTGTTCATCCTCCAGCTGTCTCATGGGGCTTTCATCACTATCATCTCTTTCCACTTGACGGCTCTTGTTACACCAGTTACAAATACCTGTGTTTACGTGTGTTGTGTTGTCATTTAGCTTTTGAGAAAGACTCTGCTAGGGTCGAAACGTCAGGCCACTATTCTTTTTTGCATTTATACCATAGGTCCTTTTGGTTGGTAAGCAGTTTGAAACAGCTAATACTATTTTTCATATATTTCTATGAATTACCCATTTCATTTATGCAGTTGCAGTTGATAAACATTGACTTGAGTTAATACCACCAATGTGAGTGGCACATAGATGTGCATTACTTACATGATGTTTGACAGCCTTCTGACACCTAATTAGGGATACATGGACGTTGCTGTGTAATCCAGTGTACACAAAGCTAAGCAATTATTCAGTAACCATACCTTGAGCTGCACTGTCTTCGTCAGCATCCGAATCCAAGTCTGGTACATGAATGTCTGTAAACACAAACAAAAATCATTTTAAAAAATCACCAAAAAACACAAACACAAAAATCTTGATTTTAAATGAGTTAACAAACTATGAATTGTGAATTTAAATACCCCGGTGTTTTTCAACATAAGTGAACAACTAACAAATTTTTGTTTTGAAGTACTTTGTATTTATGAGAAGGTATCATGTTTAAAGATTTGACAGAACTGATTTTAATACACAGGACATGCTACACTACAAACAAATATTGCAAGGTACTGGATTGGTCTCCAGTAATATACAAAATTGAATGCATCTGAGCGCATTACAGAATATAAAAAAGATGTGAAATCTAGACTATTCTTCGCTGAGTGAAAGGGAAAAGCCAGGTTGTTACAACCACTATTAAGAACAATGTAAATACATGCTGAAAAATGTGGCATGTTTTGTTTTTTCTCTCTACTGACTCAGACAATGGATTGACCCAAAAGTTTCAGGTTTTTTGTGTGTTTTTTTGGCATGTATACATTGATTCACACCAGGTAAAACTTAATATTTGAAACAAGTTAATTCATTAACAACTGGTTGTCATTTCATCACTACTTGACGGACTAATTGAAGGAGGAAACACTACGCGTGTTCCACCAATCAAATGACAAGGATCTATGTGTGAGGATCCTAGTTATTCTACATGCAAGAAAGCATGCTACATGTGCAAAGATAATTACAGTGTTCCATGTCCTGCCATTAGGCTCAACATATGATATGCATTAACAATGCTACATTTCATAGACAACCATAAATGGGCAAAGGAAAACAAATTAAAGCAAACTTTAACGTAAATGCAATCTTGCATATTTCAACATATGTCATGCTAAAACATTGACAGTTTGAATTTGAATGAAGCAAGTTTTCCACCTTTGCATGCTCTCTCAGGGGTTTTCTCAAGCTATATAACTCCATACCTTGAAGTTGAATTTCATCAAGAGACTTTCCAACAAAGTTCCCGATGTTGCCTCCATCGACTGCCAACATCAGTTTTGCAACCTTTGTGAGTTCTATTGTTGGTGAAGAAAGCCTGTAGAAATCCCGGTGTACTTGAATGCTATGGCCAAGGTGATCCGCGAGCCAGTCAAGTTGGCTTTCTTTGAGGTTCAGTATCTGGCTAACTGTGGCAGTATACTTGCGCATCTTTGTAGAGCGAAGTAGATGGGGCTTCTGTAGTTTAGCCTCTTTAGCTATTTCTCGCAGACAATCGCAGGCTCTCAGATTGCTCTCGCAACCTGGTCTTGCAAAGAAGTACATATTGCTCTTGCTTATGTCACAAGCAGCACGGTGAGATATCAACAGGTCCATAGCTACTCTGCTCTCCGATGGTATAAGTATTGGTACCTTCCGACCACGTTTCCCACGGGTGTACACCATGTCTAACTCTCTCATCAAATGACGTTCCAGTGGGCTGAGATATGTCTGCATATCCTTGATACTGGATTCCCCCCAGCGTGGGCGCTCAGTGTAAGATGTCAACCTACATAATAAACAAAGGAAATTATGATTTACCTTTGAATCAAACAGAGCATTTAAAAGGGGCATTTTGCAGTCCACTATTTGAGATTGTGTACATTTAGCAGTTTATTTAATATATTCTAGTGGCTAGTGGTTGATGCACTTTGGGTGTCACTGTGTGATAAGTTCCCTTCTAATAAACACAATCAAAATCACACACACAACACAAAAAAAACATAAAACTCAATTCAGATAAATTGGTATAGTCCGATATACTAATGTGAATTACTTTGGGTGTATCTATATACCACGTCACGGAATATAGTAGCCAACCTGAAGCTTTCAAGTATATCACAATTTGCTAAACAATCACAGCATTATGTTATCATAGGAACTCCCATAAATCAGCAATTAATTTTCAAACAAATGAATATTATAAAAATAAGGAATGTATGTGAGTGCATTTTCTCAGAATATCATAATGAGGTGATATGTGGACTATTCAATTTCATGAGGTGTTCAAGACGAGTGAAATGGGAAGGCCAAATTTCAACGAGTGATTATTTTCTGAGACAATGCACGAATGAAATGCATTCAATAATTGTTTTTCATTACAAATTACAAAATCTGGCTTGATATTTCTGCAGATTTCTGGGTGAAAAAGCCACAGAGCCGCTTACGATCTTTGGAAAGATTTGTACATATAACTTATTGGCAAACTTAGCATTTAAAAGTGTGTGAAATCCAGTTTCTAAGCAAATGCCCAGTGGTGACCTCAATTGCATTATTACGTCAATGCATAAATACAACATGCACATTTCATTTTTATTAGGATGTATTAATAAATACAACTACTTACTTAAGCTGCTCCATCTCTCCTGTCCTTCGCTTGTTAAACATTGTAAGGCGGGTCAACACTAACTCACAGCATCTTCTGAAGTTCTTGGTAGAAGGTTCTTTTTGCAGGGTGCATGCTGACTGTCTTATGTTAGCCTCCAAGAAGGATGAAAATTTCTTCACGTCTTCAGTGTCTGGAAGCTCGTTCACCTTATTGTAATTACGCTGTGAAATAGTTGTTAGGACTCTTGAGGACACTTGTTCTGCCCACTCAGCTTCCTTGAGTTTCAGGAATTTTTTTGCCTCGTGTTCAGTAGTGGTGTCATCTCGCCTCAATGCAACACATCTTTTTATTGCTCCCAACTTGGATAGACTATGGCCCAGCTTCAAAGCAAGTGAAGGATGGTCAGTTTCACTGCTCTTGTGATCAATCTCATTGGACTCAAGTTGGCCAGCGGTTTGACGTACACCTTCTACAATCCTGTCAAAATACTTGGGTGAGAGAAATGCCTCCAGAGACATTTTTGGCCCATTTGTGCTTTGGAGATTCAGCAACAATCTTGCAACATTACGCATTTCTTGTGATACATAGTGTCGTCTTCTTTGTGGATCCATGCCAGTCGTTTTACGTGCATGAGCATTACCCAGTTGAATAATCAAAGGATCATTCTGCACAGTTTTAGTTACCAGGTCTTGCTTCATTCTCGCTAACACAGTTTTTACCAGTGGGGAAGCTCCCGTGAACTCATTCATCAAAAGGGAACTCTCAAGCTTTAAGTCTCTGAAACTTCTTTTGTCATAACCTTGATCCCCATCACCTCTTGCAATACAGTTATGAGTAATGTGCTTCCGCAGTTCAGTCTTGCAATAAAACCCAAGGCAGTCTGGGCAGGGTCCATAGTCGGACGTCTCACTCCATGTATCTCTACTGGAAGGCCTTCTGACTAATATAAGCTCTCCTTGATTCAATTTAAGGACCATCTTGTTGTGGAAGTAGTTACCTCTGTTTCTGAGCAACTCAAAAGCTTTGCACCTCTCTCTAGATCCGACTTCCATAGCTGCAATTTTAGCCACTTTTTCTCTGCCCTTATGCTTCTGAAACAGATGTTTACTGATTTTGGTTACTAGTTTATTACAGAAATAGCATGACTGGTGCTTGTTATAAACTCTTTGGTTTGTACATTTTTGTCTCTCTACTGGTGGATAAAACACTGCATAGTCAATATCATCATCATCGTCAACAGTAAGGTAGTCACAATCAGCGTCCACGTCATCACCAGCACCAACAGGAAAGTCTCCAATAGCACCACCAGTACCGGCTGGAGAGTTCTTACCACCAATGGCACCGGCATCTAGAGGGTTCTTCTCACCACCAGCACCAACAGGAAAGTCTCCAATAGCACCACCAGTACCGACAGGAGAGTTCTTACCACCAATGGCACCGGCAATTAGAGGGTTCTTCTCACCACCTGCACCAACAGGAAAGTTTCCAATAGCACCACCAGTACCGGCTGGAGAGTTCTTACCACCGACAGCACCGGCAATTAGAGGGTTCTTTTCACCTCCAAAAGCACCACCAGCCATGGCACAAGAGTTCTTACTACCACAAGCACCAGCAGGAGAGTCCCTACCACTACAAGCACCAGCAGGAGAGTCCCTAACACAACATGTGTCATCATTATCTTGCATGGTCGAAAACAAAGACAATATTTCATGACTAACCTGCAAAACATCGTTATCAGCTGGGTGGGCTATTTTGGTCTCATCAGTTACTGAAGTAATTACAGCATCATTTGTAACATTAAACACTGCATGCCTTCTGAATGAATATGGGATCACGACTGAAAAGTTTGAATCGGTATCCGATTCCTCTGTGTATGATTCAGGCGAACCAACCTCCAAATCTGAAAGCATTTCTTGAGTATCATCATTAGCGCCAGCACAAGAGTACTCATCACCACCAGAATGAGAGTCCTCATCACCACCAGTAGGAGGGTCTATATCACCACCAGCACCAGCAGGAGAGTCCTCATTACCACCAGCACCAGCAGGAGATTCCTCATTACCAACAGCACCAGCAGGAGAGTCCTCATCACCAACAGCACCAGCAGGAGAGTCCTCATTACCAACAGCACCAGCAGGAGAGTCCTTACCACCAACAGCACCAGAAGGAGAGTCTACATCACCACCAGCAGGAGAGTCCTTACCACCAACAGCACCAGCAGGAGAGTCCTCATTACCAACAGCACCAGCAGGAGAGTCCTCATTACCAACAGCACCAGCAGGAGAGTCCTTACCACCAACAGCACCAGAAGGAGAGTCTACATCACCACCAGCAGGAGAGTCCTTACCACCAACAGCACCAGCAGGAGAGTCCTCATTACCAACAGCACCAGCAGGAGAGTCCTCATTACCAACAGCACCAGCAGGAGAGTCCTCATTACCAACAGCACCAGCAGGAGAGTCCTCATTGGCAACAGCAGGAGAGTCCTCATTGACAACAGCACCAGCAGGAGAGTCCTCAATACAAACAAAACCAACGGGAGAGTTCTCATTATCACCAGCATCAGCAATTAGAGGGCTCCTCTCACCACCAGCACCAACATGAAAGTCTCCATTAGCACAAGCAGCACCAGCAGAGTCTACATTACCACCAACACCAGCAGGAGAGCCAATGGATGCTTGCTGCTGCAAAAAAAAAACAGAAAAACAATCGAAGAATTAGCTTTTCACACATATCAGTTACATTCCATTGTCTATTCCTGATAATGATACAAGTGGAATCTGATGCTGTTCAGCATTCAGTATGCCAGTACCTGCACATTAGAGGAAAACCTTGTGCACAGTTATGAAGAACCCTGGAAATACATAGGAGATCAATCTGTTTTTGAAATACAGGTTCAACTCAGCTATTTCACCAGGGTTGTGATATGCCACCTAATTTAATAATCACAATTTGTTTGCATCAATACAAGACATGACCTTTAATTACATACATATATTTTTTACAATGTCCTAACCTTGAAATAATAATCTTGTATTTTATTAAATTCAAATGTGTGTGAAATATAAAATTTGAAAGAGAGAACGCTCATAAAATGCATCTGCTAATCTAGTATGATCTTTGTACCACTTTGGTACCCCACAAGTGATCTGTGTGTACTGCTTTGGTACCCCACAAGTATGACGTGTGTACCTCTTTGGTACCCGCTACTGATCTGTGTACTGCTTTGGTACCCCACTAGTGATCTGTGCACTGCTTCAGTACCTTCAGTACCCCACAAGTTGTTTTTCGTGCAATGGACAGATGAAAATTATTTTTTCATAGCCCCCACATTCTGCCTATAGCTCCTTAAAGAAATGTAAAAAGTATAATAAAATATATTTAAAAAACAGAAAAATGTGACATTAGGTGTTAATGAAATTCACTCAGTATGCACTTAATTATTATTTTTTTTTAGGGCAATTAAGCAATTCAATTAAAGCAAATGTACCTAAAATGTTTAATTACTAGTTCAGTACCCCACAAGTGGTTTTCGTGCAACATAAGTGACAGGCACACAAAAACCAGTATTTGAAATAATGATGCATTATGTTTCTTAGTTCATAAACAAAAAGTGACATCAGGTGCCGATCATCTACATGTACATGTAAATTAGTCTGTGCTTCTTTCTTTAGTTTTTAGCACTTAAGCAATTTGGTCATAGCAAATGTACCTCAAATTTTCAAACCCTCAACTATACACAAATTATGAAAGCACAATTCTGAAAACCAACAGCTTTGAAACAAAACGGACCGAAAACCAGTTTTGTATTTGAGCAAAATTTTGCCCAGAATTAGCAATTTTTAAACTTAAAATGAAATCATAATTTTGCTGACACATAAAAATTAAAAACTGAAGGGTTTGGAGTTTGACATTAGCAAATACACCTCTTCCTAAAGAATAAAGGAGAGCAGAAACTAATAGTTTGTAATGTAAGACCTATAATAAAATTGTTTTAGTATTATCCCTATCAATATCAGTTGGGCATGTATAACAAAATACATGATTTACATAAACATGACATGTTCTATATGCCTATTTTGATGAGACAAAAAAGATGTTGCAGAGCTCTTAAAGTCATAACATGCAAACATTGAAAACTTGTGGCACTTGTCTGTCCAGTGACATTTTGGTACGACAGTACCATACAGTACCATACCCGCAGGACCAAAGATGCGCTGGGTGGACAACATATCCCAGAATAGCGAGGGTGTATACCAGGGGGATTCCTGCATATGATTCCAACCATGTACAAAATGAGGAGGAGACCAAAAGTACACACTCTATCATATTTTGTTGGGTTTTGCTTTGCCCATTGTATCCTCCTAAAACTGAAACTGTCTAGGCAATTCATGTCAGCTGTCTTCAATGACAGCATGATGGCACCATACACCCTTGACATAATTAGTGCCCAAACAAGATTCATCTCTGCACAGTGCCATCCAGGACCTCTAGGAGATACCACTAACAATTGGAGGTGTGAGGTATGCTGTGGGATTGTAGCACTCTTAAATAAGACACTCAGTGTAGAGGCTATGGAGAGTTTATTTGAGACAATAGCTTACTTTAAAACACTGATGTGTTTAAATAGGGGTACATTCATGAACATACCTTTTGAGAATGTTGTTCTCACAAGGAACTTCTCTGTAAAGTCCCTTTTCAATCTTTTTGATGTGGCAGCAACATCCTCTGGGCTCTGCCTTTTTTTTGATGACCTTGTATTCATAGCACCTCTGGTTCTCCTTTTCATGATTAAAAAAAGTAATGTTTTACACATTATTTGACATATGTAGGACCCACATCAAAAAATAGGTATGAAATCCAGCAGCCAACAATTTTATTTTATCAATACAGATATCAATGTTTGTACAATCAGTTTGCAACTGACATGACTGAACCTGGAAAAGCCTTTTCAATTAACATGTATAAAGAATTCATACAATATTGGGGTCACAAATTCAGTATTGAATGAGAAACTAGATTTTAAACATGTGAAAAAGAAATGGCACAATGACTGTTAAATTATCCTGAAGAGAAACTGTTTTTGAAGAAATTGTTGATGTACATTTTCTATACCCGGTACTAAATTTGTATCCACATACAATAATAATCCTATAAACCAGAGATATTGCCCCAACTGCAGGCTTTCCCAACTCATTACCTGATATGCAAGCAGAGGTCACATACCAGTTTCAAGCCTTGTCTATTGGCTGAGCAGATTTTTTGATTGACTATCTTTGTTGTGTGTTGTGGACTCTGATAAATTTACGCTGCATGCTATCCACGCAACTAATTCAAGCTGGTGATGTGGGAACTAGCTGAAGTTTATCACTGAATAACCAGTAGTAAGTGCTGTTTTAAAATGTCTCCTCTAAACTACCAGGTAGTTTTTGGTCATTCCCTGGTCCTTTTCAGATGCATTATACAGCCCTTCATATCTCAGGAACAAGGAAAGATGACAGTCTGGGGCCAAATGGCTAATCCCCACCACTGCCCGGGTGGAGGGGGTGGGGGGGGGAAGGGGTTGCAATTGACTAGTGAATAAAACTCACCTCAATTATCTAAACATGCATATAATTGAAGAAAGAGAATGGCGCAGCAAAGTAGGCTTGCAATTAAGACGATGGACATGCAGCATGAAGTTTTTTTCTGGTAGGCTAATTGTCCCTGGAGATAGCTCAACCGTTCAGTTGTACTTTGGCTATGTTGTTCTGTTACTTGCACCTCCCATTCACCCTCATCAGTGTGAACATAAAGGCTGTCCCTGTTGCTAGGCAATGCAAGATTGTCCTCTTGGGAAGTATTCGGATTCTGCTCGCTGCGTCTCACTGTAACCCGAGGTGTAGAACTTCTTGGTGCTGTATTATAGCTACATGTAGTTTGCATATTGTCAAGTCATCAATAGTGCACTGAGGAAAAAATTAAGAGTGGTTTTCAAAGTTCAAATTATATTTAAAAACAACATCAATACAGTAATAGTAGAACAGTCCTTTCCCTACATGTAGCTCTGGAGATTTTCTACTTTAGAGTTGAAGTCAGACAACTTCCCAACACTTGGATATTAAACATTGACACTTAAGTGTGAGGATTTTTGCAAAATGTATCCATCACTGGCCTTTGCAGTCATGCATGTATTGTTCCTTTAAGGTCACATTTTAAGTGATTGTCTGGGTACCAAACACTATTTCTTCCACATTAAGTGATTTTATCTACTAGACTTTGTCTGTTTTTTATTCCCATCAAAATGTGAAGTTGCTGCAATGATAAGGGTTTCTTTTAAAATTGCAGTGTTTTTGTGCCTTTGTAGTCACATAATGGGATTCAGACTATTTATTACATTTTGACTTTATTTCCCTTATTTTTTACATTAATTTGGGGGATAAAAAAAAGAGAGAATAGGCCTAAAACTTGTGGGCATCAATCCTGGAATCTTCAGCTAAAGACATTGGTTAATATGCCACGCTTCATTACCTTAAAATTGAGAGGTAGGCCTATTGTAATTCCTTGTAAAATGTTGCCTACTTGAATTCATGTAAAAAAGGATGCTATATGGACGCTAACGGACAATGTTTGGTCGATAATTTACACAATTTGACAATTACGCTTAAAAAAATAAACGATTCAAATAAGTACGATCCATTATTGGTATTAACTTGGACTATCATTAAGAACAACTTTTGTAACAGAAAATGTGAATTTAGCTTTTAAAAATGTGACTGAATAACGGTTTCAGTATCACATAATCTTTTTTTTTATTTTGAGAAATAAAGAATTACAAAAACTTATTATTCTAGGCTAAGTAGGCCTATTTTGTGTTACATTTTGTGCTAATTATCACATGTACAGAAGGCTTTTGTTGGGCCTTGTTGGGCTGTCAGGCTGTATATCGCTCTCTTTAAAAAGCGTTTTAAATATCGACAACAAGACTAATTTTAAAAGAGAGCTGATTAGTCATTACAGCCGTGCAAAGTGGCCTGGGGGCCGGGGGTAACTGCAATGTAGGCTAGCTCTTCACCAACTCTGTCTCAGTCTGGGGTTAAGACCTACATCACTTGTCTTAAAAATACAATTTAGGAAAGGAGACCAATTTTCTGCCTAGTTTCTGGACACCAGCTGTTTTTTCCCCCTTTTGTTTTAAATTCATGTCCATGAGAACTTACCGATTATGGTGAACGATGCATTAAATCTAGGAGGCCGTGCACTATCCAGCATACCGCGGGAAAATGACAGCTGCTTTGACATCATGGGTACATGACCCCACAAGCTCCTTTGCTGTGGGGTCCAGGACCCCACAAGATCCTTTTCTGCGTGGTATCACATGGTGTGGGGCAACCATAAGCACATTTGTATGGGGTACTAAACAAAAGAGGGCGCTGTTGTTCCTATTGTGGCGCAAATTACTGAGCATAGAGGGCGCGCGAGCAGCTGCGGGCTTGTATAAAAGAGCCGCAGGCGTGGCAGCGTGGTTCAGTTGTTGTGCACTTCGTAAGTTGAAGAGTTCAGCAGTTCAGTGCACAGTCGGTCGACGTATACCAAACAGAGTCGTGAAATCGCACAACGAGGACTGGAGCGGAAGCATAGGTAGGCACCAGCGGGGCTGACAGCGTGCTGGACGGACGGTGGAGTTGGGCTGGGGTTAGGTCACAGGGTCCGGGGAGGCTACTGGAGGCGTAGCGACGAACTGCTACAGGCCGTCGTAGCAGAACGGAGCCGGGAAGGGCGCGCTCAGCAAACCTGCCGCCTCTACGAGGGAGACTCAGGGAGTACTCTAGACGATAGAGGGCGGGATCTGAGGAGGTGGGACACGCGCAAGGACGCCAGAGGCGTACGGCACTACGGATACCCGGAGGCTGACCCCCAGCCAGGCTTTACCGCGCCGCCCAGCACTGCCTTACATTGCCTAGTGCATAGTGCGAGGCTACCTATAGGCAACCGATTATTCATAACTTATCAGGGAGGCTAATCATATTAATCAGGGAGGCTACAATAATTAATTAGGGAGGCTATCAGTCAACACAGGGTCCAATAAATAATAAGAGTTCCTCACAATAAATTAATTGGTAACAAAGATAAATCTCTTGTGTGTTTTTATTGTATGTCCTTGTCCGTCCAGAGGTTTAGGGGCGTGGTTGGATGTGGCCACGCGTATAGGGCGGTATATTTCCATCCAAACGGGCCTACATTCCCGGCCGCTGGATAGCGGGTTCGTAGAGGGTTATTTCTAGCCACGGATTAGGCTAGTCCCGCCACAAATGGTGTCAGAAGTGGGATTATACGCCTGGCTGCCATTTACCCACGCTCTAGCTTCTGGGAGGCTTGGAGAGGTTTAAATAACAGGACGCCTCAATTAGATTAAACACAACTTAATTAAGACAGACAATGACGGACCAGACTACTACAGAACTCCAAGAGGAGGTTGACAGCCTCCGTATGGACCTCCAAGGAAGGGAAGACGAACTTCAACGTTCAATGGAGGGGAGGACACTCCAGGAGGCTAGGATGGAACAGCTGATCAGTAGATTGGCCCGTTTGGAGGAGGCGTGGAGACATTCATGTCAGGAGACGTCGCTGGATTCCGGTTTGGAGACTGGACTTGTCTCAATTAAGGTGCATGGCACAGGACAGGAGGCAACGGGAGGCGACTGGACGCCTCCAAGGAGCATCATGAAAAAGGAAAATTCTTGGATGCCACAGGCACAATCTACTGCCATCGTGAAGGGAGACAAAACGCCTCCTGTGGAGACAATCGAGGAACTACCAAAACCAGTGGAGCCTCTTACTGATTTACGAGATAAAGGTGAAAGAACGGACTGCGATGTAGGAGGCGCAGGAGCCTCTGAGGATACACCATGGCCTCTTAGACGAGACCAACGAATCATAGGACAAAAGCAGCTGCAAGAAAGCCTGAAACGGAGGACGGGTCGGCCTAGAATCACCCCGGACCGTTTTGGAGATAAACAGCCTTGGGTTGACTATAAGGAACATTTCAAGTCATGTAAAATAGCCAATGGATGGGATGACGAGGAGGCGGCTATATTTCTAGCAGCAAGCCTCCAAGGCCCGGCACTGAAGGTGCTTCTTCACCACGGAGGTGGAGAAAAGAAGAGACAATCCTACGGTGAACTTCTTAAACTTTTGGATGGACGTTTTGGACCAGGGGAACGAGCGGAAAACTTTCTTCTGGAGCTGAGAAACAAAAGGCAGGGGCCGAAGGAAACAATTCAGGAGCTCGGCCAGGCAGTACGCGAGTTAGCAGCATTTTCATACCAGGAGTTTACGGAAACAGCAAGGGACCGCCTCGCAAGAGGACACTTCTCTGATGCAATAGCCAGTCAGTCCATACGAGAAGGTGTGTTCCGGGCCAATCCTTCAACTCTTGATGAGGCGATACGGGCGGCATTAGCCACCGAAAACTTCGAGAAAATTGAGGCTCAAAGGAGTGGGCCCAGATTTAGCAACGGGAAATGTAGGATGCTGGACCAACCCACAGATGACGTTGTACCGCACGCCTTAGGACAAGAGATTAACCAAACAAAGGAAGAGGCGGGACAAACATTAAGGCGTGATACCAGAGTGTACCGTTTCCGCCCGGGTCGGCCTGCAACTCAAGGGGATAAGTGCTACAATTGTCACAGGAGTGGACACTATGCACGGGAATGCCCAGAAAAGAGGAACAAACATGAGCGCCAGGGAAACGCCAATCAGCCTATCCTACGACCCGAGGAAGGGCTGGAAACACAGCAGGGTCATCCATAATTTTGAAACCGAAGGAGACCGACCTTCTGCCCGAAGCGGAACGGAAAGTTCTGGTACCGACAATTTCTCCAAAGAAAGGATTGTACGTAATGGGAAAAATTCGTTCCCTTGACATACCACTCCTTGTAGACACAGGAACAACGGACACAATTATTTCGACTGAAGCTTATTATCGGATCCCATCTGAGAGACGGCCGAAGCTGGAGAGTGATGGCATAAAGGTATTTCAGGCTGACGGGACACCGATAGACACCTTGGGCGTAGCACACATTGAGATTCAGGTCGGAAGAACCACCTTTCCGGTACGGGCAGTGTTTGCCAAGGTTAGATGAGATGAGACAGTCAGTGTTATGTCGCCGTTGGGAGTTGAATGACGGGAGAGAGTTGAAATGGCAAATAGTCCTCCCACTCAACCTACGAGAGGCGAAGATGAATGAGTTGCACGGGGAAAAGACAGGGGGACACTTTGGAATCAGTCGTACGCTTGCTAAGATAAAGGTGAGGTATTATTGGTCGGGTATGGCAGCGGATGTGAGAATTTGGTGCAGGAAATGTATTTTGTGTGCGAAACGGAAGTCGCCTGCTCGGAAGAGGCGTGCACCACTTAGACAGTACCGGGTTGGGGCGCCGATGGAAAGAGTGGCGTTGGACCTCGTCGGCCCTTTGCCAGAAACTGACGGAGGAAACAAATGGGTGCTAGTGATTGCTGACTACTTCACTAAGTGGATGGAGGCGTACCCCCTCCCAGATAGTACAGCCGAGACGGTAGCTAAGGCATTTGTAGAGAACTTCGTTTGCCGGTACGGTGTGCCGCGGGAGTTGCACTCCGACCAGGGTCGCAACTTTGAGTCAGATGTGTTTGCCGAAATGTGTAAGATATTGGGCATAAGGAAAACCCGTACAGTGGCATACAACCCGAAGTCAGATGGACTCGTAGAAAGATACAACAAAACACTTATCCATACCGTGGCAATGATGCTGGATCCCGATCGTAACCAGAAGGACTGGGACCAACAGCTTCCTTTCGCTACATTTGCATACAGATCGGTACCACAGGAGTCAACAGGAGAGACTCCGAACATGCTCATGCTAGGCAGGGAGGTCATGCTCCCGGTGGACCTCACTACCGAAGTGCCTCTTCCTGATGAGGCTATGGAACCCGAGACATATTATGGAGACGAATTGCGCAGGAGGATGAAAAAGGCCCACGAAAGAGCCAGAGAACAAACGAAGACTAGTGCTAGACGCCAAAAACAGTCATATGACAAGAAAGTTGAAGGAGCAGGTTACAATGTAGGTGATTTCATCTGGCTGTTTAACCCAGCAAAGAAGAAAGGGGTTTGCCCCAAGTTAGTTTCTAGATGGGAAGGACCATACCTCATCTTGAAGAAGCTTTCCGATGTGAACTACAGGATTCAGAGTAAACCCAGGGGGAAGATGCTTGTGGTTCATTTCGATCGGATGAAGCCTTACCAAGGCCCTCATATTGATTCATGGCAGACGGAACCTCCGAGAAGAGTCACTGAAGTTCCGCCTCAGATGGACCAGGAACGATCACCTGTACGACAGCATCAGCAGAGGAGTGACGAGGCGGCAACGCCGGACATACATGTCATTGAGGACACACAAATTAGCCCGGTATTTGCCATGGGAGAAAGTGACGAAGACGCAGTTACCGAGACAGTACAGGACACAGAAGAAGTTCCAGTGTGCCGGAATCGAAGAAATCCGCCCAGGGAGAGGAGGTTACCTCTCCGCTTCCGTTAGGAAGTAATTTGTACAGTTTCAATAATTATTATTAACCATTTCTATTTGTTTTGTTTTTATTCTATAGGCTGGAAACCATGAAGAGTCATGACAAGAAGTTTGGGTGCCCGGAGTGCTCCAATACGTTCCGGCACAGAACCAGCCTTACCCGACACAGGCAGGTGGATCACGGTCCGGAGCTGTACGCTTGGTGTGAGCGATGCACATTCAGGAGTGCGAGGAAAGATAACCTGAGGAGACACTACCGCCACAACCACGAGGACCATGTCCATGAGGTAGATATTGTCCCATTGGAAACTGAGAGGGAGCGGGCCCAGAGGCAACGGTTGGACGGCGGGTGCGACGCACCAAAAGAGACCAGGCGGGTGACGAGGGACCTCGAGGATGCGGAGACGTGGGCTGAGGCGCTGTCCACCCTTCACGACGAGCATGCCGCCAGTAAGCAACAATGCGGGGAGAAGCGTCCGGCCCAGAGTGAATCAGTGGCCCGGGAAGAGGAGCAACCAGCCAAGCGCAAGGCTGCTGAGGAGGAGGACGCAGGTGCTCATGGAACTCCTCTTGACCTCTCCGTGGCTGCAGGACCAGACGCATTTGGAGGAGGGCTGTCATTGTCGCCAGCCTCTTTGTCCTTGTTGGAAGAGGACCCGCCAGCCCCGGTCGTACGTGAGCCACTTGCTGGTAAGCCTCGGGGGATGCTCTTGATGACCCAGGTTGAATCGGAGGGCAGTGACGAGGAGGCGGAAGTGTTGCCGCCACAAGAGCCGGCTAAGGCGGAGGCTCAAGAAGACGGGGCAGCCGAGGGGTACAGAGAGGACCTGCGTCCGATCCACATGACACCCCTCGAGGATGTGCTGAGAGGCCGCGTCAGCAGAGTACGTGAGGTATCGACTACCCTCGACTACGAGGCGGGCCTGAGGGTCCGCGAGCAGCGGGTGGAGAGGATCTACGACGTGCAGTTCGACCAAGATTTTCTTAGAGAATAGTTCCTCTTAAGATGCTACACGTGATGGTTTATTTTTTTAAGTAAGGCTCGTTTACGCCAGTTGCCAAAGTTTTCATAAAGTTTACCAAAGTTTTCTATAAAGAGTTTTATAAAGTTTTCTACAAAGTGTTATTTGTTTTGATAAAGTGTTTAAAGGAGGTGCATGTATAAGGAGGCACCGGAGAGTGGAGGAAATGTTGTATTAAGGGACCCTGATGTTGTTTAATAAAAGTTATACACTATTTAGTTTTGAGATAATTTGCTTGTATTTTCAAGTCTTTAGCTGATATGAACGGGGACGTTCAAGCTAAGAAGGAGGCTTTGTGGCGCAAATTACTGAGCATAGAGGGCGCGCGAGCAGCTGCGGGCTTGTATAAAAGAGCCGCAGGCGTGGCAGCGTGGTTCAGTTGTTGTGCACTTCGTAAGTTGAAGAGTTCAGCAGTTCAGTGCACAGTCGGTCGACGTATACCAAACAGAGTCGTGAAATCGCACAACGAGGACTGGAGCGGAAGCATAGGTAGGCACCAGCGGGGCTGACGGCGTGCTGGACGGACGGTGGAGTTGGGCTGGGGTTAGGTCACAGGGTCCGGGGAGGCTACTGGAGGCGTAGCGACGAACAAATAAATAATAAGAGTTCCTCACAATAAATTAATTGGTAACAAAGATAAATCTCTTGTGTGTTTTTATTGTATGTCCTTGTCCGTCCAGAGGTTTAGGGGCGTGGTTGGATGTGGCCACGCGTATAGGGCGGTATATTTCCATCCAAACGGGCCTACATTCCCGGCCGCTGGATAGCGGGTTCGTAGAGGGTTATTTCTAGCCACGGATTAGGCTAGTCCCGCCACACTATATACAGTCAATACACTCACACATTCAGCAGTGATCACACAATCAATGTGTGCCCAGATTGGCACACACCTACAGAACAGGCTTCTGGGGTATTTCGTTTTTTTATTCTTAGGAGGTCAAGGGAGGTCATACAAGGTGATCTGAGGTAATTTCTTGTGGGGTCCATGATTTGTACCCCACAAGAGACTAGGACCCCACAAGGAATTAAGGAAAATTTACACAGTACCCCGCAAGTGCCAATCCGTAAGAGCACACACACACACACACACACACACACACACATCCTTACGGATCCGGTTTGTGGGGTACTGCTATTGTTGTTCTATTATTCCCTTTTCTGAAGAATTCCCTTGTGGGGCCCAATTGTTCCTATTGAAATGACCTTGTGGGGTCCATTGTTCCATTGTTGTCAGGACCCCACATATGCCCTTCTGTGTGTACACACACACACACACACACACACACACACATCCTTACGGATCCGGTTTGTGGGGTACTGCTATTGTTGTTCTATTATTCCCTTTTCTGAAGAATTCCCTTGTGGGGCCCAATTGTTCCTATTGAAATGACCTTGTGGGGTCCATTGTTCCATTGTTGTCAGGACCCCACATATGCCCTTCTGTGTGTACACACACACACACACACACACACACACACACACACACACACACACACACACAAACCTTACGGATCCGGTTTGTGGGGTACTGCTATTGTTGTTCTATTATTCCCTTTTCTGAAGAATTCCCTTGTGGGGCCCAATTGTTCCTATTGAAATGACCTTGTGGGGTCCATTGTTCCGTTGTTGTCAGGACCCCACATATGCCCTCGTGTGTGTCCACACACACACACACACACACACACACACACACACACACACACACACACACACACACACACATCCTTACGGATCCGGTTTGTGGGGTACTGCTATTGTTGTTCTATTGTTCCCTTTTCTGAAGAATTCCCTTGTGGGGCCCAATTGTTCCTATTGAAATGACCTTGTGGGGTCCATTGTTCCATTGTTGTCAGGACCCCACATATGCCCTTCTGTGTGTCCACACACACACACACATAAGTGTGTAATGACCTCCAATCGTGGACCCTCCTTTGTTCAACTCTTTGTCCTGACAAACGTGGACCCCATTGTTTTCTTTTGTAATAACCAACGTCGACCTATTGTCCCTTTTGTTGTAAGTCCTCGGTTTGAATGTCACTACAAACTCACATCCACACCCACACACTTGCCAACTTTCTTCTTCCCGTCTGTTTCCTTCCCTTTCTTTTTGCTCAAGCCCCCCGAGCGCACCCCCCCCCCCGGGTGCGCAATTGCATAAGAAACATTGCATTTTCCCAAGTAAGCACGAACAAGGGTACAGCAGGTAAAACTAGACATTTGAGTTTATAAGACATAGTTTTTCACGAAATCTCCAAATCAATTGTTGTATAAGATTATAAATACCTGTACCTGCGAAAAGTTAACCTGCATGCTGATATAATGAAGCTATAAAACTTGTAGTAATTTACGACAATTCTTAAATATTACCTTTATTACCGTTAGAATTAACGCTTACATGAATTACTTTAATCGTTTGAAAATCTTGATAATTCCATATCTCGTAACTGCTTAAATAATAGTTAAAAACATCAAAATTTGTCTCTTTTGCGTACTCATTTCTTACTTTCAATTAATATTTCGTTATTAGTGTGTATCAACATCTAGCTGCATAAGAACCAATTAGGAAAATAGCCGGATACGAAAACTAAAAAACCCTGTGGGGAAAATATGAACGTATGCAGGACCAAAGCTTGCTATTTCATGCCAACCTGATGATTTGATTTACTACAAGCAACCCTAATAGCTAATACACAATTCGAGCCGGATGTTGGAGGTCGAGTACTAGTTCTTCATTTTCTATTAAGTTTCAAGGTTTGGTTTTATTTTGCATTTTTTACATTGTTGGTTTTAAATGAGATCATTCCACCGATATGTTTCGGGGGGTTGAAAAAAAAGTGATGTGGCAGAAATAAAAAATCACACAAAATTGCACCCACCTTAAAGGGACATACCGGCTTACTGTTTACCTAATTTAGTAATTTAGAATCACAAACAATAATTTTTAGATGGTTGTTGTAAAGAGAAAATCATCAAAATATCAGAAGTTCCTGGAGGCTCAATGGTGACTTCATCTTTGCAAGACTTACATCGTCTATTCGGGCAATAGTCATTGCATATTTGAACAGTGGGCACCATTATCAGTCGTTCCCATCTCCATTTTCCCTATTCTCTGGCCAGCCCATTGCGCTATCATGCCATTAATAACACGACTCAAGGCTCAAAACCAATAGGCGGTTTAACGTCCTTGATCTCTAATCCTGCCCTGAAGCAGTCTTGGGATTATCCCCTGCCCTTATTATCATCAGTAAGAGGGTGACATGTGGATTATGCAAGAAGATTTAACAGTACAGATTTTATCAAGGTCTTGTTGAATTTACTCATCAACAACGCGAGTGCCGAGTTCATCACCATGTACTGTGTTTTTCTTGAAACTAAGTAATTGTTCACATGCTCATTTCGTTAAAGGATATAAAAGAATTTCCGACCCAGTCTAAACTTGGTTACATTGAGTCAAACAGAGTGAGAAGACGAGATGGCCGTGTGAAGACACACTGTAAACCTTTGTTTTGAGGACGGAGTATACCTTTCCGTATAGAACCATTGCATTGGCCGCCATATTTGATGAAACATGCACGCGTGAAGAGCTATCATTAGGGAGGTTTAGCTGCACGTTACGCGAGCAAAAACGTGAACGTGAACGTCAGAAAATGGTGTCGTTTCTAGGTGACGTCACCACTTTGGGCTTATTTCATGCTCACGTATGACGTCTGCACGTACGTACCTGACGTGAGAAATGGTAACTTCACGTATGCTTAAAACGTGAGATTTTTACAACAAAATTTTCTGACGTTCACGTTCACGTTTTTGCTCGCGTAACGTGCAGCTAAACCTCCCTATTGGTCGAAAGTCGTGCGCAGCGCGTACACGCTTGCACGTTTCCAATGTCTGTCATCAAAGATGGTAGCCAGTGCAAGGCGTCTATTTTTATGAAATGTCTTTGATCACATTTTCCAGGGCTTACAAAAACGGATAAATGTTTCCTTAATAATTTCATCATTACCCATTTTCATTATATGATCATCAGAGTGAAGACCAAAACACATCAACATTCTGCCCAAAAAACAGGCCCAATTGTAGGATCATTTGACATCCCCCCTAAGTTATTTCAGATTAAAGTTGTTCCCAAAAAACAACCAGATATTGGTATTTATATTCATCGTTCCATTTTGAACCTCTGCCAAATAAAATGATGTATTCTTTACACTAATATAGGGTTCAGTATTCAAAAAACAAACAATAAATGCAAGGTTCACATTTCAGAAGGTGCGTGTTTATTGTGCAAAAAATATAAAATATAATATAAAATAATATTTATTATGACATTTCAAAGGTATAATACTGATGCGTGAGCATCCACTTATAACTGTAGTGTAACAGTTTCTACTAAAAAAAAACTGTGCCTAAATTATGAAAGCTGTAAACGTGCATTACCTTTTAGATAAATATATTTTTTACATACGTCCTAGTTCTTAAAAATGCTTTGGAAAGTTCAAACCCGAACCTTTCCATTTACCTGAATAACATCATCCTGCCTGCTGGCGGCAATATCGAACGTCCAAACAATTTGTTGCTTTTAGGAAATAGAAAAAAGACCCCCAAAATGATAAAAAGAGTTAGAAAGTTTGTTCTTAAACAAAATCTACGAGAAAGGGGACATTTCTAAGTGTGAAAATTGTGTACACAGTTTTTCGAGTCTGAACCATCAAAGCACATTAATTTAAGCCAATGTACCGGTCACTTGGCCGAATGAAGCTGACTTCGTAAGTTTACGGTGTATACACTTTTAGACTCAAATCGTGTTTCCATAATATTTACTCGAGAGTACGGTTTGTGCACGACATGATTCGTAGGTTAAAATTTGTAACATAAAAGTCTTGCAACAAGGTATTTACACGTAGTTAATGGTTTACCTAATTTAATTCAATTCAATTCAATTATTTATTCATCATGCCAGAATGAAAATCGTTACCTCGGTTTGCACCTACAGAAATATTAAATATAACAAATACAAAATGTTATATAATCGAAATAATAAATAAAAATGCCAACAACAAAAAGAGTAAAATTCAAAAACAATCAATGCAAGATGCAATACTCCCCAGGGAGCTGAGAAAAAATCAAAAAGGAATGCCACTGGCCAACGAACAGAGCACCAATGCAAAGCACATCGACATATAAGAACAAGTTACAATCATTATTATTATTAATGGCCAATGCATGACTAAAACACAAAACGTAAGGGGTAAGGGATAAAGTGAGGGGTGACGGGGAGGGAAACAAAAGGGACATGACATCGGGAAGAAACAAGGAAATATTGAGAATGAGGAGGGGGAAGGGAGGGGAACAAACATGTGTGTGGGAAAGGCAAAGGTGACAAAATAAAGGAAGGGGCAAGGACAAGCAGCTAAAATAACAATAAACACAGGTCATCTAGTAAAACTGTTGCTAAAACAAGAAATTGCATTGGTACGAAAGTAAGGCGATGACGGTTAGTGTTTGATTTGAGCTGTCGTAATCTACCGACTTATTAAACTAAGAGTGAATGAAGTGGGTGGGAATTATCAAGTTGTATTTATTTAGTTTAGTCATTAGAGCTGCACGTAGATTGAACTCAAGTCTTTAACAGTAGTACCAATGATCTTACTAGCAGTTTTAGTGATTCTGTTGATTTTATATAGATTACTAACTAGCCTTGATTGCAAGGCTGTGTTTGCTTACTATAAAGCTTAAAATGTGCATAAGCGCAGCCGCACGAATGCGATGCCCGAATGCAATGCAACTCCTGTTCAGGTCCCCCGACTGTCTTTAAACAGCACACCACGCTCTCACCCAAGAAGCACACAAACGCTCGTTTCCACAGTCCACACAACACCGCTGTTGTCCACACACCGCATTGCCCACAATCTAGCGCGTGAGCCGTTAGGCTCACAGCCTTGACGATCTTGTACACTTCCGGTCTTGCGGTTATGGTAATAAGTGCGCTCTTTGCATATCCACTCACCGCCCCCCCCCATTTTCCACGGATTTGCGAAGAAAAACAATGAAACACATAAGACCCGGAAGTGTACAAGATCGTCAAGGCTGTGAGCCTGACGGCTCACAGGCTAGGATTGTGGGCGATAGCGGGTGGACAATAGCGGTGTGTGTGTGGGGCTGTGTACAGGCGCTGTGTATGTGCATGGTGAGAGTGCGGTGTCCTATTTTTTTTAGAGTCAGTCGGGGGACTGGGTTGTATGGCATTCGGCGGCTGAGGTTTAGTATCGTTGCTCTATGGTTTTAGCTAGAGTACTTGTCTACACAGCCTTGATATCAAGGCTAATACTAACCAGCAGCGGCACCAGACCTGTTAATCTGGGGACAAGAGGGGGGGGGCAACTTAAATTAGGGGGGGGGCAAACAAAGTCTATAATGTACTGTATAAGCCTACAATCACTCCAGAAATAAGATTTTGCACTGTGTGAATGTGACGTGTTGTGCGAACTGCGTGTACAATGGCTGCTTGCGGTTTAGGGCAGACAATGCATGTCTATTTATAGCCATTTTCCAAGCTTGTACAGATAAATAAATCCACATTTTATTAACATTGCCGGAGATAGAAAGTGTATTGGGCTTTTTTGATGGTGCCAGCTAATTATGATGGATGAAATTAAGTTTATTATTTACAGCGCAAACAACATTGTAACAAATTGGTTGCCATGGTTTGGGATTAAACTCAATTTCCGCCATCGGGGAAAAACTGGGGGGGGGGGGGCAAACAAAATAATTGCCCTCCCCCCCCCCCGTAGCGCCGCCGCTGTTACTAACATACAGACCATTAACCCATGCGATACAAGAGAATGCAATAACGGATTGAATGACGATTTGGTAAAACACCCTGATTATGTAAGGATATAGACATATTTAATAAAAGTCATACCCAATGCCTAAATGCAGGAACTATGCGATTATTAGGTAAATATCTACATGCTCCATCGGACAGAATTTCTCTTCTTGATCTGGGCATCCACCCGCTCCCCAAAGTCATATGATGTGCCGTGTTGTTTAGCACGGATCCTCTGCCGCTGGACAAGCCTGTACTGCGCCCGAGCCAGTTCATCGAAAGCCTTCGAGTCCGTAGATTTCGAAGGTAAGGAATTGCGTCCGCGGTAAACTTTACAGTCGTGGAAAGACTGCATTGATTTACTGATCACATGTAGATCGGTCGCGTTAACCTGACTGAGTCTCCTCGGGGACTTCGTTAATCTATCCAGTTCGCGATACAGCGAGAGTGCCTTGCTGCTGCGGGGGTTGACGGGGGTGGTTGGCTCCGTTGTTTTTGAGGTGGACTTGCCTAGTCGGATTGTCTTCAAAATAGCGGCGAAGGTAATCCCTTTTCAGAGATGTTTGGTTGAAAGAAACTAGATTGCTCGTTTGAGTTGACACTTGTGAACTATACTTGTTCTGAAAATTATTTCCACAATCTTGAGGCGTTTCTTGGTCTTGTGTGGGAACTTTATCCATTACCGAGTTGATTACACTAGTAATAGTGATTTTAGGCGGATTCGGTCCTTCGTTTTGTGGCTTTCCGTCGTCCTGCCCAGTCTTACTCTCTATCGAATCGTCCACTTTCTTTAAGCTCTCATGTTCAGTAAACGGGAACAATTCCTCGTTGACATTGTCACACCATTTTTGGATTCGTCGTCTCAAGTCCGAGCTCCCCATCTTGAGATTTGCCACGGTTGATAAAGTCAACACCGGTGGCCCGTGCTCAGCATCGGCAGGTTTGTCGTTACTGCTCGGTGGTTGCCCGACAGTTTCCGGGGCGTTGTGTGGGCAGTGGTCAAGCTTCAAAGCGGTTGCATTCACAGAGCTGACTGGAGGATGTGCATTTTCGGTGAGATTTATCGATGGTAAGCGGCTGCTGGTTGACTGAAACACCGAGGCTTTCCTTGGAACAGAATTTCTTCGTATTGTCCTAACGGGCAGACTTTCTGGCAAAGTTAATTTGGGAATAACTTTCAAGGCTTTGTTTTCGATTGTTTCATGACTCTCATCAGAATCGTTTCCATCATCGACCCAAGCGAAAGGATCGTAGATAACCGACGTCGGGAAACGGTTGACGGGTGGCGGTGGTTCGGACAACCTTCGCTCGGGTAAACTTCTCGGCTTGTGACTCCCAGGAGAATTGATAACGCCCCCACCACGTCCAAGACTGTGCTTCCTGGTCCTGACGATACGCGGGCCAAGCGGGGCTCTCAGATCGGCAAGGAAGTCATGGAGTTCCACTTTTTCCCGGTTGTAGAGCAGGAGGCTGTTCTGGAGTTCTTTCTGGAGCTTGTCCGTCTTCTTCTTCAAGTCATTCTCAGCTTTAAAGCTCGCCGAGACCCTTGAGTCTACCTCGTGGAAGGAGGTTGAGTATGGGTCTTTCGTAAGACGAGAAGACATTACGATTCATGCAAGATTTATTGCTGGTCCTTATTCTCCCATGATAACCAAAATGCTTCACAATACTTCACATCTCAGCGTCTGCTCGAGCAGTTGGCACAGTTGGGTATTTTGTTAGAATGGTCGACAAGGCTTAGTGTAACCATATGAGCCTAATAATGTGCTCTTTGTCTGTACCGCCTGTAAGTGATCCGTCCAGTTCCCATCTTAACAGCCCAACCGAATAAGGATTATAATATAACGGGTGCTTGCAGGTGCAGTTATATTTCTGAGTGAATAGACCTTCCGTGCGTTGGTGATACAAGTATATGTTTCGCTGTGAAAGATTTCTGAAAGAAAAGGGTCCACCTTGTTTTTGAAAGCTAGCTAATAAACACACGATTCTATGTTTATTTTTGGTTAAGACTTTGTGCATCACTTGGGAAACGATGCTTTAATTTGAAGCTGATCGCCACGTTAGTTTAAACACTAAATTAAGCAAATTTAAAAAAAACTGTAACAAAAACACGGCCAGTGAAGTATCAGAGAAACAAGTTTTTAAAGTACGATTCTCAACAGTATGGTAATCCTCCGAAGGCAAGCAAACACGAGGGCTTAGCTTAATCTACCAGGTACCATGCGTAATCTGATTTAATCCTCTGTTAATCCCAGCCCAAGGCTTAAATTTGAGTGTGATAGTTGCATGCAACTTAATATGCCCTTCTTTCTCCACGAATGTCGGCAAAATCTGGTCTGAAGGTAAGGAAGTTTAATTCATCGAAGACAGGGGCGTCACAACTATTTCTTAGGGGTGGCCTTCGAAATAATTTCTTTTAAACATAAATTCACTTCACCTCAACTATGGTACACGCCTCTTTAAGCCCAACTGTCCGTCAAATGTTAAGACTTAAAAAATACCAAGCCATGCTTCTCAATATTCAATGTGAATACTTAACACCGGCAGTAAATAAAATTAGACGCAGTTACACTCCCAAAGCATGCCGTAAAATTTATACTTATAAATAGTAGTTTATCGTTTATCGTTTATGACGTTTTACAGTTTATGACAACTTTGTCCATAACGACAAATAATTTGCAATACTAATCATACAAGCTCGATATATCGTGTCGTTCAAGTTTAATTTATGGTTGGCGCCGAAGGAAACATTTCTTTTGTCACTCTCACTCTTTTCTGTGCCTCTCAAAATTAATGTTGACCTGAAAGTTTTTAAAGCAAATTTAGAGCAAAGTTTGTTTATTCTTTTAAACAAGGAATCCAGACACAAAAGGCTTGGTCAAACGTATTGCCAAGCAGAATACGATAAATGCGTTTTTGAACTAGTTCTAACTGGTTAGAATGGCCCAGAGTAAAAAATGAATGCAAGGCTGGGGTAACATGTTCCATTAATTGTCGAATGTAACCCTTTTAAACAATAATAATTTCATTTGTGGTTAATCCAGCAGTCTCCAGTTTACGTAACATGAATAGTTTACGATTAACCAATACTCAACAGTTCAGTCACGTGAGCATCCCATTTCAGATTACTCTAAAAGTTGAACACTGGAAACACATGGTAGTTACATATTGGAAATAGAGTACAAATTATCAGAGGATTCTTACGACCAAAATAGACCTGCATTGATTGGCGTTTTGCATGATTTAACAAAAAACCGTTATGTTTTTGCCCACTCATCCAATTAGTTTAGGTCAAATTGAATGTTACTTTCTTAATTAAATAACCGATTTTCCCCTTTTCCAGCATCTGTTGCAACTAGAATCAACAGCACTGTTTATGCAGGCTAAAACATCACTGGACCAAGCATGGTGCCTTTTAAGGTTTGCCAGTCTGAAATAGATTGCTTATATCTATTCCTTTGCTGACGTTCAGTCAAGAAACTTACAAACCATTTCACAACTAAAGGGGAAGCCCAAGTTCAAAAAGACTTTTAATAGCCACTTGGTGATCAATGATGTCGAATGTCTAAAATGATTACTAAAATGATTAAAGGAACATTACAGAATTGGTAATAACAAACTTGTAAATAATGATGATGATAGTAGAAAATATCCCTTGAAATATTTCTGTCTGAAATGCCATGTTTGATAAGAAATGAGTAAACTAATTTTCCGATTGGAGATCTCAGTGAGCGTTTTATTAATTTTTTGAATCTATATAATTTCTTGCAAATGTTTAATCGGTTTTTCACTATTTTCTCGGGACCCAGATGGCCGATCGATCTCAAACTTCTACAGGTTTGTCAGTTTATGTGTATGGTGGATTACATAAAGTGCTTACACTGCCAGCAACTGTTTTGTTAGCAAAAAACAATTCTGTAATGTTCCTTTAAGTGTTAAGGTACTAACAACATTAGGCATAGTTGCCACGGTAATTAGATGACGATAAATGTCAATAATACAATGGATAGTAGAGATACCTTTACGATTACTGAATTGTCTGTGATCCAATTCAGAGCTAATTGAGTTCATTATTCATTTACAAACGAAACTTTCAGCAAGTTTTTCTAAAAAGGGAGTGTGATATAATATCGGTCTGAGTTTCTGCAAAGTGGGAGTTTGACAGGAATAACATTTGCCTGCTTCCATTGAGATGGGACAACACCATGCTTGAGTGATGAATTAAATATATTAGTTATAGGAATACTACATTCGTATGCAAAATCAGAAGGTGTCCTAGCAGGTATTATCCGATCCTCCAGTTTTACTCACATAGATCTTCCCAAGTTCATTAGTGAGTTTCCCAAGGTTGAATTTCAGGAATATTGTACTGGGCAGGCAGTTACGCTGGCAAATCTTGCAGCCTAACGGGAGAGGTGATTATTAATCTCATTGGCGATGGATTCACTATCACCAGGATCAATACCTTCACTCTTATTCAGGTTGGCTAGGGTACGAGCATTTCGATGCCACCCTGCAGGATCAGTTTTTTGTAATACACGAATCCTACCAGCATAGTAAACTGCTCGGCTGATTTACGGGCAGTTTTATTTCTGAGGAACAGTGTAACTTTGTCACCTTTAACAAAAGCTTTTTGTCTCCTTAAAATGAGTTTTCTGATCCGACCATTGAACCATGGTTTATCACCACAATTTTTGTTTGTAATTTGGTGGGAAAATGTGAGTAAACAGATTGATTGTCATGAGTTGAACTGATTACTTCATTCCAAGTTTGCGCTCTTTTATCCAATTTACAAAAGAACGTAAATTGGAGTCTTTTATAGGCTGAACGATTCTTTGACTGAAATCATTATACTTCACAGAACCGTAACGGTTAGGGGACCATAGTGTTCAATTATGGTCTCAGGGTTAATTATTATTTTTTCACTCCAGTACTTTGTTCAATCCAGTACAACGATAAACCAGCTGTGTAACCTTTTGATATTTTGGCTAATATTGGACATTATAACCGAAAATACTCCTCCAAAAGAGATTTATACACTGGGGTGTGCTTGTACTAGACTTAGCTCAAGGTCTGTGATCGTGACTTTTTCGTCAAAGGGAAAGCAAATACAGTGTTGCCTGAAACATCGCCGCCTAGTGGATTAACATCCGAAATTAACCTTGAGGGGATACTTATCCGCAAAGATAACGACAGGCGCTGGTTCCCAATAGTTTTACAGGATCAGAATATGCATGTATACGACGCGTGCGGACGGAATGTGCCCATCATTTGAAAAAATAGGGCCTACATTTAAAATTTCTCAGAATTTTTTTTTTTTTCCTGGTCTCAGGGTTAATTATTATTTTTAATGCGATTGATAGCACTCCATTGTGAAATTCTGGTTATCTGACATAGGTGTCGAAACGTAATATGCACGCCCTCTTTGACATTAACTTGGCCTATAATGTCCGGTCCCATTTAACAATTATTTTAGTAAAGTAGACCTACCTCATAAGTTAACCCTTGAGTTCTGTCCCAACAAAAACCTTACTGAGGACCAAAGAAAACCCATATTGGTGTCGTGTTAACTTGACTGAAAAGAGAAGTCGTAAAGTTGACGTCTGGCAGTATAACAATGAACATTGTTTTGTTTTGATGTGATTTATTCAACATTGTAATACAATAAAAGACGAAACTCTACAACAGCAATTAACCCTATCAGGACTGTGCTTTGTATGTTTTTATTTAATTATTTATTTATTTATTTATTTTTATTTTTGTGAGTATTGTTTTTTCTTTGCTTTCGGGGACCGATGATCTGAAGACTAGTTGATGACTCTATAATATTTCGTGGCCTAAAAAGTTGGAAATTAGTGTGTCAAAGAAAATTCCATTGATAAAACACTTGATATAGTATGCGTTGGGCTTAAAACACAAAATCATAAGATTTAAATATCCGGTATGAAATAATGATGTTTTATCTTAATTTTTACCTAACACCCTCCTCCCCCGTGTTCTATAATGGACACCAACGCAAATAATATATATTTAAAAAAAAAACACACACACAAAACGGATAAAACATGAACCGCATGCAGGCAAGGAGTTCCAAAGAGATGCTGTCAGTAAATGAGGGATACTTGATATAGTATGCGTTGGGCTTAAAAAAAAAAAAAAAACATAAGATATAAATATCGCAGTTACTTTCCAGTATGAAATAATGATGTTTTTATTCGTAAATCTTACCCGACACCCCCTCCCCGTGTTCTATAATGGACACCAACGCAAATATAAAAAATCAACCAAAAAAAGCGGATGAAACATGAACCCCAGGCAACGAGTTTCAAAGAGATGCTGTCAGTAAATGAGGGAACCTTTTGGAACGGCTTTTTGTTCTACATTTAGCTAAAGTGTATGGATAGAAACAAGCACAAGGCAAGGAAATCACGGTTACATGAACATTTATTTTGAAGTAGAAATGAGTCACATGCAAATTACAGGAACAGTGTAGCAACGCATTGAAGTCACTAGTTACATTAGAGTACGGCAATCTGCATAAAAGCTATAACCGCAACGGAGACGCCGTACGTTCCAAGAATTTTAAATTGGGTTTCTACATTGATATACTAACAAGGATTTTGGAGGTGTTTTTAGAGCTTTAAATTGTTGAACATCTGATGGCTTTTTTACAATTGGTGCTCGATATGGGGCAAAGGGTACCCCCCTATTGTGTCTTCATTGTGTGCTTGGAATCTCAGGAATTCTTTTGAGGAATAAGGGGAGAGTTCTATACAAGAGGAAAATAGTGTGTTATAGTATGGGAACATTGGGGGGGGGGGGGACCCCCTGCCCCATATCGGGCAGGCTATACTTTTTCAGCGTACTGGACCACCATTGATTGGAGGCATGAGCATGACCATACTTCACAGCTCAAGCACTGGACTTGGACGCCGCTTTTTCTGATGAACTGTGCTAGTAAAGTTTGTACTAATCCTAACCAAGGCAAATATTCAGTAAGATTTTGGCAATTAGTTGAACTTTAAGAAGCATGTGCAACAGTCTTTAATTTTAATGGACAATTTTGGTGCTGAGCACGCGAGTGACTCGGGGAGAGAGCTCCGGTGAATTGCCGTCGACTGCGGTCAAAGGCCAGGATTACATGACGTTGAGCACAGTTTAATTATTTTCCATCGACTTTTCTTTACTTGCTGAGAAAATGTATGAGAAAAAAAAGAGAATTTACCTCGCTTATTTACACCTTTCATCTGAAACTGATGATGGGGCTGTTTTCTCACAGTCATGTCTTTTCAACGGCGAAGCGGCTATGGACAACGACCTTTGCTGACTACCTGGTGTGGACCTAGACCACCGGAAAACCGATGATTAACCAACTGCTAGGCAGCTACCAATTTTCAGTCCAGAATCAAGAGACATTGGTAGGAGTTTAGTGAGTGACTGACGGCAGACTAACGAGATACTGTAACCAGAGGGAGTTGAAGATCGATGGATTATGTGGTATGTAGAGGTTTTCTATGGATTTGGACACACTATGGAGTTCGCTTAACCGGTATCTACGATTGCTACTCGGCCAAAAAAAAAAGTAATAACTAAAATATCAAGAGCATCTTAGAGCCGCTCTTTAACATTAACTGCAAACACTTAATCTCATTGACCTTGGGTCACGCATAAGGGACACCAAAAGCCAATTGATCATCGTCTGCTCATCATGCCTTTACTGCCCAAAAAACGCTAAAATTAGCATGGCGATATCACCTCGGCTGAAGATGTCAGTGCCCAGAATAGGCCACCATCTTCAGATGAAAACATACTCCTTATACTTGGAAGAATCATTTTCTAGAGAGGTTATCATTTGGTGGTCACATCAAGTCAAAGTGAGCTTTAACTTGAGACCATCATAAATATTACATTTTTGCCAAACTGTCACCATCTATACGGCGTCACAGAGTTGCAACCTATGTATAATTGCCTGCCATTACATTCACGTTAGAAAGAACAGCTTAGCTACAGACTGGAAAACAAAAACAAAATAATGTTAAAGCCTGTAGATGGTCGTTAGAATCTGTAGATGGAAAGGATAGAAGCTGTGGAGGAAATAGTTGCTTTTCCTCACACTTAACCATATACTTGACCTGTTACTTATAACCTCTGCTGCAGACACCTGACCTCGTTGACTTCACTGACCTCAGCTCACACTTCACAAACATCAAAGGGAGACTCGCCATTATATCAATTTAGCCTGTCAACATCATTTACTTAATTTTCTTAAAGTAAACCTTGGTCATCATATGAATACAGATTTGGCAAAGAAGTTATCTTATCATTACATAATCAAAAGTATTTTGTAGGCTAAAGTGGTATTTGACAATCTTATCATTACGCTTGAATTACAAGCTCATGACAAATAATGAAAAGTTACAACTGTGGCGACTTTAAAAAAAATCTTAGGGTGTAGAAAAGTGGGAGGGACTGTGCGAGAGAACTTCTCTTACCTTTTTTCTCCAATTTGATAAACTTGGGTATCCGAGATCCTTTTTTTTGCATTTAACATTCTCATCTTACAATCATTGTATTTATTACCAGTTGCTCGAAAAATTTTTGTTAACGATACAAACAAATTTCATAAATCGCACAAGCGACAATTTAATGAAAAGTGGGCGGTCGGATAGAGCAAATTGTCCTTACCTATTGGTCCTTAATAAGTGTTTTACACTTAAAATTTGTATTTAGAGACAATTATTGAAGTCAAAAATTCAACTCTCCGGGCAGCTTTGTCAACCGAAAGTGAAAAACTGCTCATCTTCGACAATGATATGCATGAACCTCTTGACGTCACCGGTTGCCTCAAACACACGGTTAGCATTTAACACACACACACACACACACACACACATCCTTACGGATCCGGTTTGTGGGGTACTGCTATTGTTGTTCTATTATTCCCTTTTCTGAAGAATTCCCTTGTGGGGCCCAATTGTTCCTATTGAAATGACCTTGTGGGGTCCATTGTTCCATTGTTGTCAGGACCCCACATATGCCCTTCTGTGTGTACACACACACACACACACACACACACACACACACATCCTTACGGATCCGGTTTGTGGGGTACTGCTATTGTTGTTCTATTATTCCCTTTTCTGAAGAATTCCCTTGTGGGGCCCAATTGTTCCTATTGAAATGACCTTGTGGGGTCCATTGTTCCATTGTTGTCAGGACCCCACATATGCCCTTCTGTGTGTACACACACACACACACACACACACACACACACACACACATCCTTACGGATCCGGTTTGTGGGGTACTGCTATTGTTGTTCTATTATTCCCTTTTCTGAAGAATTCCCTTGTGGGGCCCAATTGTTCCTATTGAAATGACCTTGTGGGGTCCATTGTTCCATTGTTGTCAGGACCCCACATATGCCCTTCTGTGTGTACACACACACACACACACACACACACACACACACATCCTTACGGATCCGGTTTGTGGGGTACTGCTATTGTTGTTCTATTATTCCCTTTTCTGAAGAATTCCCTTGTGGGGCCCAATTGTTCCTATTGAAATGACCTTGTGGGGTCCATTGTTCCATTGTTGTCAGGACCCCACATATGCCCTTGTGTGTGTCCACACACACACACACACACACACACACACACACACACACGCAACACACACACACACACACACACACACACACACACACACACACACACACACACATGCATTATTTTTGTTTGCATCCCTGTGAATACATCTTTTGTTCTTTCCTTTGTCCCTAAGAACCTCCCATAGACTTGGTACACAACATTCCTTGTGGAGCAACCCAGTCTTTAGAATTTCCCTATGGAGACCCTTTGTTGTCCCTTTTCTGTTTTGTTCTCAGTCTCCACAAGTTAGTGAATATGAAATCACCCACCAACACATACATTATAGGCAAGTCCAAATTAACTAGCAACCGATGATGTCACGAGTCCTTGTTCACATGGTTTGTTTGACCTTGCGTTTTTAGATTTTTGTCCGGGAGTTTTGCAGAGAAAATACATTTTTACCCCGTTTAATTAGGAGGTAATGGACTCAAAATAATTAGTTTTTATTATTAAAATTTCCGAGCACCTCAGATTCGCTCTTTAGATTTTCTCTAAAGATTCGCTCTCTGGTTTATTAACAGGTAAATTATATTTTTTTATTTTTCCTTTAAAACCTATAACCTTTTTATTTCCACAGCTTTAAACTTTTTTCTCCAAAGGCTTCAACCCTTTTTTGTTTTTCCCCAGTCAATTGTGCATAGCAGACTTTCCTGGGACACCATATATGATGACATTTTGGTACGATATCAAAATAATTTTGGGCCAAACTAATTGTTACTTGATGTGACCAGTAAATGTTAACCTTTCTAGGTAATTTTCTTCCAAGTAAGCAGATTATTTTTCTTTTTATGTTGATGATCAAGTCTATTCATTAACGTCTTCATCCGAGTCATCAAATTAGCAGGGACCGGGGTCAAGCAAAAGATTTGGTAGTGTATCTAGTTATGTAAGTTATATGCACTCTAAAAACTCCCGGGCAGAATCTGGGTCAATAACCCGGAAGTTTTTAAAGTGTAGCCAGGTAAAGAAGCAACCAAATCAACGGGACAATTCCTCAACCATTAGGAAGTTTGGAGGAAGGCGAAAAAAACTTCAGTTGATTGTTTAAAACCCTCGGGGAAGCAACGTGGTGAAAAAATTCTCCACATATTCCAAATATGGTCATAATTTTTTTTCAATGGGCCAAAAAAGCCACGATTTTTTGTATTCGACACCCCTTGTATACACCACAAGCCTGTAGACTCCCATTGGCCAGGCTTTAACCACTGCCGAGTAAGAATTATTGAATGACAGCAGTCCCAAGGGACAGCTATGCCCTTGGGAATTGTAACTTGATATCTTAGTGAGCCAACTCCTTGTGCCTTTATCTCTGTGTCAACCCTGTGCCGCCCAGAGCTAAAACAGGTCGTAAATAACACACACTGCTGGCCCAGACAAAAGCCCCGTGGGGATTAAAATTGCTTTGGGCTTGCAGGAGGGGGTCATTGACCTACAAAACTGGGTGGTGAAAAAATTATCCACTTGGATCCACCGCGTTTTACAGAAGGGCCCGCTGCTCTGAGGGTTTTAACCCTGCGAGACATGACTGTGTGGAAGAACCTCCACACAAAAATGCACACCCTTTATTTATATCATTGGTTGAATAACATGGTTAGAACTATACACTAGGTTCAGAAAGTTTGTACACCATTTATTTGACCTGGGATGTCATGCTACGCGCTAATATCCACTGCACAGAGATTGTGCCTTTGTTGAAGTGTTGTGTCTTGTGACAAGAATAGAGATTGTCATTTGTATATCAGAAATGGGGAACAATATTGGAGCATAACTTGGGGCAGGACTATATAAATGGGTGATCTTCAGCATACCTTAGTGTGTATTTTAAAACGTCCGTGTCACGTAAAAGGTTTTTAACATTACAATAAAACAGTAAAATAATTTGTTTAACTGGAGAGGGAAGAACGCAAAAACAAAATAGGGATCATAAAACTTCATCGATTTATCATGTTTACTTTATAAATTTTCATAAACACTGATTTACATCAGATAACAATTAAATTAGTTTATTAACTGTAAGATTTCAAAAACGAGCAAAATATTAATTTTTAAATTGAAAAAAAAAAAAAAAAAAAATTCTATAATTTTATTATGGTCTTAATGCTAGTAGGAATTATCCTGAGGATTAGTTATGAGCGAAAAAACTCTAGCCAACTTCCATTTGTTCTTCAATTTGAACATGCACACACTAAAACCTTGACATTTACATATTATTCGTGATACTTTTTTTTTCTTTTCTTTCCATCTCAACATGTGGACCTTAACAGTTTATGAAGTTTTCACAGAGTGGTTTACCAACAATTTGGGATGAACTCTAATGAAACAATTTCAATTACTTATTTCGAACTTTCCATGCGGTCTGTTGTTGACTTCCTCGGCCCCGCCTCCACCGATTGCATATCTCAACAGCTCCGGCTGTAGCCAGCACTGCATAGACTGACTGAACTGCGAAAATTAAAGTACCTCTAGACTACTTGGTTACTCTGCATTAATGTGTTTGCAATAAGTTGCAAGACAAGCTGAATACTGTTTCAAGATGGAGGATATTTCTTTCAATTGCATGAAACATAGGTAACACCTACAACTCGAGATAATTGCTTGCATGTTAGTTGGTTGATTGTTGCTTGCTGTTGAGGACTCGCAATATGATACCATTTATTTTTAGTGCTGGCTACAACAAACAGTTAGATATTCCTTTGGGAGATTCTAAAATTACTGTAAATTTATTGTTGCCTTTTTATTTTTGTTCTTCAAATTAAGAAAAAAAGGAGAAAATTAATGATATAAAACGTTAAAAAATTAAAAGGCCTGCCGTATTTGAGTTTGAAGTCGCTTTAGCCCGAACAAGTTGACTCATTTATTTTGTAGTTTTTCTATAGAGTGGTTTAATGTCCATATAGCCCTGCTCCAGGGTTTTTATATTTAGTTTGGGATTTTTTTTTTTTTTTTTTTTAGATGTATTAGTGTTCTTCGTCATGTCTTTTTCAGACCTTTGGTATATGACCATCGGGATCTCGTGGTGGCAATGAAAGACAAAGTACATAACTGATTTAAGACTGTCATAAAGCACAGTTCAGTCTAAATACATATAAATGCTGTCCAAAGAGAAGACCACACATATCACCTTTGCTTGTTTCAATTTGCTGCAATCAAAATAAGCACGTATGCGATATTAATTATACACATATTTTTTTTCAAGTTAATGAAAATGTTGGGAGAAATAAATCACCCAAGTTTGCTAAATATTTGCCGTCATAGCTCTTATCTACGAGTCTACAAACCTGTGAAAATTTGGGCTCAATTGGTCATCGAAGTTGTAAGAAATCAATGAAAGAAAAAAGTCTATATGCCTGAAGCCATTTAATAAATTCATGCTTACTACAAAAAAACTTTTAAAATTATACAGTGTCATTTCTTTATTAACGTAAATTTTCGTACTGCAACCCTAATGTGTGATAAGCACTGTATACTCAGTGTTTAGAACATGAAACACACTTCGTACAGTTTGTTTGAGAAGAACAGTAAAAAGTCGGTGTTAAATTTATTGCAAATAAGTGTTTATGTTTCATTTAATAAAATTACAGCGCTTTCTTAGTACAAAATAACATACTGGTATTCAAGTTATCTCTCCATTGATACACGTATGTTCACAACCCTCTGCTATTACAACCTGTAATAACTGTAAAATTGCGCTTAAAGGTAGTGTACACTTTTGGTAACAGCTCAAAATCAGTGTCCACATTTTGTGTGATTCAACATTATGCATGAACAAACAAACCTGTGAAAGTTTGAGCTCAAATGATCATCGAGGTCACGAGAAAATAGTGAAAAGAGACCTAATGTGTTTTCTGTTTTTTCAAACATCAAGTTTTTATCACGGTGATAAAAACTATTGTTTTACTCATTTCTCAGAAACGATAGCATTTTAGGCTATTTTAAGGAACCCTTTCTACCATTACTAACTTTAAATCATGTAAGTTATGTGCGACTGTGTGAACATTTGTGTTTTTCGATCTTACCAATAGTGTACAGGGCCTTTAAAGTAACATTTTTTGTTGAATATTAAGTAGAAGAAGAAAAAACACTTACCACTCTCTTATAAATCATTCATATATCCCCTTTTAAGCAACCGTTTTCTTTTATTGCAATGCTTCAAAGCTCGATGTCACTTTGAAATACAATACTTCATTTAACAAGCTGTATTCAATGAGCATTAACCATGAGCACAGCATTAAAGGTATTATACGGGATAGGTAGAGCTGACACAATAGTCGCAGACAGCTAGTCGTCATGTTTTTGTGATCAACGAAATAACGAACCTGTGAAAATTTGGGCTACATCCAGTGTCTGAGTCAGGAGAAACTTAAATAGTGAAAAAACATGCCCACATTTGAACACATTTAAATAGGCCCTACATTGTCCTTAATTTTGGTTGTAACAACCGAAATCAGCTATTTTGTTTTGGGGTGTTTTTTTTTTTAGATGAAGTTTTCTTGAATATGACTTTATGTCAGAGGGACATGATTTTAGTATGAACTTCATAATAAGTTGGTTTTCAGACTAAAATTAAACAAAGACGTGTTTATCCTTACCAATCATTTACAATACCTACACAGTCGTTCCAACTCATGAGCAAAGTGTTAAACACTTAACAGTTGTCGAGGGATCACCAATTAGCTTACATGAAAGTTGAGTAGTCCATTCTCAGACCGCCAATGTTGCATTGCATTGATATAAGTTAATGGGGCCTGACTGCCTTCACTGCCAGCCTCATTTTGGTTACAGGATATGTATTTAGGAACAAAATGGATGACCTTGTGATAATATCATTTAACCTGAGAGCTTATTTTAACACTGTAATCAACCACCCCAACCTTCAAAATCAAACAGCATGTTTTCTCTGATTCTGTTGAACCGAGGACTGCACCAATACACATGCTTTCATGGAATCAGGCATACCACCCGAATCAGAGATCAACAGTTATGTGTTGGATTTTGTAAGAGTGAGGAAGAATCCTAGTAAATCACTCAAGGGAGTCGGGGGTAAACAAATTTGTTTTTGTTTCACATTTTATCTCCCATATTTTTAACTCCAATAAAACCATGCTTCACAAAAAATTGCATTTACATGTATAACCATTCATATCTCAATCTGTTTTCCATTTTTAGTATACAAATTTTGGAAATTGATGTGAGTTTCTTAAATACTATGTTTATCAAATATGTAAAAGCTTCATCTTGTAAAGTGTTCACTCTCTTAGGCTTGCGTGCAGGTATCCTCCATGAGTTTGCTCTCTCTCATAAACTCAGTCACTATCACTGTACAGAGCTGCTTCTGTTATTAACAGAGAAAGACAAAGAAATAGGAAAAGAAATTAATATGAAAGAAAAACAAATACTGTTATTACTCAAATTGATGCTGCATTTAACAATTCTGTAGAACTCTTACCGATATTAAAATTACCTGATATAAAAATGCAAAAATTTGATGCATTTGAGTGCAGTGTCGCTGAATAAAATCCTGAGGGGTGAAATCTTGACAATTCCATTTTGAAAGGTGAAGCCAAGTGAAATCGAAAAGCCATATTTCACCGACAATACGCGAATGAAATGCATTCAATATTTAATTTATATACACACACACAGACATATATCCTTGTCGTCTAAGATCACAAAATAGACACGGAAGCTTGTGTTCATCCCACACTCTTAAAATTCTAAGAAACTCTTTTGAACACTGTGGACAACTCTCATAGTTATAGACCCCACACTTGTCCGCCATAACACGCAAATGGGCGGGGAACCTTTTTGGGGGGCAACACTGAGAAGCATCCAATAATTATTCATAATGGATGGCTACCTGTCCAATCTTAAACTTTTGATCATCAGTTAATACATTGCAAAATAATAGACGACAAAGGATGCGTACTCCACCGATCAAATGACAAGGATCTGTATGTGTGGTACATAATAATAATTATTTTTATTTCAAAATGAAGGGAAAAGTTAAGCCATTTTATTGTAACATGGTATACTAATTAAATACCTGTTATTGATATTATTATTTATTCGTGCAAAATTTCAAACAAACACACAAGAATACAAGAATTTATAAATGTGTACATTAAAACCCTATAAAAACAAGAACAATGTTTTAAAGCAAGACTCAGAAAAGGATAGAAAGAGATACAAAAGAGACCTTTACAGATCAAGGTAAGAAAAAAAAAACTTGTTTTCACTAACGCAATCATGATTTGTACTGTGACAACACACTTTGCTTCAGAGCAAATAAATTTGGTGCACATCTGAAGATCTTACATGTACATGTAGCTGTTTTTGAAATCAACCCCTGATTCTCTGAATCATAAAAGTGAACTTTACCACTATGACTCGAAAGCCTATTAGTCCAATCTCAAAATGGGAAACCAATCATACACGTATACAAAACGACATAAGGCAAACTTTGAAAACTAATGTTTGTGAGCAAAAAATATAGTTTGATAGTGTGCTTTTGTAGGATGTTAGCCCAATTTCACGGCTCTATTTACAGCGTTATAGGTGAAATTCTGTTCTTGTGTGATTAAACATGCTTCAGCAACGGACTTAGAGCTCTGGTGATTCTGATCAACAGAGTGAGGATTCAAGTCTCGCTCTTGACGCTTGTGTCCTTACGCAAGACACTAATTATTGCTTTGTAACCCTCGGAGAAGCAACGTGGTGAAAAAATTCTCCACATATTCCAAATATAGTCATAATTTTTTTTTCAATGGGCCAAAAAAGCCACGATTTTTTGTATTCGACACCCCTTGTATACACCACAAGCCTGTAGACTCCCATTGGCCAGGCTATAACCACTGCCGAGTAAGAATTATTGAATGACAGCAGTCCCAAGGGACAGCTATGCCCTTGGGAATTGTAACTTGATATCTTAGCCAACTCCTTGTGCCATTATCTCTTTGTGTCAGCCCTGTGCCGCCCAGAGCTAAAACAGGTCGTAAATAACACACACTGCTGGCCCAGACAAAAGCCCTGTGGAGATTAAAATTGCTTTGGGCTTGCAGGAGGGGTCATTGACCTAAAAAACTAGGTGGTGAAAAAATTCTCCACCTGGATCCACCGCGTTTTACAGAAGGGCCCGCTGCTCCGAGGGTTTTAAGGGTGCAAGTCAGAAGCCATTCAACCCGCAACTGCCAATCCAGGGAGTACAACCAAGTTTACGATACAACCTTAGCGGTGGCAGGAGAGGGATCACCTTTAGGGGATGTGATATTAATAAAATGCACTTTTCTTTGTTCTTCATCTCGCACAAAAGCAACTGTAAAATACTTACCACTTTATTATCTGTATCACATGAGTCTAGGTCTTTGACAGGGCGGTTGTTTTTGCATTTGGTCTGGGTCATCTCAATGTTAAGAAAGTACTTCATTCCTTGAACAACCTTCAAAAGATGAAACAAAACAAAATGTAATGTAAAAAAATCCATACATTAAAATATAAGAGGGATCACGGTAAGTTACAGGACACTTTATTTACAGAAAATAGTGTAATTCCATCGGCCACAAAACGGAGAAATAATTAAAAACAAAAGTGCTCATTAAAAATATCAAAGTTAATTCGTCAGTCAGATAATATTAAACAAAAAGCAATGGATTTTAACCATGATATTAACAAAGCACTCTCACACAAGGGAAAATAAGCAGGGGGTCCATGATCCTAAGAACACAACGTTGTCAAGTTCACATCGTGTGAAATGTACCTCTGCTCTGCACCAGCACGGATCCCTAGCCTTTTTCAGACTAAGATCGAGATCATCGACAAAAAATCACAACCTTTTGAAAATACACCATGATCATCTGTACATATGCTGTGTGAATGAATATCACACACACAGACCAAGGACCATGGTTTAGCTGGAGCTACCACGCGTGTGCGCAAGAAAAAACAAACCATGATGCCTGTAAATCAAGATGGCGACAATCGAAAGGTTAACGTTAATGATGCTTTCGTTCCATGTGCTCCGTTTTTGTGTTTTCCTCTTCGACAAAGTATTTAAAAGTTCGTCAAAAATTGCCGATTCTTATCCTTTTTTTTGCCATATCTAACAGTGAATGTCAGCATAGAGGTAGCCCAACCTCCATGTCAGCGAGAGAGACAGTGATCTGTGTGCTTGGGGTGCTATTACATCACAAAGGTGTGAAAAAAGATTGGTAACCAACACATCCAATGCTGATTCTATGCTATAGCTGTGCGGATACCAGTATAAAGGACAATAAACAATGTTGACCTTTGACACCCCAAAAGATGAAAGTTATGTGACACGGGACATTGGCTTCTGCGCCGTGTGACTAAAGGTTGGGTCCGTGTTTGACCAACGTCCGTGGTTTAGACATCTGGGGCCAAAGACCAGGGACCCTAATTTACCTTTGTCGTGTGAAAAGCCCTTTAGTGTGAAATCAATTATAATTATTAAGATTACAGTATAGTATGTTACCAAAGTAGTTGAATTTTAACTTGATCAGATTGTAAGATAGAATAGATTGTACAAAAGCAAATGTTAGGCCTAATAATAATCATGAACTTTATATTACTGAATTTATTTTGCATACACTGACTAACAATGTACAATGCCTGATATGTGACAGCGTTCTAGCCAGAATATGAAATTAATGTGATTTTAATTTCTACCAGAGCAGAGGGGAGCAGAGAAATGAAACACAATCAAATAATCGAGCCCTTTCATCTTCCAGATGAGACCGAGAGCTACGATTATCATAAACCTCTGAGAGCTATGACTATCTGACTAAAATAATGAGGTTGTTACACTATGGATGATAGCGTGATAACCTCTGATTAGCATTCATTATTAATAACACAACACTAACAAGACTAACAACAGTCAGTATATAGAAGATGAACTGTGTCAGCATTTCCAACTCTAGAGATTAACTTAGGCTTTATAGGACTAGGACTAGAGTCAATACAGTCAATGAGTGAAACTTGTGCATCAAATGACATAACATTGCCGAGTGACTAGTACTACTCAGTAGGCCTAGTATACGATTAGTAGTAGTATATAATAAATAAGGTTTTGAACCAGTTTGTCAAAATCTATCAAATCTGTGATAAATAAAAATGCCACACCTTGACTCATGCATATTGTATGTTGCATAGACCAAGCATTGTTGTACTCCTTTAAAAAAAAAAATGATATCTGGGTCATACTAGTACGACCAAGATGTTCAAATTTTTCAAAAAAGGAGTATGCCTACAGCGCCCCAGTTACACTATACAGGGTCCATGGTTAAATTGCACGTCAACTCCGCCAAAAACAAATTATCACAAAATAGATGCAGTACAAAAGTAACGCATAACCACCATAGTCTCACTGTCACTTTCAGCATGTTCAGTTGGCATAAAAGTACCAATGAGGTATTTTATCGTGTTAAGTATTTAAAAATTCCTTTAAATAAAAGCTTTTATACACATAAAAAACAAAATAGGGAAAGTGAGCAACTAACCTGTTTTTGAGCGGATTTTATAGCAGTCAACTTGCTAGCAAAGAGCGTATTTGATTTCTTATTGAGTTCCACGGCAGCGAAATTTGCCGCCTTGACTACCCCTTCATCGTCAACATCTGCAGGTTTCAAACCACCTAGAAGTCCCCCTTCTGCTACTGATGGAACAGCAAGTAGTATCCCTACTAGAAGGGACAGAAGCAGGATGGACTGCATGATTAAACTAGTTCTTTTGATCGTTTTCGTTACTAATTTTCGATCACGTAGTCGAGCGAGGCTGTGTGATCGAAAGAACAGATTGTCAATGTTTACTGAACAAATATCGCCATAGGTGGCGCCCTACTCTCTGACCTCTCTTTGTTGATCAACAAACCGCGCTGGTTGGCATGGAATGCCGAATGTTAGCAAAACACTCAATCGTGTTAACAGATGTTTCAACAAAATTCAACATTTTCTGCAAACTTTCAATTAAGTAAAGTACCTCTCATGATTGGTTGCTTTATTTCCAACAAATTCACAGTATTTGAAATTTGTGTAACATTGTTAAAACTGTGGCTATCTGTTTGTGTTTTGCATTTATGGCTTTCTGTAATTTTCCGACCTCGGTTGGCAAAAACTCGGGCTGTGACGTTGCAAAAGAAAGGTTTATAGTTTTTACAGTTATTTTATTTCGCGCACACTGCTCATGTCGTAATCAGTATAGTGTTGTCTACAAACTGCTATCGATTTTGTTATCGATTTTCATTAAAGTGTGAAACGGGGTGATGATAAATCATTATGGACGAAATTATGTTTTAGGTAATATATACGAATTAAAAAATAACACAGGAAGTGTACAAGCTGCTAAATTCATAGAAGTATTATATTTCCTATTAAAATACTCAAATTCTGCAGCAGATTCTGCATGCATCCCAAAATTTGAACGTTTCTGATGCCAATGCCCAAATGTTACCCTTCTAGCCCTACACCTAAATATATAACTTATACATGTTATATATTTTTTCAACTTATCACTTATTTTCCTGGTGCGCTCCTGCCATTTGTATCTAATTCATGTATTGACAGATTGTCTATAGTTGCGAGATACAATTATGAAGAAGAAAACAACAAGCCAAACCAAACCAACCTCTACATCCGAATGAAAACAAATAATTTTTCGGCTCACGGTCTCAACCAAGACTAAATAAAGGTGGCGACAATGCGGATGGGAGAAACATTTTTTTTTTTTTATTCTACTAGTTCGAGGTCATGCTTCGTCCGAAATGTTTCGAAATTTTAGTAACAGGTGCATTTTTAATGCAGTCTAAATTTTGCAAAGGTATTTCAGCCGTTACTACTCGTTGTCCTGACTGAGGTTTTACTTGTCGCTGATGTATTAATACAGTCTTACTATATAAAAAAAAATACAAACTGTCAGTCTACCAAATGAATAATTTTATTCATCTAAACCCCCCCCCCCCCCGATACAAGACAAGTACAGATTCCCCTAAGGAACTCGATCAACTACTTTAGTTACAAACATGAGGAATGCACAAAATCCAAAAAACATCCACCACTTTTCACCGTTTTCTCGAAATTCATGTGACATCCTATTTTTATGACATATCGTTTGGGTTGTTTTGCTTGTATCTCATCCAGGTTGATGTCTCCGTCTGCAAATCGGAAAGTCCTTACGTGCTCAGTATCAAACTATCGAAGAGAACTCAACTTAAATAAAGGAACATTACAGAAAAGTTTTTGCTAAAAAACAGTTGCTGGCAGTGTACGCACTTTATGTAATCCACCATAGCCTATACATAAACTGACAAACCTGTAGAAGTTTCAGATCGATCGGCCATCTGGGTCACGAGAAAATAGTGAAAAACCGATTACACATTTGCATAAATCATATTCAACAAATGAATATGCTCACTGAGCGATAAACTCCAATCGGAAAATTAGTTTATTCATTTCTCATCAAATATGGCATTTCAGACAAAAATATTTCAAGGGACGTTTTCTACTATCATCATCATTAGACCGTGTAAGTTTTATGTAAATCTGTGATATTTTACAAGGTTTTTTCTTACCAATTCTGTAATGTTCATTTAAAGGGTAGAGGCTATAAACCATAGGATTCATAATATGATTCACAATCATAGGAAAACAAACAGCTTAAATGAATTGTGTTGATCTGGAGGCTCATTGCAATCAAAAGAAACAGTATCATATGAATAAGTTAAAAAAAACGTGCATTGAAACCTCTCCCGATACGACTTTCGCCTCCCCCCGCAAAAAAAACTAAGTCATAACAAAATTATTATGACTTAGTACAAGTCATAATAATTATGACATCTTTATTCTTATATATCTCATCAACATGGTTTAATGGGCACAAGTCATAAGACTTATGCGAAATCGTAATTTTTGTCAATGTCTATTTGCTTCCGTAGATTCCAGCGATCAAAATATACATTTTAAAAAGCAAACAAAATCCCTAGACAGAACAGACAGTTTTTAAAATGATTTTTCACTCAAACATGACCATCTTGTTTTGATGGAATCTCCAAACGTTTGATTTTCACAATAATAGAGGTAGATGGGTACGATGTTGCAGCAAGTTCCCAGTGGATTCCACTACCACCCATAGGGTTAAGGAATTTGACACGGGCAAACATTTTAAAATTTACTTTGCAAATTTACCTCTTTAAATCAAACGTACCTGACCTGTTAATCTATAAACATGTACGATAAGTATATCAAATTATAATAAATAAATCGTATATGCTTTTTAAAACTTTATAGTAAACTAAATGTCATTAAACAACAGTTTGCAGAAACTTGACGAGATCAAACTCTTGAAAAAAAAATTTGCAACCCACTATCACTGATTTATTGAACTCTGACAACCTATAAGTTGGACTATTGTTATCAAAACCAGTTTCTTGAACTCGGGTCAACCATATTTGATTATTTTTTAATATTAATCAGCTGTTTAAGCTGTAATCTTTGAAATTTTAACACCTAAATAACTTTTTACTAATGTAATTTTAAACAGAGCACTAATCAAACAGACTCACCCCACGAACCTGCTCAAGCTTTCTGTAGACCTGTTATGGCTCAAAATACTCTGCGTAAATTCAAAAATGTTAGTATAAAAATGGGTTTGTATTGTATCCCACCTAAATCTTTAATCAAATACCTTATACTCAGAAAAATATGCGTACTTAGTTTAGCTCACTCTCATGCATTCTGCATAATACAAGGCTAAAGCTAAAGGTTGGGAAGTACATGTACTTGTTATAGGATTAATATTATATATTTTTTCCATTTCTCTACACTTATTGAATTCAATAACACACAAAAGAGAAACAGTAAAAGGTAAAATAGATTAGATATAGAAAAGGCTAAGCTAGACTTTGGAGGTTGTATTGCTTATTGTACACATGCATGCTAAACTATAAATGTATGTGTGTCCCAGCAGAACTGTGGAGGTGACACTGTGTTCCATTTCCTTTTATTTGGAAAAGTCATGCAAATGAGGATCCAATGAACGATCTTTTGGCCAATCAAATTGCAAGAAAAATGTTGTGTACAGCCTATAGGGAAGTGTATAATTGTGTGTTTTAATGCAGACAAATGTGGGGCAACCTGGATTTCAAGGTTGTGTATGGTTAGCTATCAGATGATCCGAAATCAGCCAATCACATTGCAATTAATTAACCAATCAGTGCAAAGAATTGAACAATCTATAACAGTGTTTCTTTATACCAATCACAGACCTTGTTTGTTGTCTTAAAGGAACATTACAGAATTGGTTTTTGCTAACAAAACAGTTGCTGGCAGTGTAAGCACTTTATTTAATCCACCATATGCATAAACTGACAAACCTGTAGCAGTTTGAGATCGATCGGCCATCTGGGTCACGAGAAAATAGTGAAAAACTGATTACACATTTGCATGAAATTATATAGATTCAACAAATGAATAAAACTCCAATCGGAAATTTAGTCTATTCATTTCTCATCAAATATGGCATTTCAGACAGAAATATTTTAAGGGATGTTTTCTACTATCATCATCATTAGACCGTGTAAGTTTTATGTAAATCTGTGACCAAAAAGTATATTTTTGAAGTTTTTTTCTTACCAATTCTGTAATGTTCCTCTAACTTGCAAGGCATAATTTTGACACTTTGTCATAGCTTTTCAATCACAATTAATTCAGTGACAATTTATAGGCTTGTTGTCGTCACCCACCGCCATCCCTATCACCACCTCTTTAGGAGCTATACGTTTCACACTAAGTGTCAAGTATTTCTTTCCCAAACATCAAGACATAAATTTGTTCAGGAAATACACTTGCTTTATCATTGTCTATTTTGTGAATTTATTCCACACATTGGCAACTAAACTGCGCCAATAAAGTATCTAAACACTTACCTCAGATAGTATGCAAAAACATAATGAAATAATTCGATTCACAGTTATCTTCTGCGCATTTTGACACCTCTTTTGTTGCGCTGCGATGTTGTTTGGCGGATTTATGTGCACTTGAGTGGCTTAAGGTCGCAACTTTTGAAATTCGACCTAAGCCACTCAAGTGCCCATAAATCCGCCAAACAACATCGCAGCGCAACAAAAGAGGTGTCAAAATGCGCAGAAGATAACTGTGAATCGAATTATTTCATTATTTTTTTGCATACTATTTGAGGTTCCGATAAATCTGACCATTTGTAAGTGTTTAGATACTTTATTGGCGCAGTTTATTTTTTAGGTTCCTTACACTATTTGTCAGGCACAGCAACGGCACCCCCAGTTTTCACTGGGTGCCATTCTGACCGGCTTCAACGGTGGGATGTTGCTGTGTCTGTAATTTTTTCAAATTGGTTACTATCAGGTTCTGACATTAATTCTTTGAAGGTGTTTGAAATGTGTTAATGAGTTGTGATTTATGGCTAATGGGCTAAAGTACCCAAAGGAATGGTCAAAGAAATTGCAAGTGGTATAGCTGATACTGAAGCCCAGGGGCGGTTCTGTGTGCACATTTTCTGCCTTGTTGGTGTACCGAATGTGTGTGTTGATGTTTGTTGATGTTTTGTCTTTTTCCTTAATAATAATTGGTATCTGGTGTTTGCTCTCTTTTGATAAAAACCTTTTGGCTGTGGCAGTTAGTCACTAGAAAAAAATTACCAAATAAAAGCCTTTTGGCTGTGACAGTTAGTCACTAAAGGAAATGCTAAAGTGTTGTGGTTGATTATTACTGAATCCGAGTATAAACTACAAGATATCAACAGCTACAAAGCAAAACCATCCTAACATCAGCCAATTGAGCCAATTTTCTAATCTAATGTTGAAACAGTCCTGATACATTTAGGATCATAAGTGGATTTGCCTTAAAACAACAAATATGAAGATTGTAAGTTAGCTAAAAGTTTATTAACATAGCATATTAAATGTAGGATCACACTTTAGTAATTACCCCAATTTGTTTTTTTGTAATTTCTATCCAAAAACCTACATGATATAAAGATGGTAATGGTGGTCGTTACCCACATCATCTCACTAAACGTGGATGGCTTTGTTTTTTGCTGTATTCTCAACAAGTAGAAACTTTATTCAGTTGATGTTTTCACAGGTAACTTTTATGGTATCTTCCTTAATATTTTTGTCTACAAATCAGCATTAGGTTGCCAAAAACAAAACAATGACCTTGATGTTTGCCTTGATTTTTTGTTTTTAATATTTGTCTATATATTAAGAACAATTATAGTGATACTCTGAGTAGGCAAGGTGCACACAATCCTTCTGTCAATCCTTAGTTAGTAATACTGTGTAAGTCTTATTTAGATTAAAACATTGCAAGCAGTTCAAACTGCACGATTTTGTTTTCTTCACCTGTTTTAACTCACTTGATAGAATTTACATGAGACTAGCACAGTCTTTAGGAATGACAAATTCCAGAATTCAGACATGACAGCCCAAGTGGCCCTCATGTGGTCCACTACAGACGGACACAATCCTCTTTGCTGACCGATCCAGTATACAAAGTGATAAATCCTCGTGGGCACATGTGGCAGAGTGTTGCGCCCTCTTTTGACTGGTAGGTTCCAGAAGGACATTCTCGGCAAGCGTCACCATCATCAAACGCGCCAGAATAACAAGGAACTGGTTGAAAGACAAATCAAACAACATTTTACATTTGGACAAATGCTACATATAAAGAAAAACATGCATTTCAGTTAGAAAGCAACATTACTGTGTAAATTAAGATTTATACATTGTGTGGACTTGAAAGTTACCTCTCCGGAAATACACTGTACTCTTAGTTAACTTACAGTTCTGTCATTTTAAACAAATATACAAAAACAAAATTTTAAAAAAGGTTAATCACTCCACGTAATTGGTATTCAAAAAAGGGAGATTCAAGCATGAATTCCACTACAATATGTCCCTCTTTGTATAGGAGAAAGGTTCACCAGGAACACTGTAGCACTTACCACATCCTGCATTCTCCGTACCAACAAGAACTGTTCCTGATGGGCAGACAGGCACACCAAAGCTTGAAGACTTATTTGTGTCAATGTCATATGTGTCACTGTCAATGCTGATGGCAAAGTGACCAGCCACTATCTGATTTGTGAGATAACTTGCACTATCCTGAAGTTTACTGATTGCTATCACAGAACTGCTATGATTTGCCACTGGTCATGTATAGGAAAACCACAGAAAAATTGATAAATGGAGATTTCCTTAACGGTTTCAACACCATTTTGGTAAACTCAACACCCAAACCATTGGTAAACTCAACACCCCAACCATTGGTAAACCCAATATCCAAACCATTGGTAAACTCAACACCCCAACCATTGGTAAACTCAATATCCCAACCATTTGTAACTCAATACCCAAACCATTGGTAAACTCAACATCCCAACCATTTGTAAACCCAATATCCAAACCATTGGTAAACTCAACACCCAAACCATTGGTAAACTCAACATCCCAACCATTTGTAAACTCAATACCCAAACCATTGGTAAACTCAGCACCCAAACCATTGGTAAACTCAACACCCCAACCATTGGTAAACCCAATATCCAAACCATTGGTAAACTCAACACCCCACCCATTGGTAAACTCAATATCCCAACCATTTGTAAACTCAATACCCAAACCATTGGTAAACTCAACATCCCAACCATTTGTAAACCCAATATCCAAACCATTGGTAAACTCAACACCCAAACCATTGGTAAACTCAACATCCCAACCATTTGTAAACTCAATACCCAAACCATTGGTAAACTCAGCACCCAAACCATTGGTAAACTCAACACCCCAACCATTGGTAAACTCAATACCCAAACCATTGGTAAACTCAACATCCCAACCATTGGTAAACTCAACACCCCGACCATTTGTAAACTCAATACCTAAACCATTGGTAAACTCAGCACCCAAACCATTGGTAAACTCAACACCCCAACCATTTGTAAACTCAATACCCAAACCATTGGTAAACTCAACATCCCAACCATTTGTAAACCCAATATCCAAACCATTGGTAAACTCAACACCCAAACCATTGGTAAACTCAACATCCCAACCATTTGTAAACTCAATACCCAAACCATTGGTAAACTCAGCACCCAAACCATTAGTAAACTCAACACCCCAACCATTGGTAAACTCAATACCCAAACCATTGGTAAACTCAGCACCCAAACCATTGGTAAACTCAACACCCCGACCATTTGTAAACTCAATACCCAAACCATTGGTAAACTCAGCACCCAAACCATTGGTAAACTCAACACCCCAACTATTTGTAAACTCAATACCCAAACCATTGGTAAACTCAACATCCCAACCATTGGTAAACTCAACACCCCGACCATTTGTAAACTCAATACCCAAACCATTGGTAAACTCAACATCCCAACCATTGGTAAACCCAATATCCAAACCATTGGTAAACTCAACACCCCAACCATTGGTAAACTCAACATCCCAATCATTGGTAAACCCAATATCCAAACCATTGGTAAACTCAACACCCCAACCATTGGTAAACTCAACATCCAAATCATTGGTAAACCCAATATCGAAACCATTGGTAAACTCAACACCCCAACCATTGGTAAACTCTGAGGGTAACAGGTAGCCGGACTTGGCTTGACCTCATCATTCATTCATTCATTCATTCATTCATTTCTTTTATTTGTCTCAAATCGTGGCCCGGAGGCCAAATTCCAAAAGACAAAAACATTAAAACAATAAAATAGTAATAAAGAAAGAAATAGTAGAAGAAAAAAAATAGTAAAAATAGCAAAATGCTAGGCAAGAAAAACATACAAACCTATGATTCCATGCTTTATGCATTATGCATTATTTTATTACCACTAGTTACAATGTTCTTAAGACCAGCTAGTAAAGTACTTACCTTGTTCATGAGTGAGGTTGTGGGTATCTGGAATGTGAACATCATGCTCCAATATGATGTTAATTTTAATCCGATTCTCTTCAACTGATCGCTTACGTCGTCGACTTTGTGATTGACCTTCTGAGGGACTACAGCCAGTGACCTGAGGGGTTTACAAAACCATCTTGCACCATGAGTAACAAATGATGCCTGCTTGCATCACACTTTATATTATATTCATAAATACTAGGGACAGTTAATCCATGCTGATTGGTCGAAAGGAGATCTTGTGGCCATGTTTAAACATGCAACATAGACATGGTGAGGACTGTTAAACATATGGCCTGAGGAAATTGAGTAAAACGCGGGAGCTATCAGATGAATGCATGGAGTGTGCAAATTTCATGGCCCATGATCTACTTTGCGCTCAACATGGATAGAAATTAAATGCAGAATCAAGGCGAGCTGAGGCTAAACTGTCTGAAGTTGAAACTGAAGTTTTTAACGGAAAGGTATTAATGAGTGGGAATAAAAGAGTGGTGACTCAGTTTCAAACGGCCGCTTAAAACCTTGAAGGGTCGTGGTCGTGTGATAAAGGACCTAGCCTTTGGCTCATTCGCCACAACCCTACCTGTTTTAGAAGGCCGATTAAGACCCTGTTAACATGACTGACATTTTTTAAGTACAAGAGATCACAATATAAATGTGTTGTAATAGGGGCTTCATTTCATGACAACTCAATACTTAAAAGATTTCCTTGTTAGGAATTCCAAATTAATTCTGAATTGGAACAATATTTACTAATAATGTAGCAAGAGATACATCAACCTGTATTTGTTTAAAGAACGGATGACAAGGTTGTTAATACAGTTCTATTGCGTCTGTTGCTACAGTGCCGAGAGTGGCTGCATTGAAGCAGAAGCAGAATCAAAGCTCACTGGACTCTATTTCCTCATGCAATGACACACCACTGGACTCTACTTCCTCATGCAATTTAACACACCTTAGACTGCTTGACAGAGCAACCATTGTCCTTGACACACTTGATAGAGTTGACACTGGATGTAACTGCATTACTGACTTGCTGATATACCATGTTATCCTTGGCCACATTGATTCCGTTACACTCTAGGTTGTCATATTCCAAGACCATCTCCATGGCATACTTCGATGGTGGTTTGTAGTCTGTAAGAAAGACACAATCATTACAGTATGAAGCCAAACGTAGCATTTGGAGATTTACTTGTCCAAAATACAACCTATTGATTGAAGGAATGAACTTGTCTACCCTGGTAAATTGAGGGCCTACTGGTTTTCCCGAGTTAGTAACTTTTTGAAATATTGTTGCACTGAGAAAGATCAACCAACCTGTACACTTGGGGAAGCTCACTCTTGGGTTCGCATCCGTTTCATGTGACCACTGGTAGTTGGTAGAAGGACCACAGCGATAAGCTTGCAGAATAGCCATGCTGAAGGCATAGCCTTTGAGGCATGAGATTGTACAGTTCTGCTCTTCACCGACAGTCTCACAGTGTAGCTCTCCATTCAACGGGCGTGTCAAGATCTTACAGCCTGAAATGATACAGGATTACAGAATGAATCTCACTCATCACTAACCCAAAGTATATTCAGATTTGTTAGTTATTTTGTTCTGATGGTCCAGGTGTTTGACAACTAGGTTAAATTTTCCCCTCATCTTTGCATATCTCTGAAAATCTAAACTGAATTTTTTATTATCTGATGTTTGAAGTACCACTGCCAGGTTCCTATTATTCCAAAATGTTTGTGTGTGTTTCTGAAAAATACAAAACATTCTGGATGTTTTGTACAACTCAAATTGCCACATGTTTGGGTGTAACTTACCAAAAGTAACTCATTTAATTCGTTCAAAGGCAATTTGGGATCCTGAGTTATTGTAAAACACAGCTGACAGAAAGTCCAAGCAAGGGCTTCTGATAATTGTTGAATCCAGTTTGTGTAAAGTAGGCATGGCTTACTGTGCAACTGCATCACACTTATGAACAGAATAGTGTCAAGACCTTGTAAAATGAAGAAAACTATGGTATTAGTAATCAATCTTTAATTCAGGAAAAAAAACTGCTAAGACGTGGGTGACTTACTGAGGCATGGTCCAGTGTTGCATTGCTGGGTTTCAGTGAGAGGGCCAACACAAGGGTTACCTCCATGGGCTGGTTGGGGGTTAGTACAAGTACGTTGATGTGAGTGAGTACCTCCGCTACAGGACACACTACAGACACTCCAGTCACTCCATGCAGTCAAACCACCATCAACTGTCAGGGTGATGAAATAAAGAACATGAATCAGATTACCTCTGTAGATCCTGGTTCCAATCCCACCTAGGACTGGAGCCTTAAATGTGGATTGTGTTTGCAGTCCCTACCTGATTGCGTGGGTTTTCATGTTTGAGGTTTTCCTCCCACATCTAAAATTTGATATTAGATTTGCTCTAGTGGAAATAAAAAATGAAGGCATTGTCCTTAGGCTTTGGCTGTTAAAAATAAATTGTCTCCAATATTTTATATAGTGCATTACGTTACTGAAAAAAATAATTTTACAAATGAAACATATAACACAAGTAGCAAAATAAGAGATAAACTTTTGAAAAGGTGAGGTTTTAAATTTACTTTGGATTGTTCATTCGTGTGGGTCTTATGGACTTACATTCAAACCAGTGACCTACATGTATAACAAAAGATGACATAAGGGTTCCCGGTTTAGTGAAGGTCTCCATTTGGAGAGTGTGTACAAAACCATTTGGAGCTGTGTTGCCAAAAAGTTAATGTAGAAACAAAAGGGGGACAAGATCCCCTATTAGAGGTGTACACACTTGTGTGGGTGTGTTTTAATATTCACTACCTTCTGGAGACCGATAACAAACAAAAGAAGGCAAATAAAAGGTCTCCTCAAGGGAGTTCTAAAAAGGGGGTGCTCACAAGGAATTTGTGTACGAAGTCTATGGGAGGATGTTAACTAAAGGGACAAAGGAAAGAACAAAAGATGTCTCCACAAGGGATGTAAATTGGGGAGGGGGTTCTAGAGTTTATGAAAAGGACTTCTACAACTTTAGAGTTGCAAAAGCAAAATGTAATTTCCCATTTCTGGCTACAGGTAAGTGATGTGGTGGGTGATGTGATTCTAAGAGGCAATAATTCCTATGCTTAGTGAATTTATTTGTTGTAGGAGTTCTAGACATTTTGCACTAGGAGAACTGTAGCTTCTGCAATGTGTACATACTCAACAAACCTCTGCAAAATCCAGGTTTTCAAAGCTGTTTTGGTAAGCGGTCAGAAAATTTGCTTTTGAAAAATTTAATTTAGGTATCATTCTAGATATTTGTCAACTTTCATGTGAAATTTCCAGTGGATGCTTTAAGTGAATTCTAGATTGTAAAATGAAAAAAAAATGTTGGCTCTATTAAATTACCTTTTTCAAGCTCACACAGTTGTCCTGAGAATCCTGTGGGGCATTCACAAGAGAAATTTCCTATACCATCCACACAACTGCCACCATTCTCACAGGGCGTTGGTGTTCCACAGTCATCGATATTAATCTCACAGTGTAGTCCGGTGAAGCCAGAGAGACACATGCAGATGTAGTGACCAAAGTCGTCTTTGCAGGTACTGCCAGACTGACATGGGCTGGAAGCACAGTCATTCACCACTGTAAGGGTTGGTTACAAGAGATCAACACATCAGTGAATTTTGGAAGAGTAAATAATTCCATCATCTAGTTTGCTATCGAACAACTAACCAACAAATGACAAATTTGTTGGTCATGTTTTAGTGGAGAAAAATAGAATAATGGTTCAAAAGTTGTCAGGGATTTTGTGTACTTTCAAATTGAGCTCACTATGACAATCAAACATGTTCCACTGATTTTTGTTGTTGTTTACTTTAACAGCTTACTTAACAGTATCAAATGGGAATATTTCCTTGAGGGATTGGTACTGATTTAAACTTGAGCTTTCAGATTAAAAGTTATTAATTTTATCATGAAACTAATCCTGCACTTTGTCTTTATAAGAGGGCAATGGGTCAAGATGAAATAAAACGCAGCCGCCCAAGAGCTGTCATTGGTTCTGAGCATTTTTGGAATTCACCTACATTCACACAACCAAACAGAGGCTAGAGAGCAGAAAAGTCAGGCCCCTTTGATGGGTCACAGCAGTACATCATTTATTCACATATTTGGTCAAAAACAACATAAAACACCATGGTAGTAGTGGTACACTCCTCCAATTAACAGTTTGTCTTCTGACCAAGGTGTTACTAGCAGATATCAGAAAAAGACTTCTAGAACATTGTATACACAAAACCAAATCTATTTACCGTCACACTGTGAGGGGTTTCAACCTGGACTCTTCCAAGGGAGGCTGTCTCGAGGAAGTCGGCTGCTGCGATGACATTACCAGGGTTCACAGAGCCACAGGCACTAGCAAGGTTGCTAATCACAGAGCCCTCTAGTGCTGTATCCCACATGTTTACACCACTCAGTGTACCATGTAGCTTACTTGACGAAGTGGATGCTGTTACAACAAATAACCAAACAGATTTGCTCAAACATTACTTTCACAATATCTGTTATTTTACTACCACAAATAAATTTAGCCAGCAGTAGTTTTGTCTGTTTTAGAGACACAAAATAATAGTGTAAAACCTGAACAGGTTTGTTCAAATACTTTAACTAACATCACAAAAATTGCAATGATTTACGGAAGACTGACAGGAAGTGCCCGGTTTCAGGTAAACAATAGTACAAAAAAATAAGATGTAATTATTTTGCAACTCACCTGAGCCATGTATCTCTCCAAGTGTGAAATGTCCTCCACTATCGATACGGCTACCAGGTCGTATTTGATGTTGGTTCTGGACTAAATGACCATCTTTATAGATCATTAGATTCCCTCCATGTTCCTCCCAGGAGACAGCAAGATGATGCCAATGATCATCGTTTACACTGACCAACGTTGAATACTGGTATCTAGAGTATAAACAAAGATACCAAGGCATTTGATTTATGAGGCACTTACATAGAAATACAATGTTGAGAACAATATGTGCATCAATGTCTATCAGTGCTGTTGTCGAGTCCCTGTTGTCCGCGTCTAAGTCCGAGACCGGACTTGAGTCCTCCAGCACAGATGTCTGTGCAAATCTGCTGTGAGGCTTTTATTTATGCATACAGTTATTTCGTCTGAAATGGCATATTCAACCTCCTTACACTACAGGTCAATGTGGTAAATTCTGCCATTCAAGAAAGTCACATTGCAAAAAGTTTCATGGATATAGTCAAGTCTTTATCGCACGGCCACGACCCTGCATGGTTTTAAACGGCCGGTTAAGACCGAGTCACTACTCTTTTATTCCTATTCATAAATGCCCTTTCTGTTAAAAAGCGTAATATTGTTGGAAAAATCTGTACAACTTTTCTGTTAACTTTTAATTCCTGTCACGTCTTCGGGTCCCTTTTTGCGAAGTACATGCATGCCACACTCAATGGTTGTGCACACGTGGGCATACTAACACTAACAGATTTTAGATTGAATACGAGTATGTATTGATTGTGTTTCTCGTAAATAAGCGCCTGTGTAATCTTCTAGCCGTATTTCTAGTGCATGTTTAAACATGGCCATGTGATCTTCTCTCGACCAATCAGAATGGATAAACTGTCCCAGTTATTTATGAATAGGTAATAAAAGAGTAGCGACGACGAGGTCTTTTACCACAAGGCCAGGGCCCTGCAAGGTTTTAAACGGCTGTTTAAGACCGTGTCATTTCTCTTTTATTCCTATGTTCTGTTTGTAAAAAAATGTAACAATGTAGGAAAATTTGTACAACTTTTCTGTTTTGTAAATTTTCAATTCCTGTCACATCCTTCATGTCCTAAGGCTCAATTTCGCAAAGAGTCAAATTGCATCTGACGTTCAATGGTTGTGCATACGGGCAGGTATAACAGCTTCCATGTACTGCTGGTAGGCCTATGTATTGATTGGGTTACATGTAAAATTAGCACCTGATCTCCTCTCAACCATTCAGAATGGATAAACTGTATGGGATTAATTTATGAACAATAAATTAGAAGGAGAAAACAAAGTTATCAAAAGTTCAAAAGAAACACAAGCTAAATGATCCTTACCCCTTTATAAAGATATTCAGCGTCTGGGGATCACTGATGGCAAACTGGGCTGCCTGAAGTGTTGGGTTACTACCTGGTGATATGTACGACAGTAATACCACATCTGTTGATGATGAATTGCTCCGAATCCACATGGTAAGGGTGAAAGCTTGCAGGCTCTCCTCCACGGCTTGCTCTATGGTGACAAACTGGCTGGGAACATTGCGTCGAAACAACATATCAAAATGACTTGGGGCATCTGTTGACATAAACATGATGTTCACATCTTGTTTTGTTTTCTCTCATATTCAAGTAACACCACATTGCGGCTGTTTCTAAGGGTGTTGCTATGGGGATCCTATGCTTCTACACTTGTTCACATGAGGATCAAGCAACAGCTGCTAATTTAGACAGTCTGAGGCTGGAAAGGAAAAATAGTCCGACTCTTTTCTCATTTCAAGAGCCAGTAGTCATTATTGTTAGTTGATACAGGGAACAGGACAAGACAATGAGATAACAATGGAAATGGAGTATCCCTTCACATCTTATACACTTATGTATTTCTTAGATCAAATATTCATAATTTGACAATTAAATTTTCCAGACATAACACATATTTGGCTCTAGATAAATATCTCTGAATTCTGCAGATCTGATTCCAAAAGTGCCAACAAATGGAGAATATAAGTATATTTTTTATTACAATTGAAAAAATATTATGTCTTACAATCATTGCAATATCTGCCGACAAATCCTCGTTTGCACTTGCACCGGTATTCATTCAAGCCATCAATGCACTGAGCCCCATTTTGACAGAGATGTCCTATACAATCATCAATTTCTTCCTCACACTGGTACCCACTGTAGAGAATTCATAGCAAAACAAGCTGCTGATGGAGGCTACTCTTTGGTTATCAGACATAATACATTATTGGTTTTTTAATGAGTATATTAGTTCTCATTAGCCCTTATTTTCAATCTTTGTCCATCAACATAATAGGGAAAAAAATGAAAACCTTGTTTCACTCAAACCCCAATGTTTCCTTAAAGCATTTAAAAAAAAACCTCAAATCCTCTTAACTCTTTCACTCCGTAATAGAATTTTCGAATTTCGCACGGTTTGTACGGAATTAATTATTGGACGCTGCCATCTAATGTGTCACTAATACCCTTGGCGCGATGGAAAACCAAAGGCAGCGACTCAAAGCCGCTGCAACTAGGGTCAGAGGTCATCCAGATGGCATAAATTATGCAAAAAAGTCACACGTCATGGGGATGCCCTGGGTATCTACAGTGACGTCAAGAGCCGCTGTGAGCGGCTTTCCGTAGGGAACGGGACATTTCTGTGAGCCGCTGTGAGCGGCTCGCCGTAGCGAAAGAGTTAATATTATATTTATGCTAAATGATTTTGAGTTTATAGGTCTTGCAATTTCGGTTTGTGGTGTTTGTACTGATACAACTTGATCTGAGACCAAAACACAGTATTGTATTTGCATGAAACTGTAAGAAAACTTGTGATCGAAACACAGCATTGTATTTGTTGATGATGTTGACTTACGAGTAGCCTGGTTGACAGAGACAGGAGTGAGTGTTCAACCCATTGATACATATACTTTCATGAAGACATGGGTCAGGCTTACAGTTGTCAATTTCAACCTCACACCTCACACCTGTGAAACCTTTAAGTAGAAAGATACAGGTATTAACGAATAAGACATAAGGCTAAAGTCTGAGAATATAACCCTCATGCCATGATGATAGCTGACAAACAGACGAACAGAAACAGTCGAGTAATAGTTAGTTTGATGTAAAGACAACTTGATTTACCTTGTGGGCACACACAGTGTTGAGTGCTGGAGACAGATGGGATACATTGAGCATTGTTCTGACAGGGCTCAGCAGCACAGATATCTAAAGATGTCTCACAGTGAACTCCAGTATACCCTGCACTGCACCGACATGTATAGCGATTGGCCTTATATGAGTAGAAAATAATAACTGGTTTAGATATGACAGTAAAGTTAGTTTAATATTGGACCTTGGACATTCACATACATGTACATTGTAGGTTTGTACAGCGAATGTCTACTTTGCTTTTTCGATATTGGACATAGGACATTCACATAGGTTTGTACAGCGAATGTCTACCTTGTACATCGATATTGGACATTCACATAGGTTTGTACAGTGAATGTCTACTTTTATGCCACTTTGGGTATCAAAACTAAACATAGCGGGTGCGCCAGTGGCATACCGTAGTTCACGCATGGTTCACGGCAGAAACCTATGCACAAACCTATGTGAATGTCCAATGTCCAATATCAAACTAACTTTACTGTCATGGTTTTGATCAGAGACTTTTAAACCAAGCATTAAAGCCACATGGACATTTATTAAACACTGTTTATAAGGCCAGATGTATTCCTGAAATCATCTCAATATCTTAAGTATTAAAGTGGAGTGTCTTGCTCATGGCCAAAGTGCTGTGATACAGGCTGGGAATCCAACACGCATTCAGGAACTTGTTAGAAGATAACACAGTACCAGCTATGATTTTATACAAGGTGTGCTTTTCTGATGACATGACGATTATCATAGAGGTATTAAAGGTCAACAAATTTTTAAATCAGAGCTTCAACTCTTACCTGATCAATACAGCTGGCTCCATTTTGGCATTGGTTACCAACACAATCATTGACATTAGTCTCACAGAAGTAACCTTCAAAACCAGTCAGACATTGGCAAGTGAACCCAGCATCATTCGCGTTGCAGGAGCCACCATGCCTGCAGGGGTTTGGCTTGCAGGACCCTGGGTTGATCTGGCAGTGGACGCCTCTCATCCCATTCACGCATTCGCAGATGTAGGAGTTGATTCCATCCAGGCAGAGACCCTGATTGTGACAGGGATTGCTGATGCATTCATTGATGTTGACATCACAGTCATGGCCAGTAAATCCAGACCGGCATTTACAGGTGTAGGATTGCTTGCCATCGAAACAGATCCCAGAGTTTTTACAAGGGGAGCTCAGACAGTCATCCATGTTGGTCTCACACTGTTCACCGACCCATCCGTCTGCACAGTCACAGGAGAACATATTAACCATGTCATGGCAGGTGCCACCATTGGCACAGGGGAGGGATTGGCACTCATTGATGTCAATGCTACACGTACGACCTGTGTAGCCTGCATCACATCTGCAAAGGTATGATTCAATTCCATCAATGCACTCACCGTGATCGCAAGCATTGGTGAAGCAATCGTTCTCGTTGTTCTCACAATGGGTCCCATTGAAACCAGAAACACACTCACACCAGTAACCATCGATCAAGTCCACACAGGTGCCTCTGTTCTTGCAAGGGGACGACACACACTCATCTATTGGAATATTGCAAAGGTCACCAGTGAAGCCATATTGGCATTCACAGATGAATGTATTTTCTCCATCAACACAGATTGCATTATTGGCACATGGCTTGTTAGCGCAGTCATCAATGTTGATTTCACAATGTTCACCTATTATGGGTAAAGAAAAGCCAACATAAACATTTAAAACAAATTATAATTTTTTCAAAAATGAGTTTCAGCTGAATGGGGTGTAAACACAATCTAGTATTTTTCTAAAGACAATTAGGGCATACTGATCAAAACATCAAATTGATTCACCACCCGTTCTTCTTAACTACCACAACTCATGAGAGAGATTGATGTACTTGGTGTTACCGCAAACGTTACTAAAAAACTTCTTGAATCAAGTTGAAATTGTAAATTTCCTGTTTTCCTATGTTATGAAAAGACTGTCAGAATCAAAAATATCTGCTGATTTCCACTCACCAATAAATCCTTCCATACAGAGGCACAGTTTGTCACTAGAGGGCGATGTACATGAGCCACCATTAAGACAGGTAACCCCTTCAAAGCAAAGGTCCAATTCAATCTCACAGTCTCGACCTGACAGACCAGCTGGGCATGTGCAGAAGTAGTCGTCCCCTTCATCTTCACATGGTGCATCACGGTGGCAAGGATTGGGGCTGCATAAATCACTCCTTACTTCACAATTTGGTCCTGAAAAACCAAATGATTTTACATGCTTAAGTTTTAGATTATTGAAGTCTAGTATCACTGATGGAAGGGCAGGCCTGATACCTTGTGTTTCAAGAGACAAAACCATTTTTATTGGGTAAAGGGCACCTCTATAAATGAAGGAAATGTATACTGGACTATAAGAGGGCGATGGAAGAAGTTCCCTCTGTTAGGTATCATACATGTCAGCCCTTTTCTCAACAAAAGAGGTTAAGTCATAATCAGTCATTTCTTATTATCAAAGTTGGACTAAAACATGGTGAGATTACCTAAGACTAAAATCCTCCATTATGCAAAGCCAAAAATCTGTCCTGCTTGAAAGTGTAAAAAATAGCCTGATTTACACTCACCCTCAAAACCATCTGCACAGATACACTGATAGCTATTGATGCCATCGAAGCATATACCGCCATTAGAACAAGGCTCATTCGTACAATCATTCAGGTTTGTCTCGCAGTAAAGACCTGTGAACCCAGGCTTGCACTCACAACTGTAGCCGGCTCTTTCAGTGGCTACTTCAAAACACACACCATCATTGTTACAGGGATTGGGATCACATAGATTTAGATCCAAATTGCAGTGAATCCCTCCGTGACCACGAGGGCAGGCACACTGATAGTGGTTGTCCAAATCTTGACATGTCGACCCGTTCGCACAGGGGTTGACAGCACATAGGTCCATATCTATCTCACAGTTGTCTCCCTCATAGCCTGTAATGCAGTTGCAGAGATACGAAGCGTTTCCATCAATGCAGGTGCCACTATGCTGGCATGGGTTAGATACACACTCGTTGATGTAAGTCTCACAGTTATCACCTGTGAAGCCAGCAACACAACTGCAGAGGTATTCTCCCTCACCGTCAGTGCACGAACCGCCGTTCAGACAGGGTTGGCTCAGGCATTCATTGATGTTTGTTGCACAGGTGGCACCAGTAAAACCTACATCACATGTACATGTGAACCCATTGATCTGGTCATTGCAGGTGCCACTGTTCTCACAAGGTGCATCAATGCAATAGTCTATGTCAATAGCGCAATCAACACCTGTATGTGCCAAAACACACACAAAATTACATCAGGAAAACAATCAACTAGGAAAGTCAACCGCAACAAAGTCGACCCCCATCCAGCTGATTCCATTAAATGCCACCCTCCACCCACCCCAAAGAACTATGCATCTAGAAAAAAAGGGGACATTTGAAGACTAGATGCATTTAGTAGCAAGGTAGTTAATGTAACTGGCTCTGGCAAAACCCTCAACTTTGAACCAATTTTCTCAAGTGAGATATTAATTCTCTTATTCATTTGATACAAAAATATTGGAATAAACAACTAAAAATTTAAAGAACTGTTATTGAATTTATTTTACTTTTATTTCAATAAAACAATTAAAAAAATAATATAACCAATTGCTGTACCCAACTCATAGCTGGCAAGAGGCAAAAGCCTTTTGTTCCAAAAAGATGTCAGACTATTTGTCCTCCTTGCCTCAGTTTGGTTACATTAATTTGACTAAAGACTAAGATGGAAGTCTGGTTACCTTCGAATCCTGCAAGACATAAGCAACTGAAAGCATCACGTTCATCTTGACAGGTCCCACCGTTGAGACAGGAATCTTGTTGGCAATCGTCCACGTTGGTCTCACAGTGCTGGCCTGTTAAGCCCACTGGGCACTCACAACGGTATGTCCCTATCTGCTCTACACAAGTTCCACCATTGAGACAAGAATCATTCAAGCAGAAAGTTTGCACTGTGGAAATAAATGTTGCATGAACATTTAAAGTTTTGTCCTTAAAAAACATTCTAGGCAGATTATCTGATGGACTATTTTATTGTTCAAGATACCCAAGGAGTTCTTTCTATTTAACTTAATAGAAAGCAATGATCTAGAGTATAATTATAGTGTTTGTCACACATCAAATTAGTATCGTTTCTGGCCTTCATAACTTGAAGAAAAAATAGCAAAGGATTCAATTCTATTTGGAAAGTTATCTGCTTGTATAAATACAGGCAGAAAGCATCAAAAGAAAAACTATCATGCTACATGGAATTAAGTCTAACAGTAAACACTGTGTACTTACTTTGACACATGTCTGATGTAGTTGCACCAGTGCTTTGGGTTATTGCCCAATTAGGGCATGGGTCGCATGAGCTCTGGCCTTCCTCTGACTGGTAGCTATGAAGAGGACAAGGGGTACATGGCTGCACCCCTGTAGAGGAAAATGTCCCCAGACTGCACACATCTGAAATATTGCAGAAATTTTAAAACATACTTTTTCAGCCAGCAATATCATATCAAGTGGTGAATAAATCTAAACACAACACAAATTTGTAAACGGGTACATGCAGTTCTGCACATAGTTGCGCCATGTTAAACAACCTGTGCAGTTACAATCTTTACAATGGTTGGTCCATTTCACAAGAGTAGGTTTATTTATTCAAGTGATTTTACATTTCAAAAGCTTTATAGACTCAGAAAAACAGAAGATCAAAAAGTATTAAAATCGATTTTCTTTGACATGGTGATTTACTTCTTTCAAGACAAATTGAGGAAGTAAAAGGAAAACAAACTTTCAAATCGAAGCCCTCATAAAGTCACTTTCACTGCTGGTGTATTTTACCGACTGCTGGTGTATTTTACCAACTTTTGATGACCACTGAGTATAAAGGCAGTCATGCTATATGGTTCTTTTTTTCTTCTCTTTTTTCTTCAGTAATTCATTTGAAAAGTTCACTTTAGGAAATTTTAAAGCTTTAGTATATTTAGATAAAATGCAAATCAACAGCGGTTATTTTATACCTGTACATTCACCAATAGAAGAAGAACTGATTCGTGCTGTAGACTGACCGACTGGACATTGCTCACAGTGGTTAGACCCTACCACAGCCTGGTAAAATCCTTTGTCGCATTTCAAGCATGGCTGAAGTCCAGTGCTCGAGAAGTGACCACATGAACAAATTCCTGAATTATATTATAAGAGGAAAACAAATGTCGTAGAGAAAACTACAAAAGTGTTGCCAGCTTCTGTTTGGTACATTCTTGTGTAACTTAAAGGCACAGTACACAGTTGGTAATGACTCTGAAAATTATAGCAATAAAAATTTACTCAGTAAGAAGTACAGAAGCCTTGGGTAGTATAATCAATTTTGAGAAACTTTTATCTTCGAAGTACAACAGTTATGGAAAACATATCACTTTTTATTCCCCAAAATTTGAATTTGAAAAGCGTTTGTCAGAAACGCTTCTCAGACTGTGTATTCCTATGGGGAATATTCTTCCTTTGTGAAAATATAAAAAGAATCCAATGAAAAACAATGGTGGCAGCATATCGAACTCATATAATTTACGTGTATGAACGTCATCCGACATGAAGTGGTTAAATAACTTGATATGTCCTACGATTTCAGACTGGATCATATTTCATAGAGGGCAACAAGTGAATCAGCTTGACCCTGACTATCAACCTCAGTGATAGTGTTTTCTTTTCACATAGGGATCGACATGATACAAAAAGCTCAAGAACACCCACCCAGACAGTCGTCAGCGCTCTTGGTTGTATTCCCGATGGTTGACGTTCCCGGGGGACATGTCTTGCAGGTTAACTGTGCCTCTTCATCTTGATAGGATCCTTCTGGGCAACTCCTACAAGCAACAGCTGCACTGTCAAAGTAAAACCCCAACCCACATTCCACTACATACATGACATAGGAGGAAAAAAATCAATTACAATTTTCAAATAAAACACCACAATTATATTAGAAACAAAAACCAATAGGATTTCCACTTGTAACACATATTAATTCAATTCCCTCCAATGATAGGAAATAACCAATATTTTGAAATTAGAAAATCATGGTAAATTTCTGTTCAGTATTTAAAGGTTGTTGAATGTGTTTCGCATCTAACAACATCAAAAAACTTCAAATTGACATTGCAGAATCAAGGGCCTAATTGTATTAACAAGGGAATAAATAAATGGACGTACCGCAATCTAAATCATATGTTGACACCAATCCCAAGGGGCAGGATGGGCTTGGTTCGTCGTCAATCAAAACATCAGGATGAGGATTTACATCCAGGCCCTGAACATCTGGGACAAGGTTCCCTTCATCACATTCATCCAATACATTGTCTGTTAGCATGAAGAGAGTATCGTACCCATTCCACTTCTCGTCCTCAAACACATCACTGTCTATCATTGGATCAGTGGGCAGGTGATATATCATATCAAATGACACAGTCAGCTCAAAGTCCATTGAGGCATCCCTACGACTGCGAGTTTGACTTCTTTTGCGATTCTGGAGTAGGGTTGGATGTCTACGACGATACCTCTTAGGATTATCTCTTGGATCTAATGGAAGTCTTCCCTCTTTTCTCATATCACTGAGCCACTTCTGTGCCTGTTTATTAAGCTCTTTGTCAGTGTCCATCCCAAGACTGCTGTCATTCTTAGGTTGAAACATCTGTTGGACGCCACTGTGGACACTGTTAGTTGAACCTTCCCATCTGCTGACATCACGACGACCTCTTAAAGTGGATCCACATGTCACCTGGACATTGTCCACATTGCATTCGTCAGCATTTTCTGTGCAGATGGCATTGAAGAACGACTGGTTAAGAAGGTGGATTAATCGTTCTTTGATCTGTTCTTGTTTTGCTGGATCAGAGCAGTCTCCACTGAAATACTGTAGCACAGAGAGAATCTGTAACTTATCCGGTCGTTCTCGTTCTGTTTTATGCATTGAGAAAAGATGGCTTGTCAAAAATGAATTTTATAAATACACATCTAGTAAAGCAAACTGACACTATTCAATCAAAGCCTTCAAAAAGATAGCACTGTTAAAATTAAATTGCCAGTTGTTTAATGTATAAACATTGTTTCCTGTCATCAGTGTTAGGCATCAGTGCACAGATGCAAACACAAGTATTGATTGGGGTTCAGTTGTACAAAGTGCTGACAAGTCTACACAACAACTTTCTAATGGCCGGTCATCAAATTCTTTTGTTCTGAAGTACAGTGCTGTTGAAAACATAAATATTTGACTGGCACTCTTTGATAACACTCACTTTTACAATCAGGAAACTTCTGCTGAGGTTTCCACTGGCCAGACAGGCCACAGACCAATAAAGTCGTCCCAACATCCCTTCTTACATCATAGTTCTCATTGCAGAACATTGAACAGTAGCGACCAAACTGCAACTCATCACAAGCTTTAGCTCCGTTCATCGGTGCATCAAGCTCTGGGCATGAAATGGCTATAAAAGTATAAGGAGTGAGAAGAAGAACAATCTGATTGAGTTTTACTTGGTTGATTTTGTTTATATGATAAGCTCTCAATTGAACACAGCCCAAACACACAGATTTGTTGACCCAGTAAATTGTAGACTTCTCTTTGCTCTCCGTTTCAGACTTTTTTTAAAACAATGCCTCCTTGTACAAAAAATCTAACTGAGGAATTCTTCAATTTGTCAAACCACGGAGATCCATTCCGAAGTCCTTGGTGTGTAATGCACTCATCCGCTGATCCAACAGCAAACTGTTGGACTCATTGATCAAAGTGATAAAATATGCCAGGCATCATGCTAAAAAATATGATGAGTCAGGTCAGCAGCATGCTAGTCATCATCAAGAAAAAATCACTTCTAATTGGTTTGGGCCCAAAGGGTGAAACCACTGGGCTCTATATAAGGTTAAATCTCTGCTTTCAATAACAACAGAAAACAACTGTTAATAAAAACAATCCTCACATGTGATTGTCACTGCAAACTGGCAGATGCTGGTCTTTCCATTATCCAAATTGGTTGCAGTGCATTGAATATTAGTAGTACCCCATGGAAATGAAGCTCCGCTTGTGTGAGTGCAGGATGTATCCAATTCATCTCCAGTCAACTCTCGAAATTCCGGCTACGAAAAACAAAAGAAACCCAAAAGTTGTTCAACTAAAATCCCTTTCTACTATTAACATTTGTTTTTATTTTTATATTCTGTAAGGAATTTTTATTTATATTATACTCCAATTGCTGTAAATTTGTATGAGTGCAACTTACTTGCAAAACAACTTACTGCAAAACACTGTAAATTTTGTAAACTTACTTCTGCAATATTTGTTTGTTTGTTTGTTGTTGGGGTGTTGTTTGTTTGTTTGTTTGTTGGGGTGTTTGTTTGTTTGTTGTTGGGTTTGGTTTTATTTTATTTTCTTTATGGGGGGGGGGGACGGGTTATCTCCTTTTTTATTTTTGTTCACTCAACCTTTTTTTTTTATAAACGGGTTGTGAGTAAATAAAGAATAAAATATTGTTTGGTTATTAACCAAATAATTTTCTTTATCCCCGGTGCAAGTTTAACATCTATTAAGAATAAGGATATTAAGACAGGATTACAACAAAAAAGGGTCATGTATTTAGAGGCTGTTAACTATTGGTAAAAACAATTTGTTTTTATATACTGTTGTGTGAAGTTTTGCCATAATTCAAATATAATATTATTACAAATTCTGACACATAATTATTTCCACTTGGATCCAGTTTGTTACCTTGGGGCTGTTTTAAAGGGAGTATTGGCTTTAAAATAGCTGGACCAAGTTTTATAGAGCTGCTTAAGCACAAAAAGAAGCAAGCAAAAATGCAAAAATTCCATGTGACACGTACCATTTGTGAGTGGTATCTGGCTTCTTTTTGCTTTGCAGGAATTTATTTAGCACTATTGTCTGCTTAAGCAAGCAGCTCTATGAAATTAGACCGTGCAGGTGTTTATTCTAAATTTTTCAACAAGTGTGTTGTTTTAGCTGTCATCAGGAGACTGACTAAAACAATTATGAGAAAAAAAATAATAGTGGTGGATAAACTCAGATACAATCAAATGGGTTTGCAGACTCATTCAATCTTTACCTCTAGCCAGTTGACTGGAGTTTCTGTTTTATCAGCGGTGATATTTTGATTGTCCGGACATGATACAATGACTGGTGAAAGGTTGTCTGTATGGAGAAAAATTATATATGAAACTAAAAAAGAACAAATTCAGGGACGCAATATGGTTTTCAAAAAAGCGCCTTGTGTAGTAAATTCTACATTATACATTGTATTCGAAGTGACACAACTTAATATTATTTTCACAAGTTTTGGCAATGTTGCTGGGACCAAGACCAGCTTTTGTTTTTCTCTTTCTTGGACTGTATCTCAACACTCTATGGTCTGGGTCTTGGCCGGTCAGTAGAGGTTTTTGAATTTCACTGACCCTGGAAACAAGACCTAGAAAACTGTTTTCCTTTTCAGCATTTATAACAATCTTTGAACTTACAATCTCTTTATTTGTTATAATCTCTACATAATCTCTTTATGAAGTCAGGCCAGTTTGGGGATTGTAACTTATTCATTTTTCCTCAGCAAGATAACTTGATAAATAATACTTTTCTAAGCAACATTTTCAACTGAACTTTTAAGCTATCCCGGTGCAGAATCTCACAAAAAGGTTACACTAGCAAAAGGGAGAAAAGGAAGGACAATAGTAGCTGCATGGAGAGTATTTTTCCCACAGGCAACACAGCAAGTTGTAATGGCACAACAGTACCGGCAATCACAGCCACCATGTAATTCCAAACTTAACAGTAAACAAATCAAGAACAAACATACCCTCGATATTAACACTGAAAGAACACACAATGCTGTTCCCGGCAGCATCGCTGAAAGTGTATGACACCACTGTATCCTGGGTGAAATTGTATGGTGAGTTGATGTCAGGGGGTGTCTTGACAACTGTGGGTTCGTCACCAGAGTTGTCAATCGCCATGGGAACATCAAAGGGGAGGAGGACCCCAAGTATCTGGCCAGACATTGATCCAACTAAGGAGCCAGGGCAGACTTTGAGTACCGGTGGAACAGTGTCTAAAATTCAGAGATTGAAAAAACATTTCATGTAAATTTTCGGATGAAATTGTTGCCTGATGAGATGGATTTGTTTGGAGAAAACTGTTTCATCTATTTGGCTAACCTTGGCATGTAACAGAGAGCATATACAGATTCTGATCCCATGTACCATCAGCGAGGCATGTCACCATTCTATGTTCAAGAGCGGCTGTAAGCTGAAATCCACTACGGCATGAGAAGCTGCAGGTAGTACCATAATAAGGTTGTCCTGGACCACGGCAAGTGGAGGGGTAGACACCTCCATTGATTGGGATAAGATCTGCTGGTAAGGGGTCACATCTGGCTACTGCAAATACAAATAAAGTAACTGCCATTTCACTACACATCCAACAGTGCCAATAACAAAATGAGTAGGAATTGTTTGAATTTAGATGAGAGAGGGACTTAAAATCAAAATGAGGGAAACCCACAAAATGAGGGACTGCAAACCAAACCCACTTGCAAAGCTCTGATCTGAGACAGGATTTACACCAGGGTTCACAGAAATGTAAGGCAGAAAAAGAAACCATCATCCCATGAAAATTAAACCATTACTAAGAGTTGCCTTGTGGATCCCGTAGGAAAAGGTAACAGCCAAGCACTTGGGGTGAATCAAATCCCCTCACTTTGGCATTAAAGGCTAGACCAACAAACAAGAAGCCGGATCAAATCCTGTAGTATAAACATTTTGCTTCGAAAGCTGCCACTGTTTTTACAGCGGAAACCCTTCTTTGCTCACTTCGGGTTTCTGTCCTACATTTTCCACACCCCCCCTTTCTATACAAAACTCTACATGACGTCTCAAATGTTTATTTAAAGCTTGTCTTTGAATACTTGTTTCACATTCAACTCAGGGAGAAGCTTTGTAACTTGAAACAACTTCAAGCTTTTGGCACATTTAAAGTGCATTCTGGTCCTATTATTTTTCTTTGCTTGTTCAGAAAACAACTCTATGATGCATTTATCAAAAACCATCAAAATGTTTTTCGTGGCCACACTATGATCTGATGTCATGATTTGCTTGCACAAGGCTCGTGTTTGATTTCACTCTTCCCTCTATAAACAAAATGGCTTCCGGGAAACCCACATTTATGTTGTGCGCACGAGATGATATGTCGTGCGCACGAGATAACTACATCATGTGCAGGAGAAAATATGTAGTGCGCACGAGATAATATCTTGTGAGATAAACTTTTTTAATTTTCATAATGTCACTTTCAAATTAGGGGCTCCATAAACAAAATATCTATTCAAATATATATATCTGGCATGAACATTAACCTTATACTGCATCAGAGTAGTTTGATGCACTTACATTGACATGACGGGCTTTGACCGTGCCTGGTCCAAGACAAAAGACTAGTAATAGCATTCCTGGAGCATTTTGCCGATTCCGAGCCCCGAAGATTGTAGCCATTCAGACAGCCAACCTGGCAGGTAGTTCCAAGACGATCATCACAAGTTCCAATAAAATGCCCAAAGAACGGAGGGTTGAGTGGTCTACATCTGGCAACTAGTTCGTATAATGAAAAATATTAAGGTCACTCTGTCAGATGCAATTGCTGCCAGAGTTTTTTTTTTGGTAAGCAGAGGTGTTCATTTGTTGTCATGTTGAGTCACTTATGTAACTTTTGTAAAAATTATTTTCAGTCATACACATTTCGGTATCTTACACTATTTACCAGTGGGATTGTTTTATATTCAGAAAGGATTCTAGTGAATAATTCAGCCCAATGTCATGGAGCTGCTTACCATTCGGGTAAATTGGTAATTGCAGTAGTAGACAATTCTGCGCTTACCTGGGCTCTTTTAACCTGTTAGAAAGGATTATTTGATTGCATGTGAGAACACTTCACATGACAAAGTACTATTGCTTTGGCGCCTTATCTGTAACCAGCCGTAAAGTTGTGATATTATGATACAATGTACAAACCTCTCACACTGACTTCAAAGTTACAGGAAGCTTGATTCCCTGCTGTGTCTGTAGCATTACAGTTGATAGTATTATCCCCAACCAATAACAGTGCTGGTTGTGCTGGATTACAGGTTACAGTTGGCGATTCACCAGAATTATCTCTAGCTGCTACTGTCCATGTAACATTCACTTGCAGTGAGATGTCCGTTGGGTATGCCACAAAGTCAAGCGGACAAGTTGTGAAATGTGGGCTTTCATAATCTAGACATTCAAAATAATATAAGAGTAAGTAATTTGTGATTAGTTTGGCAAAATCGAAATCAGTTAATCAGCAAACAATGGAAATTCTGTTAACATATTTTCAATCAAACAATATTATCAGAATTCCAATAAATCAGAACACAAAATTTCCCAAGTATCTAGAAGGAACCAATTACAGTCAAATTACACTTAGGATCATTACCAATAAACACAATATGATTTGCTAAAGTTTAAACGAACAGCTTTATGTGTAGATTTCTGGAGATAACAAGTAATCTTACCAACGCAGCTGAATGCAGTGCTATCATGGGACCATTCTCCACTACCAAGACATCGGATGAAGGTATACGAAGGAGGGTCTACTCTGTACCCAGATTGAGAACAGCTAAGGTAGCACATGTCATTGTAATTTGGAGAGATGAGGCAATCAGCTGGAGATATCTCCAAACCCTCAGTAGCAACTAAAGCTGGACAACTTCGCTCTGTAAAACAGCATTGTTAGTTGTTCAAGAGAATTAGTTGAAGGATAGAATGATGGCCGGGAGGGCAGATACATTCCATGGGACGGCTAAATCGAGGTGGTCACAAAAGTCCATCCAAGAGTTCTGAAATGTCTACGGTTTAACTCCCAAGAAGACTTTGGAAAACCATCAACAACAAATGTTGGAAGTGTGGCTTACAAGAAAACTTCACAAATCCAACAAAAGTTGCAACTTTGATCCTAAAGAGGAATGGTCATTTTTCAGAGATTGAGAGTACGTCATATCAATTAACAGTTTTTGTTCAGTATTATTTATGACACATGATTAGAAAGGAGAGGGGCGGGGCTATTAAGTATCAATAATAAATAATAATACCGGAGTCCCATATAGCACAAGTATCTACTAATAAAGTACTCAAGGCGCGCATTCAGCAGACACTGCCAGAAACACCAGGACAAAACCTTTTCTCTTAGCTCTATAAGTGTAACTGTTTCTTTTTACCGCTCAGCCATGCCACGAGGCACGAAATACCTGCAATGTGTACTCAACCTAACATGACTATGTAGATTCACTCATTCATTCATTTGGGTTTATTATTCAACAAAAAGATAAACGACTGTAGTTCAAAGGACTAATATTGACGTATTGACATAAAAAACAATATACAAAATAAGAACTGTTACGCAAAAAAAACTATTCAGCAGCAACTCCAAAAATACAAAGTTTTGAGAAACAAAACATATAATGGAATGGGCCGCACAAATGGTTGCGTACCAGTCACACCAATGCTTTGAACAGTCAAAAAGTCAAAATTAAAATTGCACACTATGAATACACATAAAAATGTAGATGGAATAAAACTGTTAAAATTTTAATTGCTAAGACAATTTTATACACATTTACGTAGATGGTTTTATGCCTCAAGTGGCAACTTAAATTTAGTGTGAAAATCCTGCAGGGTCGATTAGGAATAGGGTTAATAACACACTAACCTTCACAGGTAAAGTCCACCACATCCCATGTACTATTGGCAAGACAGGTAGATTGCGGGGTACCAACACCTCCATAGCCATAAGGACAGTACCAGTGACAGGTGGTGCCCAGCAGTTCAGTGGCAGGTGGGTAATGAAGGCAGCCTGAACGAAGCACTTGACCAGGCAGGTCAGCCAAAGCAGGACACGAGATTGCTGTGAAAGTTACAACAAAGATAATGTCCTTTTAATATGGGGGAATGCTGAAGTCCCACAGAGAAATTGGAATGAATAAGGCCTAAAAAAAAAATTTGTTGGATTGCCCTTTCACGCGATTTTTTTCTTGGGTCGGTCGGTCGATTTTTAATTTTTAAATTTTTTTGAGATGTCAAAGAATGCCCAAAACACACTGCATAAATATTTCAGAGTGAACTTGATATGTTTGTACTCTGAAATATAAACCTAAAGTGTTAATATGTGTCTGTCATCTATATTTTAAACAAAGGGCAACCGTATTTACCATTTTAGGCCTTAAATAATGAGCTAGGCAAGGGTAAAAAAAAATCTTTAAAAATGACCAAAGATATCAACCAAATTGTATAAGTTTGCAGTGACACCATGAAAAAAAAAAAATAGATAGATAAAAGGTTTATTCACAATTGTCATCACAGCATAAACACTGAATTGCAACAATATATCATAATTAAAAAGCTGAAACAATCAAAGACAATAATGAACGTCTGGTTGGTTTCTCAATCAAAATGTCATTGTTCAGTAACCAAATGGCTCTTCTCGGAGCTGTCTTTCCTCAAACCTTACTCACTTTTACAACCACCTTTGCGTTAAGTCTCAGTATTAATAGAAACCTAGAACCCTGATTAAATTACTGATAAAACACAGGCCCTTTTACTTACGTAAACATGTAGGGTTTTGCTCTGTCCACTCTACTAGAATGGATTTGCCAGCTTTTTTACATTTCCTGCTTTCAGGGCCTATCAGTTGGTACCCAGCATTGCAGGCGAAGCTACAGGTTGATCCATAGATGTTACTTGGGCACTGGACAAGGGAACCGCTGGCTGGTGCTTGTAGAGGCTGACAGCGTAGAACTGACAGGGTACATAAAGAGTTACCATGTAAATACTATTTGAGAAAGGACCTATGGTATAAATGCAAAAATTAGTTAGTAGTCTGAAGTTTAGTCCCTAGCAGAGTCTTACATTTAGTCTTCGAGTAAGACTCTGCTAGGATCGAAATGTCAGGCCACAAACAAATGTTTGCGTAATTACTATTCTTTACATGTTTTATGTAATTTTAGGGGGGGGGGATCGGGGATGTAAAAAGTAATTTTAACATTTCAAAATTCATGAAGGTTTGCTCAAAGGGGAAAGTTCATCCTGATTGAAACATGTTCTAAGGCTATTCAAAAACTAGTTGGTAAGTATGAGACCATCCTAAATACTAATATGTTATTCTTACCATGTACAGTGATGTAGACATCACAGCGTCTGCTATTTGAAGCTTGGTCTTTAGCAATGTAAGTCAAACGTGTTGCGCCTTCAGTAAATGATGACCCAGATCCCTTGGAAATATCCAAGCTGGAGGAAAAAAAATCAACATGATCTCAGTCAAACTATCAAAGGTCAATTAACCTTAAAAACATTATCATTTTGTTGTGGATATTGTTAACCCTTACAGTGCCAGCCTCGTTTTAGTAATTCTGTTTCCATAGGCCGGCCATTTAAACAAAAAATAATAATAATTTTTTTATGTCGAGTAGTAGAACGTAACAGAACGTTGGCGGCCTGTGGATGGAGATTCAGTATGACGTTTCAGAACGTTGGCGGCGCTCTAAGGGTTCCGTGCCGGTCGTGTTTTGGCATTTCTTTATCCAGAGGGCAATTATATATTTTTGGGGGTTGTGTAGTAGAACGTATGGGAACGTTGGCGGCCTGTGGATGGATACTTAGTTTGACGTTTCAGAACGTTGGCGGCACTCGAAAGGTTAACCCTGGGGTCAGCGAAGGTGCTCACGCCGTAGGCACTTTTTTTATATTTTTGTTAATTACAACACTTTTTTTTTGTTCAATTTTGCTGAAATTAGTTTTCATCCAACCCTGAACAGTCCTTAACAAAGTGGCTGAACCGATTTTGCCTTAGAGGTCATTTACCGGATAGGCCAGTTGTCACAAATGTGGGAGGAGCCAAGGCGGCATTCATTTGTACAATTTTTTTGGTAAAATCGCGGATTTCGACATGCTTTGGCAAATCAGTTGTGAGCCTATATGCAATTGCCAGAATGTTAAAATCTTTGGTGTGTGTGTTCAGTGAACTTAGATTCATCTGTTCAAACCATTAGAACAAGATTTGTGCCCCCAAACACAGTTATTTACACCCAAACATAAAACGCCTACCGCGTGAGCACCCTGGGAGACGCGCGTAAAAATTCTAAGCTGGCTTCTCGCAGGGTTTTAATAAACATGTAGGCAATTTTTGTTTTACTTGGCAGCAGTGGAGTTTTGACACCATAGGGGTGGAAACAGTTACCATGTAAACTAGAATAGGTGATGCTAGGTGGCAGCAGACTTTCCGATAAATCCATTGTTCTGAGAATTGTACGCAAGCTCAGAAATAATTTAACAATGGTATATCTGCTGAAGCTGGCGTCCAAAAGTCCCCAATTCAAACAATTTAATACAATATTCAATTTTTTCAAAAGTATTTGAATATGCGAAGGTTTTGAAACAAAAATTACAAAATGGTAAAGAGGGGATGGTCAGTTGGGAAAGAGGGTGGGGTTGAAAGTGAAGTCTGGCCAAGTGACCCAAATAACATTAATTTTGTTCTAACACACACCTGGCCACATTTACATCCCCAGAGTTATCAGTTGCTACTGGTGCTTGAAAGATGACAACAGCTTGCCGCATTCCTGGTGGCGCTGTCTTCTCAATATACATTGGGCAACTCTCAGTAAACACTGGTGACTGGTGATCTGTTACATACGAGTTAGTGACAATATTAACAACCTCAAATATTATCTAGTTCCTTTTCAGTATTCTATAATCATTCACAACAAATACTATCACATCCTAGTTTACCTGTGCATGAGACGACCAGTGAATCACTCCAAACACCCTGAGCAGTACACGTCTTACTGTAAGGACCACTCAAAGAGTAGCCCTCATCACATGTGAAAGTACATCTTGTGTTGTAAGGAAGTTCAGACTCCATGGAGCAACTACTCGGTTGAACTGTGCCCTGGTTGAGGCTCAAGAATCCGGTGCACACCACAGCTGTGAGTAAAAGAAACATCTTTATTTTACTGATTTCCCTAATGTTCATACATGCATGTTACTTAGAAAATAACAGTGCCATGAGCCAGTCTTCACTGCCTGGTAATGACCTGGCTGGTGGCTGGCCGCTGTTAATGGACCGAGCCGAATTATTCCCATTAATAAATGCCTTATAAGGAGAAAAATGTAAAAATCGTCAGAATTTGTGATTTTTCTTTTGCCGTTATTTTTAGAAATGTTCTACTCATGTTTAAGGGCCAATCCTTTGGCTGTTCAACTCTTTAGTGGTACCTAATCTCTTACACATAATTAACTGTTTGTACATATTTTCAAGAACTAGACTATGACTTTGCATTATGTTGGTTTCATGCGTGCACCAGCTACCTTAAATTGATACATTATCTGCACGTTCACGCCTACACATGGTATGTGCCGCACTCGGCACCATCTGTCCTGCTCAATATAAAATTTAGAAAACAATACGCACAAAGAAATGAGTTGATTTGATGCAGGTAGTTTCCCGCGCAACATGCACATAGTGCATATGATTTTACACAACAATGTGCTTGTTTAGGGGGCATTTATATGCTAGTTCACTGAGCCGGTCGTTGTATCACATGCTAATACATCCCCAAGTGACCAGTCTTCGATCGATCGGAGTGCATAAACTAATAATATAATATGTCCACAGCTAACATTCAGAGGGTGTGCAAAGCTGACAAAGACAACAGTTGAGCGCACAATTTTTCAAATTCCATTCTATGTTCTACAGCAATATCACCCCATTTCTGCAAAGATTTACCATTTAGAAAATTAACGAGTGTATTGCTATACAAATAATGAATGTTTATGAGTGCAATGGTGCGAATATTTTCATGAGTTGAAAGATGGAATGTTCCACTCAACGAGGCGGAGTTGAATGGAACATTCCATCTTTCAACTCATGAAAATATTCTCACTATTGCACGAATGAAAAACTTTCATTATTTGTTTTGTATAACATCCAAGTAGATCTTTGTAATTTTGATTGGAGGGTACAACTTTCAAAACAAACAAAGCGTACAATATTTAATTGTGACATTACACCCATTTCTTTTGGTTTGGCTTGTTTGGATTCAACAGTGACTAAGTGCGTTCTGTACTGCTATTTTGAGACACGCGGGCGCCGTAATGTAGTACGTGCCTTGCAGTAACTGTACTTCTGCATTATCAAAGACACGCGCATGCAATGATGTACCGTGCAATAGAACAAATCGGATGGAACGAAAAATGCACGGTGAATGGAACGAAAAATGCACGGTGAATGACGTAGCGTGCAATGGTACGTTTATTTGCTATCACGTGACGGACAATCCTCCAATCAAATGGCAAGGATCTGCTTGGGTGTTATATATGTATTATTTGTTGCTGGTTGCTTTTTACCAATAATTTGTGTCTACCAAAAATTGATAAGTAAGTAAGTCTTCCAAGCATGCAGCTCTAAGCAACAGGCCCTGGATTATAGGAGAGTGGTGGCTGATGAGGGCTAGGTATAGACGGATTTAAGTTCTTGTGTTGTCAAATTGTGGGTTTGGATGGGGCCTTTGTCCATAGCAGTTTTGTTTTTGAGCAATAAACTTTACCAATTTTGCTTTGTCTTTCAAGTGACAAGAAAATTTAACAATTTTGCTTTGTCTTTCAAGCGGGGCTTAATACTTTGCATGTCTAGTATGTTGTGCATTGCATCCAACAGAACAAAGTTGCTGCCATTAATTTTCTCACCTTCACAGAGTAGGTCAGTACCAGTCCACGATCCATCAGCCAGGCAACTTCTTCTTCGTCGGTTCAAATATGTCTGGCTGCTATGAAAACCAGGATTACATACAAATGTACATGTAGACTGGTAATCCACTTCCTCCCCGATACATCCCGATACATGGCAATTCGGAATAACTGGTACTCTGCATGTGTTTGCTGGTGATGAAATAACATCATGAGTTCATGTGAGAATAAGACATTTGGATTTGGATTGTTTATATTTTACACAACCATGGCAATCTCAGTTTATACCTGCAGGAGGATGATATCTATCTTTCATTTAAATCGATTCTTACAAAGTTTTCTGATAATCACAATAAAAACATATTCTTGTATTGCGATAGGGAACACAGCATTGTGTTGTATAGTGAGATCTAAGTTCAGCTGTTGTAACTTCTACAATATATCATGTTGCTACTAAACATCATATCATGTTGGGTTAAACAGAACTTGTGTCTTCTATTCAACTGTTTAGCCATTTGGAACTATGGTGGGTATCCACCATCGTTGGTGCCAATTCTCTATTTTCTGTATGTATTTTGAGACGACCTGTAAAAGGACCAGATATCAAGACACTTTTTCAAGATTACAAACAAAATAATACTTTGCACAGTCTTGATCCTTTGTTCTGGTGTAGCGTTTTTGGCATACATAATGTATAACAAAACGTATAACAAATTGTAGGGGATTGAAAATTATGTATTTCAATTTGTAGGGGATTGAAAATAAACGAGATGTCAATCATTCTCCCAGGATAGTGTCTGGTGCTAACATTTTAAAGAAAAAGAAGGATTCATTTCTGTTTACTGTTGAAACGGATTTCAATGTTGTTTTTAGTTATGGTTAAACAGTTATTAACAATCAATACGTGGTATTTTGGCTGTTACTGCTAAGCAAGATTTTTCTGTGCTAAGCAATTTTGTACTTAATAGTTTATGAAATTGTTGCCTGTAATTGAATTACACAAAAAGGTTTGTTCGCTATGAATTCTTAACAAATTGTACAAGATATTTTGTACACACTCGAGGTAATTGAAATTTCTACTTACGTATGCAATCTACAGATGGGCCATCCCAGAAGCCAACGGTTGTTGATGATACGATCTTACTGCAAACACTGGATGCTACTTGATTCTGACTGACTGAGGACATTGTGTAGCCTTCATCACAACTGATTTTACACACTGAGCCATACACTACAGAGCTGTTACAACTACCTTGGCCTGAGGTAAGGCTAGTCACACTGTGTTGGGGTGCAGGCAATGGTGGGCATCTTGTGACTAATCATTTGAAGAAGACAAGGAAGTTACAGAGAAGGTGAGGAGAATTTAAGACTTGTATGTTAAATCATAAACCGTGTACACAGTGTAATACGTTTTGTTTAACCCAAGCAGTAGTGTGTGTATTACCATGCATTTTTAGCTGTAAAGTACTACCGGTACTTTATTTTATAAATCACACCCAAAAAGTCATGAAACAATAACTGCAGTCAGGGCATAAAGTCATCTTAAAGTCATGTGGCATGTTGCACCCAATAAAAATGCATTATAAATAAGGCAATTTCATCAGCCCTGCCACTGAAATGTCAAAAAAAAATTTAGCCCATTTTAAATGGCTCAGGTCACTGCTAGGGTTAATGAAGCAGGAGTTGACGAAAGACTTAAGCCGTGTTCCCATTGGACTTTTTCTTCCGCGGCCACGCAGAAAGTTTCCGTGACTGGATTAGGTGTTTTTCTACTGTGCGTTCCCACCTGGACTTAAATTCCGCGACGGAACAGTCACTTTTTGACTTTTTATCGGCCCTGATAACTTACTGTGGCTGCGCGGAAGTCTTCCGCGACCTCATTCGGCCTGTTAGTTTTACATCACGGTCGCAGTAAGTTGACAGGGAGGTCAGTTTACCATGCATTCCCATTGGATTTAATTTTGTCATTCTACAGAAAAGTCGCGGTACTTTAGCAAAAATAAGTCCAATGGGAACACGGCTTTAGTTTTTTTCAGCACATGGACCAACAAAGTGTTGTGAGTCAGGAATATTTCACCGTTACCAGTGAGTGCTTTATACTTTTAGTCTGACTTATTTGAAGGCTATGTCAACATTTTAAATCAGAAAAAGGTGGGAACCTCAAGAGCTAGCAATTTATTAAATTATTCAATTAATGCCTCAGGGATTAAACTACAATATGTTTTGATTTTGCCCAACACTGATGTATGGTAAGTACAGTACACAACGCTGTCCGAGTCATGACAGACCTCATGTGGGACAGAACAATCTTCTACATTCTAGAACAAGTTGCTGGTACATGGATAACTGATTGCAGCCTACTCTGTGTCGAGGCTGTTATAGCATTTTAATAAATCATGGGCATATTGTACAACTCTGAAGAACCAAACTTTATTAGACATTGTTGATTTCCTTCCAAAGAGAATGTTATTGTTTCCTCACCTCTAACATCAAGATAAATGTCACATGTTGCCGTATTACCGCTGCTGTCTGAGGCACTATAGATCAGGCGATAGGTCCCTTCTGTAAATACTGTGCTCTTATTGGCTGATACAGATTCTCCATTTATACTCAAAAGAATTGCTACAGTGTCACCACTGGCTTCCAAGACCTGTGTATTTAGACACATAAAAATTCAAACTAAACAAGCAGACCAAGTTTGTGAAAAATATCTGTACAAATTAATCATTCGCAGGACTTCAAAGAGAAGCTAGCATTACAATAAGCTGAAAGTAAGTTTCAAAGAGTAAACATGGGTGCCAATTTCAACTTTTTCTGAAGTTTGCACTCAAACATGAAAGCCAAAATAAAGCTGGTAATCATACCTGTATGGGCTCCCAGTCATAGTGAACCACAGCAAAGTTGGTTCCCCGTTCAGCAAATACAGTGATGTCAGTTGGGCATATCAAAGTGGGTGGAGTTACATCTGACAATCAAAAGTAAACCTGGTTTGTTTATGTCTCAAACACATTTATTTCAACAAAATAATGGGATTCATTCAAACTGTTTTTCTCTGGATATTTAACGCAGGTCTACAAAGAAAGAGCCAAATGAAATTCAGATGAAACCATTTCTTAGGTAATGATTTAAACACCTTCTTACCGTTACACTGTATTGGCGTTCCATCCCATTGACCCGATAACAGACAGGTACGACTCCCTGAGTTACTGCCCATGTATCCCAGATCACATGGTGTAACACACACAGTGCCATAACTCAGTGGTTGGTCAATCTCTGTAACCTCTACCCCATGAAGTGTGCAGGTGATGGCCATATATCCTGCTGTGATGTCTGGTACAGCTAATGGATCACACTTTACCTCTATAGTTGGGGAGGAGGGTAAGATCACAGACATTATCGTGACAGAGGAACACACACTTAAATTTTTAACGTGAAATTTATAGATTGTTCTGGGAGGCTTGTAAATAATGTGCGGTCAAGAACATAATATTGTTAATATAAACCAACCTTCGCATGTGATCGTGTTGCCATTCCATTCACCAATACCATTTCCATCATCAGTGCATGTGACATAGGTGGGTTGTGTTGGCATGAAGCCAACATTACAGATGAGTGTACACGTAGTGCCATAGGTCTCCTCTGAGTGAGGGCAGCCGTTTTTAATGCCATTTTCTGGTGGAGGCAACTCGCTGTTGTCACAAGTTACAGCTGCAAAAAAAAATGTTACAAAATGGTTTGATGTATTTTATCATTGAACAAGAAAGAGAGCATTCAAAACACTTTATTTATTTTTACACCAACTGAAGGTAAAGGTTATGCTACTTTTTTTTCTTCAAACCCACACACATAGATTGGTACCTCCACAGCTCTCAACACATTGGCCCATCGTGCTTTCAGCACCTGCACCAGGACAGCTTAAAATGGGAACTCCATCGACATCGCTGTAACTCAACAACTACAAGCACATCAATTTCAACCAGAAAAAGCCAAGAACAGGCCAGAGTTTAAGTCTACCATCACCTTCCTGTACATCTGTCATGCATCACACATGCTCCATCTTTAGCCAAGCTCAAGTCAAGACCTCCACGGCACCAAACAAGATTCAAGCATTACTACAAATACAAAAGCAAGACACACAAGGCAATGATGGTGTTGCATACATTAAAGAAACAGGCACAACATATCTGCAAGAATCAAGAAAAATCAAGCACACGGCAGACTAGAATAAATCAGCCATCATTCATGTCATTAAACATTATCACAAACAAGACCCTTGCATCAACTGGAAGAAAACTAAACTTATCGCCCTGTTAGGTCCTGGCACCAACGCAGAGTCAGGGAAGCCATAGAAATCAAGTAACACTACACAGTTCCACAAGATATTGGGTTTTCTTCGTCAACGACATCCAGTCACCAGTGTTCAAGCATACCCTTCCAGCAGCAGCTCAACACAACACTGACACATTCCAGCGCACACACATCCAGCCAGTAGACTCCTCCCACACATCACTGGTCAAGAAGACCCTGGATCCTTCCCACCCAATTTGTATATGTGCATCCCTCCAGCCCTACTTAAGCCTCAACATCATCAGCAGTCCAGCATTCTCCTCAAGACAAGCAGAGTATCCTGTTTGAAACGTCAAGACCAAAACGGCTCTTTTCCAAGCTAACACTCCTCCAAAAAGAAATTTATACATGGTTGTACCCACAAGTTTACCAGTTATAGTTACTTATTTTATTTGCATGCTGAATAAAATTAATTTCTCAAGACAAGTCTATAACAAAAGTGAGGTAAAACAATCTCCTTTGATTCGCCTTAGGTCTTAGTCTTCACTGCATGACACAATCAAGATGACCCTCTGCCTTACACAATAACCAAAAGGCATTAGGTCTCAGTCTTAAACTTCACTGCATGTAACAATCAAGATGACCCTCTGCCTTACACCATAACCAAAATGCCTTAGGTCTCAGTCTTAAACTTCATTGCATGTAACAATCAAGATGACCCTCTGCCTAACACCATAACCAAAAGGCCTTAGGTCTCAGTCTTAAACTTCACTGCATGTAACAATCAAGATGACCCTCTGCCTTACACAATAACCAAAATGCCTTAGGTCTCAGTCTTAAACTTCACTGCATGTAACAATCAAGATGACCCTCTGCCTTACACCATAACCAAAATGCCTTAGGTCTCAGTCTTAAACTTCACTGCATGTAACAATTAAGATGACCCTCTGCCTAACACCATAACCAAAAGGCCTTAGGTCTCAGTCTTAAACTTCACTGCATGTAACAATCAAGATGACCCTCTGCCTAACACCATAACCAAAAGGCCTTAGGTCTCAGTCTTAAACTTCACTGCATGTAACAATCAAGATGACCCTCTGCCTAACACCATAACCAAAGGCCTTAAGGTCTCAGTCTTAAACTTCACTGCATGTAACAATCAAGATGACCCTCTGCCTAACACCATAACCAAAGGCCTTAAGGTCTCAGTCTTAAACTTCACTGCTTTTAACAATCAAGATGACCCTCTGCTTTAAACCATACCCAAAGGCCTTAGGCCTCAGTTTTAAACTTCGCTGCTTACCTTCACAATAGGGAAACGGTAAATCCCAATCGCCATCCAGTCCACAGGTGACCTCTGTTGACCCTACCAGTACATGGCCATGCTTGCAATTATAACGACATGTAGAACCAGCAGGTACCTGATTGGTGGCTGGACACTCATCTCGGTTGGTGATCAGACCATAGTTGGAAATGAAGGCACGAGGGCAAGTTTGCACTGAGTTTAAAACAAAATTGTTTATTCATTTTATTCCACACTGTTCTATTGTTTCTTGCAGACTTAAACTTAAGTGGGGAGGGGTAAACAATTTAACAGGTCACTGGTCCACACAGTCATAAAGTTCATTAATTTTCAGCCAATAACTATGCTCATCAAAGGCTTGGAGAGTTTTCTTCCCGTCGACAGACTGGCAAACTTTGTTCTCATATTTAATTTTAATAGTGAGCTCATTTGTATCTAGAACTATGGTCTTATTTCTCAGAAAATGTTGACAAGGCTTGTTTCTTATTGGTAAACAAATAGGGTTGTGTGCCCGCCAAAGAACTGAAAGACTCTAATGCACTTCTACTGTACACTGATTTATAAATATTTGGAAGACCAAAATAATTGTCAACTTCATTCTCTCAAAATAGATGCTTTGTATATGAAATTGCTCGTCAACCGCGCGTCAGCTATTAAATTCCTGCTCAAGTTTACAGGTTGTTTCTTGAAGCCAAACAGTACGAATGTTGAATGCAATTTGTTTGCATGAAATGTTTGTTTTTACCTTCACACCGAGCATCATCACCGTCCCAGTATCCTTGAGATGTTCCAGGCAATGCAAGACACCGAAAAAAACCACTTCCTGTTAGTTCATATCCATCTTCACATTCAATCTCGCACAATGACCCATATGCAGTAGTGCACAATGAGTTACCAGAAAATCTACCATTTGCTGGTGGGGTGAGCGCCCTGCAGTGAATGACTGAAAAGGTAAATGGAATGTTAAAATTTTTGAATCAAACATTTAAACTTAAGCTTAAACATTTGCTGTTTACGGACGAACATTAAAACAAACACAAATTTTACTTTACTTTGACTTCAGAAAGTTACTTATGATTTGGACATAACATAAAGGATGACAAGCATTTAATAAGAATTCAATATAAAGACTCATGATTGATCCTAGAAAATAACCACATCCCCACATCCCCCCACTTGTAGTTTTATCAAAGACATAATGCAAAAACAATTCTAACATAATTATTATGTTTAATATCAATATAGCACTGCATGTACTTAAAACTGGGGTCAGTAAGTCATGGCCAAGCACTATAGACTCAATATTTGGTGACTGTGTGTATTTGTGGGCTTATGGAAGGGCCCTTGTGGGGTCTTTTACACAATGGAACAATGGAACCCACAAAGTTTTTCTTTGTTCAACTTGGACTCCTAGTGCAGAGGAATTCTTTAGCAAAGGGAATAATAGAACAACAATAGCAGGATCACACAAACCTGATCTGTAAGGTTGGGACATGTGTGTTTGTGTGGGGGGGGGGCAGCTTCAAGCTTGATTTTGGGGGTGTAACTATTAGCTATATGTTGTCATGCTTGAGATAAACATGGAAATGGTTTCACAAATGCAGGAGATAGTTGCAGTAATAATGTTTAAGGCAACTTCTAGACTTACTGCAAAAAATTACTGTCCTATGATAGAAAGAGAGAGAGAGAGCTCATATGCCCAGAATTATGCAAGTTATCCAATTAATCAGCTGATACGTAACCATAAAAGTATGGCCAAGTTGCACGAGCCATTTACCTTCACAAGTTGGTTGAGGTGCATTCCAAACACCATTAGCGGTCTGCCCTTGTCGTAAGCATTCATTAGTTTTACTTCCAGTCAACACAAAACCAGATGAGCATTCAAACTGACAAACAGAGCCGTAGTTGAACTGTGATGAACACATCATCTGCTGGCCAGGAAGCAAGGAAATAGCTGGACACTGAATAACTAGCAAAGAAAAAATGTGTATCACTAAAATATAATTTCACAAACAATGTGTATAAGGCTTTTCAAGCTTAGTGTAGATCCCACAGAGACCATCCCATATTGGTCACATCACCCTCACTATAACAACAGCAAAGGATGTTATACAAATATTGGGTGTGTTCATAGCAGCATATAATCATGAGGTGAATTCTGGACTGTTCCATTTCGCTCGGCGTCGTGGAAGGGAACATTCCAGATTTCACCTATGATTATACAATATTTGTTTTATATAACTCGGACATAGTTGTCATTTGAACGATTGGAAATTCATTCATTCATTCATTCATTCATTACAACATTTATTTCCAAATTCCTCAATCAATAACAAATACAACGTAAGCAAAGTGATACAATAATTTTAGGAATTGGGGCACAGCCAAAGAAGCACAGCTTGTGTAAGGGAGTGCCCATACAAAAAACCAATCACAATAGAGTTAATACAGACAGAACAGACAAAGCACAAAGCACATGACTAACAAAGACCTGGACAACAAAGACACACAACATTCCATTGGTTAGGTCCTTCACTCAAGTAAGAATGAAAATGAAAACAAGATTACAGGGGGAAAATGAAATTCAATTTTGAAGAAGGTATGACTTAAGATTACGTTAGGGTTAGACACTAAGAGTTGGAAACTTAAACATGAATGCCCTCAACCTGTATTTCAAGCATCTTCTTCGCAGCCATCCAGTGGCACCCTTTTAGATATCTTGGCTGAGCACAAACAACACACCATAGCACTGCCACTTTGAGTCAGACAAGAGATATCCTCACCAGTTACTGGCCATGTTTCATAAGCCATGTTTTACTGGCATAAAGGACATTATGTACACACGAGTTGAAAACATTTTGATTATTATTTTTATTATTATTATATATTTATGGTAATGAAACCAAAGACGCCTCATAAGAGAACTTAATCACTGTAGCTCCCAAGCCTGACGAAACCTGTAAACAAGGGTGCTTGCTATGTAAACCAGAAACACCTGGGTAAACCCCTACTCTTCTTATGATAAGTGTTCTAGGTTCTTTGTACACAGGACCTGCAGCTTTACATCCCATTCAAAGGACAATGCAATTACAGTAGAGTATGTTGCTCAAGGACAATCGTGCTCTGGACTGGGACTTGAACCCACACTCTGCTGCTTTGAATCACCGGAGCTTGTGTCCGGTGCTCTTAACCGCCCAGCCACAACATTCCGTAATAGTATAACAACAAGAGGGCCTACCAATATCCAATGGTTTGGTTTCCCTGACACTGTCAAACTGTAGACTAACCTTGCACAACAACACTGAACAAACACCTAGCCGTATTCCCATTCGAATCCCTGACTTCATATTTGATGACATTTGAACCTTTGCTGAAATGAGATCCAGGAGACAGTCCTCCTTTCTGCTCTGCAGTAAGTTTCACTTTTGAGTTGTCTGTCACAGTGGGAAGGTCCCAAGTGACCATTGCAGTGGTTTGACCAGACTCAGCATATTCCAAGATAGTACCCGGACAGTTTATGCGTGGACTCTGGGTGTCTGTAAAGAGAAATGTTACTTGTACAGTTAGACAGTTAGGGTTAGGGATCAGTTGTAAAACTGAACCATTATATGCTCCGTCATGGATGGCCTTTTTGTAGCCGCATTATGTGCACAGATGAGCAAGTCATCAAAGTGTAGGTTTGAGTCTCAATCAGAGCATGTGTGTTTATGAGCAGGAAAGTTACACCTGCCTCTCTTCATCCTTTAGTAACTTTTATTTGGCCTCATAACTGTGGTAATAACAATGCAAAACACTTCTAAATTTAAAAAGTACAGATTATTATTTCAAAAATTATTTGTAAGATTTTCTCACCGACGCACACTGGATTCGCTGTCCCAGTCCATGTTCTAGACGCTCTACATGTTCTTATACCAGATGGATTGGACAGTAGGCTGTAACCAGGTTGACAGGTAAAGGAACAAATGCTGTTATAATTGTGGCCATCTGTGCAGGTAGTCGACGTATCTGGCAGGTTGGGGTACGGGTCAGGGCACTTGATTGCTGTTCAGAACAAAATGAGAAGAGAAATCACATTAACTTGTCTATGCCATGAAGAATGAAATAGACCATGATGCAAGTCTTGCGCATATTCAAACATTTTTGGGACCACTTTGGTCTCACTTACATTGCTTTAACCCTTTCAGCCCCAAGTTCTTTTGACATAAACAACTGCTGCAGCCCACGTTCTTTGACCACTCAAGCGTGAAGCACACTTCCTCACACAACAGGAAGCTGGTGTTCAAAGTTTGATTTTACAAACTCTATTATTACCTTGAAGATTTTATTTAAGAGCATAATGAGTAATAAAAATTGTCTTACTTATTGAATTTCCTTTCATATAATTCAAAAATCATTGAAATCAGCAAAAAAATGTCTAAGTTCTTGGTCCTTGCTTCCTCAGTGTGTTTTGAAAACCCAAACACTTTTTTGCAGACAACCTTATGGCGCTCCATAGGTGTTTGGCATTTCGGATCTTTCTACTCTAATTTGAAGTGATTGCAAAATAACATCCCTATTTTATTTTACCGTCATTGGAAAGATCCGATCTTTCTCTTTCCAATGATGGTAAGCTTGGGTATGGAGGGTGAACATGGACAAAACTACAGTTTTTTAACAAATGGCCTTTGTGCCCAGGCTTGAGTGCTTTGTTGTGTGTTATCTTGGGCGACTATAGTCGCCCTTGGGGCTGAAGCAGGGTATAGCGCACAGTCGACTATAGTCGCCCTTGGGGCTGAAAGGGTTAACGCGCGCGTGGAGGAAACAAACTTGTGTACTCTAATGGATCCCAATGTTCGAAGACACGCGAGACTCCCATAGTCTATACCAACCTCATATAGTGCTTTTTGTTTACACATGTTTTTCTCTTAAATAACTCAATATAATCCCTGAATACAAAAGACAGTTTTATTTAATTATTCTGCCACCTCTGATTGTGTGTCTAGGTTTCTAAACTCTCCACTTGGAATGGTTCACACAATTTGTTTACTGATTGCTGCTTGCTCTTCAGCTCTGCAGCTAAGAGTGGTCACACATCACCGCCCATTTCTGACCCTCATGCAACATGTCCTAACTAAAAACAATTTTATTTTAAGGGTAAGATTATCCTACAGGTACATGGCTCTGCAATAGCTCTGCAATAGGTACACGCATGGCACCTTCAATGGCCTGCCTGTTCATTAGCCAACTTGAACAGCGCATGTTGATGTCAAGCTTAGCGCCGTCCCTGGGTCTGGTGGTGCTGTATCGATGACATCTTTTTCATCTGGACTAGCGTTAAAGTGAGCCTCACAGCGTTCATTAACCACATAAAATCCTTCCACAGGACCATCAAATTCACGAGCGAATTCACAACCAGTTGTCACCCCCGACACTGCAAAACCATTATAGCCTACAGTCAGGCCCTCAGACTCCGTCGAATCTGTTCTAATGATTCTGATTTTTTCACCACTCACAGGCACTTAAGCTTGTTTCCAGGGGTCATAGCTCCCTAGCAGTCCATCAAGTGATCCAGAAAGTCCAGGCTCGTTCTAGGGAGTCGTTACTTTCCAAAGGACCAAAGCAACATATTCTTCACACATCAGATCGACTTCAACGTATTGTACACGAAGAACCCATAGTTGCCTGCAGATGCCCACCCAGTCTCAGGGATCTCATCGTCCGGGCAGAAACATCAAGCCATTAACTATTTTTTGCACAATCTTTTCACATAAATACATTTTCTTTAAAAATCTTCAAATATAAAGTCAGAATGTTTATCTCTCATGAATGAACTCAATGTAAAGTAAGTGAGTAATTTGACTTGCAGAAAAACTAGACAGCAGGAGACATCACATGATGAGAGCTAGATCTGCATGCAATGAGCTTTTAAAGGCTGTATCCAATTTGGCGATTTTGGCTACAGCTACCGCTGTTGCTAAGGGTGTTGTTAAGGACCTCCTATACTTCAACACATGATGACGTGGTGATCCAGCTGTAGCCGTAACTGAAGCCACCAATTTGGACACGGCCTTAACTACTTACGTGTACAAGATGGTTTGGTCCCTGACCACATCCTATTTCTTCTACATGTGCGTCTGTTGTGTCCTCCAGTAATGGAATATCCATGGTTGCAGCGTACAGTACACGTTGATCCATACAAGTTTTCATGGGAGCAGGAAACGGCGCCCATAGAGACTACTGGATGGTGCCCACATCTTAATTCTTAAAAAACAAAAACAACGTTAAATCTGTAGTTTTGTCTATGTTCACTTTCCATACCTAAGTTTACAATGGCTGGAAAGAAAAAGTTCAGATTTTTCCAATATTAAAATAAAGAAAGTTGCTATTATGTAATCTCTTTAAAATGGCATGGAAAGGCCTGAAGTTTCAAACACGTCACTTACAGAGCGCCATACATTTGTGTACAAAAAGCGTTTGAGTTTACAGATCAGGAAACAAAGACAAGAACTTAAACATTTTTTTGGTCAACGTCAACAATTTTTTATTAGGCCTATTTTATGAAGGGAAATTCAATAATACATAAACTATAAAGTAAGATATTTTGGATTTTTCCCGCTCTGAAAAGAAATCTCCATTGAATTGAAGTTTGTAACATGAGCACTGACCAAAAGCTTTGTATTGCATGACTGAGAATGTGTGCTTCATGCTTGAGTGGCCAAACAGTGTGGTCACCCATGGAGCATAGTTTATTGCTCCATGGGTCACCAGTGGTCATCAGTACGGGTGCGTAGACTTTTTACGGGACATTCTTACCAGCCCTTCAATAGTCGGATTTCTTACTATGATCGGAAGTTATTGTCCTCTCAAAGTGGTAAAATCTGACAATGCTGAGACAATAATTATTTGGCAAGCTCTTCGGCAAAAGCGATCCAGTTTCGCGCGGTGTGAATAGCGTCATTGTGTTCAGCGTGAAAAGGCCCCCTAGGCCGATCTTGGCAGGTAGTTTTTTCTGGTTGGGATAATAATTTTTTTTTTTTACTTTCTTGTTTCCAATTGAAACACCCATAGAAAATACGAACATTTTATTTACGTTTTCAAAAGGTAAAATTAGTGTTTTATTTTTCAAATTTCAGGTACATTTTACTTATTTGATTTATAACAATTACCAGTAACTTAGGTATTTTTGGAGATCGCTCGCACATGTTTTGCACACGGCACGTCAGCTGCATGACAATAGGATTGAATGCCTAAAACTAGTCATGTCTGACTATTGCAAGAAATCCCATCACAGCAAAAAATCCTGTAAAATGTCTATGCACCCGTACTGGTCATGGTGGTTGTTTCTGTCAATTTTACAAAATTTACATAACGGAAGGGTTAAAAGAAAGCCATAATAACAAACAGCCCAATGAAAAAGTGAAAACAACTAAACCTATATTTACTAATGTTAATAATGGAGTACCCTATTACCGTGGTATTATTAGACCTGTAACTGTAGAGTACCACGTCATGGTTTACCTACCAGTCACTGTGATCTGGAACGAACACAGATATGCGTTTCTGTTCCCTCGTCTATCGGTAGCACTATATCTGATGGTGTATGGAGAATAATGGGCACTGAACCTATTGCCAGAATAAGGATTACGGTCCTCCCTTCGAATACTGAATACAAAACATACAAGCGAGTGAAAGGTACAAACAAATAAGAATCATGTTGGCAAGGTGAGCGAGCACAGAACGAGCACAAGTAGCATTTACTTTAGTATAGTTGCGATAATCGTAATTCCCTCCATCACCCCTCCGGTCTCCGACCGTCGGGAGGATGGAGGGTTAAGATTATCCGGTCTCCGACCGTCGGGAGGATGGAGGGTTACGATTATCGCAACTACATTTAGTAGTGCATTAGTCAATAGCACTAGCAGTACAGCTGAGCTAGCTATCTAGCACTTAGCAGACGATCCTCTTCGCCTGCCTCCTCGCTCGATCCTGACCAGTAAAGTTTTGTCAATTTCATGTCAGTGCGCCCTCATGTGTCACTTCCTTGCCAAGTGTAGGCTGAATATTCTGACGTCACACTTCGAGGCTCGTGTACGAAAAAGCCCAATCGTCCCACTGACTGAAGATATATCAGCGGGAACTAATTCGTTATAACGAATTAATAGTTCGTTTGAACGAATTAGTAATTCGTTTGGACGAATTAGTAATCGTTTGACGAATTAGTAATTCGTTTGGACGAATTAGTAATTCGTTTGGACGAATTAGTAATTCGTTTGGACGAATTAGTAATTCGTTTGGACGAATTAGTAATTCGTTTGGACGAATTAGTAATTCGTTTGGACGAATTAGTAATTCGTTTGGACGAATTAGTAATTCGTTTGGACGAATTAGTAATTCGTTTGAACGAAATCATCAATTCGGACTCGGCCGCACAGTCGCACCATGGATTTGGGCCAAATTGTTAATTCGTTTTAACGAAGTATTAATTCGTTGTAACGAATTAATAATCCGTTCTAACGAATTCACAATTGGCCCACCTCCATGGTGTGACTGTGCGGCCGTGCCCGACCGTCGTTCCGGCCATATCCACATAGCCACTACCGAAGTAATCAGTTCTGACACGGCCGTACAGTACGTCGCATCATGGAGATGGGCCAATTGATACGAAATTGCAAAGTATGAAAACAAACAAACATTCATTGTGGGAATAGGTGTGACTTCAGATGCTTAATGAATAGACTGTGCAAGTATTGCTCAGAATGAAAGCGAGAAAACAACTCGAACGAAGATTACATTTTTATATGAAATCAAATATTCTTATTAAGTTATATTTACACAAAATTCTTGAAAATAAGAATAACCACAGCGAGTTGTTATAAATAAAATTATAGTTTTATTTAGTACAAATAATTTTTTCAAATTAACGTCGAAACAAAATTCAAATTTTGGACGAGGGATGCCTATTTTTTAAAACCCCATTTGCTAATATTATGTAAGATTTTGTGGAAAGTTATTTTTGCTTGGTCAAGTTATTCTGGTGAGCAAAATTCGTTTGTGCTGAGCCTTGGGCCCTGGGCCCAATTTCATAAAGCTGCTTAAGCACAAAAGCACAACAAATGATGTTTACCAGAATAAGGTTACCAGCCAAACTACGTACCATGTCACAATGTAAAATTTGTAACTGGCATCCTGCTAATTTCTGCTCAGCAGATAAATGTTAAGCAGTTATTTTGTGCTTAAGCAGCACTTGGAAATTGGGCCCTGCATCGTGGTTTCGACTCTCGCGCGCGCGTTATTTTTCTCCCAAGAGCCAACGGTCCATAAAATTTAGAGAAGGGCAGTTGTAAGCCGCCATGCAGTAAACGAAACTTATTATACGTTTTGTAAGAACGTATTACTAAACCGCGCGTACGACGAGTTATTACTTGCGAGGCGGATCTCTCAAACCGCGTGCAATAATCCGTGCGAATGATGATTTTTCTCTTAAACCCTTGTCCCTCACCCAAGATTCGTAAATCCAAGCACGGAGTAAACTAACTTACTTGATGGGTGGACTTTCGTCTGAAGCCGTTGGGTCAGTCCATCTAACCACAGCGCTGTGCGAGCGAGGGTCCGTGTAGACGTGAATTCTAGTGGGGCAGGGGCGGCCCAACACCGGCGGGGCATAGTCAACAGGAGGGCGAACTAAAACATTGAAATAATAATTGTATCATTAAATTTCAACTCAAGCACGATTTGTATAGTAACCGATGAAAATAATAGGACCACAACTAATTTCAGGGAACTGTCTTCAGGTGAAAGCAATGGAAATCAAGTTTTAAAAAGTGCACACTAGAATCTATATTACATTAATTCAGCCCGTTGCCATGTTTATGCACAGTAAAAACACAAGACATGCACACGCTTAGATAGTTACAACGGGGTACATTTTTTATGGCTCTGCAGCTTGCTGTGGAATAGACCCTTCCCATGAAATATGTAAATTGAACATGGTGCGTGCGTACTCCCCCTACTGGGGTGCGTTCCACTTGCGCAAACAGATCGCAACCGTTCGCGCAAACGTTTTGTGATTGTTTGCGACCGAGTGGAACGATTTGTTGCGCACTTCAATAATTGCGGCGCACTGTAATGGAGATGGAGACACATCGGAGTGTATTTTTTATAGCGTTGGCTTTAGTATTCCTCTTTTGTTCAACACATCAACTTATTGAGTTATTATTTCAACCCCACTGAAAAAAAACATTTTAATTGTTTTCGTTACAAAAAAAAACCCCGTCGTCCGCTAACCTTTCAGTTATCTTCATGCTGTCCGCCATTTTTCAAACCACCCACCAACACCTCAGAAATACGTTCGCCTACGATTGCTAACGTTCGCCAGCGTTGGCAGCGCACAACTCGTTCCACTCGAAATTGTTGGCAAACGTTGGCAACGTTTGCGCAAGTGGAACGCACCCCAGGTTGTCAAAATGAGTGAACATCGCGCCATTATGTATGGGACTGATGGTGGCGTGACGCACACGCGTTTGTCAGAGCCGAATATTGAATATGGTTTGCATAAAAACAATTTAAATTCAGAAATTTAGTAATTTTTGTAAATAGCCAAAATGGGCTTGGATACTTTGAATCATCTTCAAACTGTTTCGGTTTGATTTGACTTCCCTTAATTACAGCAAAAGAGACTTGGCCGAATAACCACGGACCCTTTACACCCGTGGCATAACCAAACGATAAAATATATAAACTTTTTATTCGACTCAAACGTACGGAAGCGTATTGCCGCCACACAAATCTCTTATCGTGTACGTACAAGATAAGTTTGGACTAATCGTGTACGTACACAATAAGTTATCATGTACGTACACGATAAGAGAGTTTAGCTTTTTATGTGGCGGCCATATGCTTCCGTACAAACGCGCACAATTTGCAGCAAACCTATTTTCTTTTCTGAGTGCAGCAAAGTGGCTTTGCGAAAGTGATGTGTATGAGCGATTCAGTGCAGCTGCTATTTGATATTGTAATGAAGCTTATGCATACGGACCCCAGCCAATGGGAGCGAGGTATGCAAATGATGGCCTTTACCGCGCTGGGGGAAAAATCGCTGACAAGGGGGTTGTTGAATTCCAACTTGGAGTATTTTAGATGACCTAGAACCCAAAAGGTCATTTATTTGCCGAGAAATGTGGAGCAATTTTTTAAAGATTGATGCCCGGACACTTGGAAATTTACACGAAGCGTATAAGGGTGTTTTTTTTTTGTTTAATTGGAGGGAGAATAAATCGACGGGCCTTAGAACAACCCATGTCAAATTGAGCAAAGGATAACAGATTAGGATACTTTCTTTTTACTGTAAAAAGCTGTGAGAATTATAAGTATTCTAAAGTATTATTAAACATTTAGCATTTTGCACTGTATGCAACGGGAGTTTATGTAGTGGGGTGCACCATGTGGCAGCAGATCAGTAATGCGCTTGCGCGTGATATAGCCTGTACAGGAATCCCCCTAACAAAAGCACGACCTGGAAGGCGACGCCAAAGACGAAAATTCGCCGTGTAAGTGTCCATTACAGAAAAAAAAAAACATACTTTCAACACGGATGTTGGCGGTCGAGTACTATTTCTTCATTTTCTCTTAATTTTCCAGATTTTTAAAAATGTTTACTTGTTCAATTGTTTGTTTTAAATTTTACCATTCCACCAATATCTTTTTGGGGGTTGAAATAGTTGAAGCGACAGAAATAAAAATCACACAAAATTGCGCCCACGTTAATCTCCCATAACTGATGGCTCAAAGGTGCCCGGAAGCTCAATGGTGACCTCATCGCACGCAGGAAAACAGTCACAAATTGTACGTGAAGTGGTAATTTGACTGGTAACCAACCTATTTCTGGTCAAAAAATTGTTTTGTGCTTAAAAGCAGCTTTTGAAATTGGACCCTGCTAGGCCCAATGTTATGGTTCTGCTTGCCGTAAGCAAAGAATCGGCGCTTACGGAAGCAGGGCCATTTCGCGCTTACGTCAAGCGTATTTCACGGGTTAGCAGGGAATTTTTTCTTGTGTGCGTGCGTAGTCCACGCATAGTCCACGTTACTAGGCATTCTTCGCTAACACCACTAGCACAGCAATTCGGCGATTTTTTTATATTTTATGTCACTCATTGTTGGTTGAGTTTATAGCTATAACATCAATGCAAACAAAACTATTGAAAATAAATGAAATAAAGACATTTAGTAATGTGGTAGATTGGCTGGGTTATTCTCTGTTTTTGGAACGTTTCATCTTGCAATTCAACTGTTTCTGATTGTTGTGTGCTTGCATAAATATGAGAAAGTGAAGCGCATAATAAGGAAATGGGTTCAATGGAAATGTTATTAACAATGTAGAGCAATGGAGAAAAGTTTCGTTTTTGTATAGGCCACAGGGTCCTAGTTCAAGTTCAGTGCAAGAGACTGTTGGTGTGGCAGGTTTTTTTTCAGAGGGGCCGAGGGAACTTGCTTTCTTTGGGCGGGATGGGTGTTCGCTTTTTGCTTATAGTAGGGATCTAATTGTACTGAGAAGGCAGTCTTTCTTGTGTTTAAATAAATAAATAGCGTTAAGAAAAGACGAAAAGAACACACATCCCAAAGTAGAATGTCTTCAAAGAAGTACTACTTCACCGCAAAATGCTTGACATTTTGAGTAATTGGAAGTTGAAACAAAAAGCACCGAATTAATATCTCTATGGCTTTAAAGATTGATTTGTGTTGTCTTGCTCGAGTTCAACCTGATTCTTTCACTTGAGCTTGTTTGTGTGTCAAAGAAGAAACTATAATACGCACAAGTTACTACAATTACGAAATTATACATACATATTACATACAAACATTACTGGGTTACATTGTTGGTATATTAGTTTCCCCATGCAACAAGCAAGGTCCGGTATAGAACGTAACTTCAGATATACTGATTCAAAAACACCCAACTTCCGTCCTGTTTTTACCTAGTTCATATACAATCATGCCGGGAATTTCAGAAGCCTTGTCGTCTGCAGTTTGGTTTTAATAACAAGTTGGGTCATACAAACAAATGTATTTTTTCCTCTGTTTGAGGTGGGGGTTGATGTCTTTCTTTAAACATCTTGGAACAAAACTTTATTAAGTTAAGCAAATTAGCAGAGGATGGTAACTACACTGTAGGTCTTCGTACAACTTATAGCAACCATCCTTTGACAAATACAATATAAAATTTATGCGTCACTTTTAAACAAAACATCATTATTCGGCTATCACACCAGTCTGACTGGGAGCAAATCAAAGATGACTTCGCTATGCTAGAGGTCGAAATCAGCGCGACTGCATTGCTCTGACCATCGATCATGATGTGTACTATATGGGTATAGGCCTTTCATGCTGCCACTTTCAATTAACACGTTCACTGTGTGCAAGGAGAACTGACTAAATTACAAAACAGAGATGAGACTCGTTTGCCCTTTTAGCCAAGCTTTGAATCAAATGGGAGACAATCAATGTGAAAAAAACTCTAGCCCATGATCCCTAAAAAATCATGAAAAGTTCTCATGGTTTCTGGGATGGCGTGATACCTCAACACACTAATTTGTGTCTCGTTCATTGACAAATAAAATTGAGAAAGAACGATAAATTAATGGTTCATATTTGGCCGATATTTGTACCCCTTTTAATATGGGAAACGTTTTGTCACGAATTTCCAACCTGAGCCCATTACCAACGGTAATTAAATACCCCCTTCCGTGACACCCCCACCCCACCCCCATCCCCGCTATTGGGGGCCCACTGTGAAGTGGATGCCTATAACCACTAGATTTATTATTTTGTACATTATTCAGACGACCAGAGGTGTACACTCATAGAAATATCAATACCCTCAGAACGAAACACCTCAATGAATGTGACAGAGAAGCTGTCGCAAGTGTAAAGACCTTGAGATCGAAATCAACAGGATATATGGGAATGAAGACCGGGACACCATCAACAACAACAACAACAACAACAACAACAATAATAACAACAACAAAAACAACAACAACAACAACAACAACAACAACCATAACAATAACAACATTAATAATAATTTAGCGCAAATTTAATAAAAACGTGTTTAAATGCGCTGTACTGTGAGTAAAATACACAAAACACGAGCAAAATAGTTTTTTAAACATGCACGATTGCCAAAATATATTTTAAAAAATTGAAGCAAAGATTGAACAAAGTATCATTGCAAAATGAAAACTTTGAAATAGAGAATAAAACTATAAATGTAGTTGCTCCCATTTCATGGAGTTCAAGTTGAAAAAGTAGGGTAAGTTTTCTTCTTAACCTAAAGAAAGTAGACCAAATTTAAAGAAGTACTTACGGCACGGTAAAACGCATGGCATGTACACAGTAACTATTACTAATAAAATAGTTACAACTGCCTTCATTTTCAGTCAAAGGTGTAGTCAAATCTGCACATAGGTCTAGTAAAGGCTCCTTGCAACTTCTTCTAAAGCTAAATGCATGGACAGTGGTTAGGTGCACCCAGTCTGTTCAGGATATTAAGCCGTTTGATTTTGGGCCTCTCGACTAATCATAAGGCTGGATTTGGGTTCACGTGACACCTAATTTGCATATTTTGAGGAACTAGAACGAAACCCTATTGGCTAGAAGGGGTAGGCTTTGCCGACAACTTGTGATATCTCAACGATACCAAAAGCCATAATATCATGGCACACTTAGGGTGACAGACTAAGTGCAATTAGTCTTACCACACAAACACGGTCCGATGGTTAAAGTTGTAAGACGATTTGTTTTGTTCCACAAATGTATTCAATAGTTTTGTATGATAAACCTATGGTCAGACGTAGACACGCTTTGCATGGAAATAAACTAATCGAATTTACCAGAGGGCGGGCAAGAAACTCGTCGGAGGGTATGAAAATCCAACGTATTTCCATTCTTCCATGTTTGACGGCACGGCGTCGAAGTAGGTTCCTTGATCCTTCGGAAAGGACGGTCTCTGTCGGTATTTAATGTAATGGTTGCAACTTTTTGAACAAAAATGTATGCTTTCCTTCGGAACGAAAACGCATACTGTACGGCTATACTTCGGTACACATCATGACGTATATCTCATAATAATGATTCAGCAAAAGTCATATTACTATGATTTAACAATTAAGTCATACTTATGAGATGTATAAGTCATAATTATAACTCGTACTAAGTCATCATTATGAGACAAAGTCATATTATTATGATCTTAAACAAAAGTTCTCTCTCGTGTCCCATTAACGCTTCCGCTTGCCTCTTCATAACCTGATTTTGAATTTGAACGTAAATGAAACGAGACCATTGAGTGCTAAATGACACACCCGCAGCGCTTGCATCCCTGCCGGAAGTGAAACAAAATCCGACACACAATGGGGTGCGTTCTTGTTTGTGGTGCAGCATTAAAAAACAAAAGCTGTTAGTATCGTAGAAGAGTATGTTTGTGCTTTCTATTAACTTTAACTCTCGTGATGTATTTAATGAATATTGATTCAATCATTTGTTTTTTGCTCTTTTGCTTTCTTAAGTTTTGCGGTTCCTGGCTACGGGAGTGAGACTTTTTTCGGGGGGAGACAAAACCAATATTATCTAACCAAACAAATTGCCGTATAAAGAACTGTATTTTTCCTAAAACGTTTGCTACCGAAGCGTTAAAGGGACATTGAGGAAGAGCGAGGATATTGCAGTCCTAAGTTTAACTTACATCACATGACTTAATACAAGTCATAATCATTATTTAGTACCGTAATGTCCTGCGGATAAGACGCGCGGCGCATAAGGCGCGTCTTATACGCAGAAAATTACGGTACTATAGACATAATTGTGACTGACATATCTCATAAATACAACTTAATCATGGCTCATGCAATAATCCTCATATATAAGTCATAATTATAACTTAATTTTGAGCGTCTTGTATGTAGAGTATGAGTATGTAGAGAAACGTTCATTTTCAAAGAAAAACATGTATTTGTGGATTTTATAAAAAAATGTCTAACTTGAACACATTTTTTTTTTTTTTAATTCAACGCCGTTGATTTACATTTTCGACCAGGCAGCTTTAGTAGTGCACTGTCCCTTTAAATAAGTTATTTAGTGGTGCAACCCTGGATCTGGATCTGGATTCAATACTGCAATCAATCTCCCATAAAAAGGGATGTACAGGTTGCAGGTGTGTGCGGCTGGTTTAGGAATCTAGTTGTTGTAGTGGGCTCTGCTTTTAATGTTCAACAGGTTTAACTTATGCAGTTTTTCTTTAAAGGTATGTAGTGAGGGAGCCTCTCTCACAGACGCTGGGAGGAGGTTCCACTCTGCCGTAGTTCTAGGTAAAACAGAATATTTGAAGCAGTCCTTGCTAGCGGGTTATTTAATGAAGGATGTAGAGTGTGTTGTACGAGTTTGTACTCTGGTCGTGGTACTTGGGGTATGAAGGAGAAGGTCAGAGTTTATGGCAGCTTTATGGTGTATTGACTTGTAAAGTAGGGAGAGGCGTCCTGTCATTCTGCGTTCTTCAAGGGTATTCCAACCTAGGGTTTGATGATAGAGGAGACACTGTCGGTTTGGTTGTACTTGTTAGTTATAAATCTGGCGGCTCTGCGTTGTGTTGCCTCAAGTTGGGTAATGTACTTTTTATGGGATGGGTCCCAGATGCTAGCACAGTACTCCAGTCGTGGAAGGACCAGAGACTTGTAAGCTGCTTCTTTGACTTGTGATGAGCAACTGTAGAGGTTTCTACGAATTAGGCCTAATATCTGGTTTCCTTTTGTGACTGTTTTGCTGATATGTTGAGCCCAAGCAAATTTATTATTTATATGAATACCTAAATATGTATGGGAAGTAACATTCTCCAGAGCATGACCATTTAGGGAGTAGCTTGTATTGAGAGGAGTTTTCTTATGCGTTATGTGCATACAGAAGCATTTTAAGGGATTAAAGTCCATCTGCCATTTTGAAGCCCAATTTTGTAATTTGTATATATCCTTTTGAAATTTGACGCTCTCAGAGGCTGAGGTCATCTTGCAATAGACAACGCAATCATCTGCAAGCATTCTAACTCGAGAAGTCAGGGATTTTGGTAGATCATTTAGATATAAGATGAACAGGAGTGGTCCGATGACTGTACCTTGGGGGACTCCAGATGCAACAAAAGTGGGTGCGGAAGACTCTCCCTCTAAGACAACTTGTTGGGTTCGGGTGGTGAGGAAGCATTCAATCCATTTCAGTAGAGGACCCTGTACACCCATGCCTTGTAGTTATTTTTAACAATCTCTGGTGAGGAACTTTGTCAAATGCTTTTGAAAAATCCATTATGATGAGATCCATCTGGTTTTGGGAATCTAAACATCTTGTGATGTCGTCTACTACGTTTACTAGTTGAGTTTCACATGATCTCTCTTTCCTAAAACCGTGTTGTTCATCTGATAGGATCTGATGGTCCTCAAGATGGGACATTATATGGGAGTGAATGATATGTTCGAGGACTTTACAGCAAATTGACGTTAAGGATATAGGGCGGTAATTTGCCGGGTTTGAGCGGTCACCCTTTTTGTGGATAGGAGTGACATTTGCTGTTCTCCAGTCAGCTGGTAGGGCACCAGTATCCAAGGATTTCTGAAATATTTTCTGAAGGATTGGTGCTATGTCGGTGGAGTATTCCTTGAGGACTCTTACTGGAATACCGTCAGGTTCAGAGGCTTTCTGACAGTTGAGGTTGTACAGCAACTTCTCGACTCCTTCAGTGCTAATTTGTATCATGTCAACAGGGGGGTTTGAGATGGGTCAAGGTTGGGAATATTTGTGAGGTCTTCTTTAGTGAAGACAGAGCTAAACTGCTCATTCAGCACTGTAGCTTTCTGCCTTGGTTCTGTAACAAGTCCAGTTGAAGTAGAGAGAGAGAGTGTTGATACCAACAGTTGTCTGTCTAATTGATTTGATGTATCGCCAAAAAGGTTTGGAGTTATTGGAAGTGAGATTCTCTCCAATGTCGTGAATGTAGTTACGACGAGCCTTCCTTATGGATCTATCAGACGATTTTTGGGGGGTTCTAAAGTAGTTCCAGTCAATGATGGAGCCAGTACCTTTAGCTTTGTCATATGCCTTTCGCTTTCGCTGTATACCTCGGTGATGTGATTTAGTGACCCAGGGTAACTTGTAGTTAGGCTGAACATTTCGTGATGGGGTATGACGGTCAACAGCGGAGAGAAGTGTAGATTTAAATCCATTCCATAACTCGTCTACTGCCTATGAAGAGAGAACCTCGTCTGTTAAGGATGAATTTTGTGAATGGAGGAGTTTTTGGATCTCACTTAAGTTTGCCCTTCCATATAGGTATATCTTTTTACGGGTTGGTTTATTTCGCTTACACTGGACGAGGGTATCCACTAGGACAATGTTGCGGTCAGATATACCTGGAACATAGATGTTTTCGAGTAGGCATACTGCTGTTGCCTATCAACAACCACGTGCGGTGGAATTGAAAGTGTCCAGCACCCATCATTAATTAAGGAACATCTTCCACTCATGGTGGACATATTCTTATGATAGACAGGTCAGAAAGATTATAACTTTAGTTCAATAGTTAGAGTTACACATAGACTAGAGAGTAGTCTTGGTTCCAAGACGCTCCAATAGCGGTTACGTGAATGACAGCGCCCTCTAGAAGTTTCCGCGACTACATGTTTTCGTGACTACACAACTGGAGCGCCTTGGAACAAAGGATACCTAGAGAGTTGCACACAAGTAGTTACACCCAGAGTCCAATGGTTTATGGTTTGTTGCTATACCGCCTTCTGTATCTACCTTCTTTTTGTGTGTGTCACATTCTAAACACGTAGAAAGAACTTGACTGTTTTTTTAGCATACAATTATGTGCGCTATGGTGACAACGTGTATGTTAACTCCACGGAATAGTGGAAATACCAGTAGGAGCTACTACATATTGAAGTGTGTGTAATTTTACACCTCGTCACCCTGGATAGATCAGTAGTGGCCTTTTTACAGTCTAGAGCTTTAGGCCTAACAGGACCGCTTTATTCCCTTAAAACCCTTCAATCGAGCGGCCTGAAGTAAAACAATAAAAAGGTGGTACTTGTTAGTTGCATCCACACAAAGAATCGCTGAAAAGACAGCGGTATGAGTGTAGGGTCAAAGGTTACAATGGACCCTGTGAGGGCTGAGTTGGATCGGTTACAAGAATCCGCATGGATTTAAAAATTCTGCATTTGGAAAAAGACCTGCTTGCAAAGAAATTAGTTCGAAATTAGTGTTGTCCTCTTAATTGGTGATTTGGTTGATCGTTGTGCTGACTAATTTTTGTGGTACTCGTTGGTTGGCATCCACACGCTGGAACAGAGGGCCCCATGGAGACTCGCCTCAACTAATAGAGAAAGGCATGTAAGGCATCAAGTGGAAACTGATGTCGGATTTTTTATGATGAAAGAGGCAATGGCTGGGGTTGGCCTCTCGTTCACCCAGCTTTATATGTAGTACATACTCGAAGGAACCAGAAACGGACCCCAAGTCACTTATACCGTAGACTTGATTGGCGACGCTGTTTTTTGTATTAGCCACCCGTAGAGGGCGTTACATTGACTGTTTTGGAGGCTGACTCAGAAAGATTGGGCAAGTCTATGAATCTGGATCGAAACAGCGTCTTGACGATTTTGGATTTGCTGCCCGGAAAAAAAACAGGCAGATAAAAACAAGGCTAATTTGCATAATTTATATTGAGGCGTTCAGCGACAGATGTTGCCTATGGTACCTAGACGTAGGTGATATTAGTATGCCTCGAGGAAATGGCTTTGAGAAGTAGTGTACGTTGAACCGGCGTTAGAATTTGCGAGAATTAAATTGGGCCTTGAAGAGTTTAAAAGTCATCAAACCACCGCAATTCATAATTTTGTGGAAGGTCACTATTGAGTTGCAAATTTACCGACTGGATTTAGGAAAAGTGTTATTTTTTAAGCAGCTACTATCGTTAAAGACTTTTTGAATTGGACTGTACGGAAACCCCGATCAAGGTGACACCGTGAAGGAGACGTCTCTTGTGATTGTTATCGTATCACTGAAGGCACTCGTTGTTGAGTAGCTTGAAAGTGCCCAACAAATTGGCTTAGTTGGAGCTGATGAAACTTCTGGTTTCACATCACATGTTCTTGAAAATTGTCACCAGTTCTCCATGCATCCTATTGGCAAGCCCCGAGGCACTTCTTAGACACCATTCACATAGGGGAGACAGGGAAACAGTCTGGTCCCAGCCTGCTCAACGTTCGTTTTGATCAAGATGTTAGTGTGATACAGACATCTCTTATCCAGTAATTCGTGCTGCTGTATCGCACTACGTTAAACAAAATGAGCGTCACCAATCAAGACTACTAATACCGCTGTCTTTCTTTCAGCGATTCTCTGTATGGATGCCGAACAAAAAGTACCACCTCTCTGTTGTTGGACTTCACGCTGCACTCCACGGAGAATTAGCACTGTGGGAAGTACACCTCTGCGGGTCGGAAGTGCACGTCGGCAAATTTCGCCTAAGTGGAGGTTAATTATCCACATCTCAAAGGACAAAAACCAAAGAAACAGGGTAGGCAGAGCCTAAACCCGTTCCTTGAAAATAGGGAAGCAGTGGTCTTTCAGAAAATAACTAATTATGAACTGCCAAGCGGTGCTGCATCCCCATTATTAGATTGGTGCGCGCCTGACAGGCAGCCTCTCGTTAAGCTCTCCTCTTCTGTGACTCATATTACACTTCAAGCCACCTAACAAAGTTATCAAGTTAACTGTCTCTTCTTCGTATGACCTGGATCATTCTAGATATTTTTTTACAGGATCGATCTTCACCTGCTGATCTTTCAGAAGTCGAAGAAGGAAGTTTTCAAGCTGTAGGTTGGAACTGCACTGTATTCTATGGTTTCCCTGAAGGGACATCGCATATCCAAATTTATCGCGAATATGTGCGCACACGTATGCGATGTCATAAAACAATTCGCAAATATGTGCGCACGCGCATGCGATGTCGCGAAATTTATCGCGAATGTGTGCGCAGACGTGTGCAAATATATGTGCGATGTCGTGAATTTTATTGCATACCTTTGTCGCATACCTTTCAATAAAAATTCTAATGATCTGGGGAGTTTCTTGCGTCCAGCCGAGATATGCAGCAGTCATTGTAGAGGTAGTCATTGTTGTGAGGCAAGCAAGGCGAGGCGGTATTCCGTGTGGCGAGACTTGGCCTGGTGGCGATATTTTTTCCATACCACACGCTAGCTGTAGGGCCACAATAAAGCGTTCTGATTGGTCCGTTTTTGCATAGTTCGTGCATTTTAAATGAGGTCAAATAAGGAAAGCGTTATTACTATACACGCACTGGTGGTACACGGCGCTAGCTGCGGAGCACAGCCTGGTTTATCGGCCATGCGGTGCGTGAGGTGTTAATAGCATCATGTGTGCGCTATCGGTGTCGCTAAGGTTTTTTAATCAGTGATAATGATAAATAGAGGCAAGAAGTATAAGAAAACTCCACTGATCTATTTTGTTTTCATGTATCATAAAATAACTGTCACTTTCACGGAGGTACCACTTTCGAAGTGGAATGCAAAGTTGTTTTTGAGTCGTGTAATCGAACAAATTTAATGCAAACACTGTCGAAAGGACAATTTTACGAATCACAAGTCATATAGTCTTCCCCGATAATAATATAGGCATGTGTCAATAGGTATTGCTCCATACCCATTGCCAACCAAAGATATGAGCCCGAGTGAGTTGTACCATGGAGACCTAGCTTGCTCCATGGTTGTAAACGTTATACACTGCCATCGATCCACACACACATACATGTACATGCGCATTCTTTTCGCGCGTAATAGTTAAAACATTACATCGTGACCTGCATACAGTGACCTACATGCATAATGCATTAGAACTGGACCAATCAGAACGCTGTATTGTGGCCCTTAAGCTAGCGTGTGGTTCCAGAAAAAAAATTGCGGCATGGTGCCAAGTTCCTTGGTATAATGTATAGTATTGCGTGGGCCTGACTACTTTCCTGCTGTGTGCCCACGTATTCCCTAAGTCACTTACAAATTGTCCGCAACTATGACATCATCCCTAAGGTATGCGACAAAGTATGCAATAAAATTCACGACATCGCACATGTATCCGCACACGTCTGCGCACACATTCGCGATTAATTTCACGACATCGCACACGTGTGCGCACATATTCGCAAATTGTTTCCCGACATCGCATACGTGTGCGCACATATTCACAAATTGTTTTACGACATTGCATACGTGTGTGCACATATTCGCGATAAATTTCGCAACATCGCATACGTATGCGCTCACGTTTGCGATATGCGATGTCCCTTCAGGGCCACCATAGTCTTCTCCATTTACACTTGAAATTACACCAACCAGTTCATGGATTCTAGTCCTCTTCTTGTTCACTCAGCCTAGGCCTCTATTGACACTACCCATTGTTGTCAGTAGCACTGTTAGTGGGACAATGGAGCCACTCAACCTTTTCTCCTTTGTTGCCATTGTTATAATTGTGCTAGAGAAGGAACAGTATGGAGATGGCCTCAACACTGGCCTCATAGTACACACGTATCAACCCATGTCTAAATTTCAAGGATTACGACTCACTTTGAGAAAGTTTCGCGGATCCCCAATAACCTACTATGCCAACTCAACAGCATCATTTCATAATTTCAGTTGCAGCTATTAGAATGCGGTGATATCAGCACAAATCCTGGGCCAAGCAAGCACGACCTCCCCTGGAAGTTGGATCACACTGAAAAGGGCATGTGTTCTGACACTACCTTGAATCATACAGGTGCTTATATTGTTTATGATGTCTCACACTTGTTGACACTGACCCCTTCGTTTCACAACATCACATTATATCCCCTACGCATCGATGTGTTGACTCTAATCCGCGATCTTGGAATATCAAGAGCAGGAAATAAAAGAAAAAGAACCCATCGAGGAAAGAGGGCTGGAAGAAGGAAACAACGGCCAATTTAGGTTGTGATCTCCAATCGTATTCCCATGCCTAAGAATGACAAGCTGCGTGGGATCCACCACCAGAACTTCAGATTTCTTCAAACTGCGCAGGAACCTGCTTCAGAGGGCAGTTTGAACATCCATTCCAGCGACCACTCCTCAACTCAATCAACCCCAGATGGCTCCAACTCATGCATTGGCCACTGGAATGCTCGGTCTATGAATAATAAAACAATTTTCATTTGTGACTTCATTATTGAGAATATCAATGTGTGATGATCTTGACAGAGTCGTGGCTTAAAGGAGACACCCGTGACAATCACATACTGGATCTTGTTATCACTGAGAAGGCAGGACTTCCGAAGTCAGGACTTCCATCTGTCCACAAAGCTGTTCTGATATCATTGAACTTCAAGCGACCGAAAGCTATAAAAAAGCTTGTCAAATGATGCCGTACGCTTTCTGAGATCAATCGTGATCTATTTAGAAGTGACATCTTAAATTCTAATCTTCTCCACTTGAAGAGATTATTTAACCATGTTCTGTGCGAGCTACTGGACAAACATGCACCAGAGCGAAGCGTACCTGTCTTCACTCGACCATCTTCTCCTTGGTTCAATGACGATGTGAGAGAGGCAAAACGTAAACGACGTCGCTCTGAACGTAATTTGACAAAGTCGCACCTTGAAATAGACAGGCAACTTTATGAGCACCAATGTAATTCCTATTTGCGACGACTTTTGCTCTCACGCAGATACTTTTTTCACAGCGATTGGTGAATCAAAGCTTACGGGGCCTGGTCCCGGACCCCACGTTGTAATGGCCTTGCTCTTTGAGCTCGCCAAATGTCGTTAAAAACCCAGCACCTCCAGGCAAAAAAAGTGTTGATCCAGCGGGCTTTACACACCCCATCTTTGCCGTATCGCCTGTCATAAATAAACAATATGTAAGTATAAATTTAAGCACCAGACTTTCACATAAGACATCGTACACTTGCTGTTTCGGTGACTGTTTTAAAGAAAACATGCTGAGTTTGAACATGATTTTTGAAATATAAATAACTCTCATAAACATTGCTGATCACTACTGTAGATGAGAATTCACTATTGCAACTATTGCCACAACCTCAACAACTACTTCATCTTCACTATCCAGAACGGGCAGGAAAATTTAAGCTCAGTGTGACTAACTTAAAAAAAGGTTTTTGCATAAAAAAAATGATAACCTTACACAAACTGCACTGAGTATATCAGCGGCGATGGACCCAACCGTTGCTACCTGGTGAGGACCTAGAAAGGGAAAAACGACGATTTAAGAGGCGTTAGGTAGGCGATACCAGCTGCTGGACAGCTCCCGTCAAGAGACATTGGTAGGAGTTTAGTGAGTGACTACCGAGAAACTGTGTCCAGAGGGAGTTGAAGATCGATGGACTATGTGGTATGTCGGGGTTTTCAATGGATTTGGAGGCACTCTTGAAATCGCCAAAGGACCCAGCTAAGGGGAATTTGCTCTATCCAACCGTCCACTTTCAATGAAATTTCACTTGTGCGATTTATGGAAATTTGTTGATAGAAATTTTACTTCATATCGTTAAAAACAAAATTTCGAGCAACCTGTAAGAAATACAATGACTGTTGACCTTTAAAAAAAAAAAAAAAAAAAAAAAAAAAAAACACAAGTAAGATGATAGTACTAAAGGCAAAAAAGGATATCGGAAACCCAAGTTTGTCTAATCGGAGAAAGAAAAGACAGAGAAAAGTAAAAAGACTGCAAAAGGTAAGAGAAGACCTCCTCCGTTTTTTTTCGCAGAGTACCTCCCACAAGTCGCCACAGTTATAATTTTTCATTAATTGTAATAAGCGTAATATTTAATAGCAAAGGATAAGATTGCCAAATAACGCTTTAGCTTACATAATAATTTAAATTTTGTAATTATAAGATTAATTTCTTTCTCCGATTAGACAAACTTGGGTTTCCGATATCCTTTTTTGCCTTTAGTACTATCATCTTACTTGTGTGTTTTTTTTTTTTTTTTTTTTAAAGGTCATTTTTGGGATTAAATTTGCAAAAGTATAATATGGTTTGTTTCCTCGTTTCCATAGAACAACATACATATTTTAGTGTTCTTTGTTCTATGGGCAACAATGTAAGTTTTGAATGTAAGTTCTGAATGTAAGTTGACATAATCTGCATTCAAAATACTGCCAAATCTGTATTCATTTGATGACCACGGTTTAATTTAGGAGTATTAAATAAAAAATGTTGATAGGCTAAATTGAAATTTTCATATTCCTAATATCAGCATTACATCACATCAATAAATGTAGACAATTAACTAAGCATGAATTTTAATACAGTTGACAACACACACAAAAATATTAAGTTATCTACTCTCGCTCATTCGGCAAGGGTAAAGAGCAATACAAACTTTGGCAGCAAACACAAGTGAGCTATAGATGCAGAATACTAATCTATCTTATAGTAGTTGGGAAGTATTCCCAAACCACTCATCCATTAGTGCTACGACAGAAGACGTGAGTCCGAAAGCATACAAAACAGTAATAAAAACACAAACAAAGAAAACAAACAAAACAAAACAAAAAGGAGGCAAAGAAGTAAAAGGGAGAAAGAATAAGTATTTGTCTTTTCTTTGATGAAGCGGCGAAATCAGCAGCGGAAAAGATGAAGCTAGCAATGTCTTTGGTAAGAAATTGTTGGCCTAGATATAAGAGAGTAATATTAATAGTAGTGATGGCCTAGATTTGAAACTAACTCTTCACACTTTGAGCAGGTTCAGGGACAAGAAGTAAGGTTAATGTCTAAACTTGAGAAGACGATGATGTGTCTTTCTTTGATGTCACTGATATATGACCCGAGGTAGGCGAGGTCGGATTTTTGCAGCAAAGGTAGAGTACAATATCAGGTAAAGGTATATGGGTAAGTGTAAAGGAAAAAATAAACAATTCCCTCCACAGCTTTTAACCATTTCCCTCCACACTACTAAGATTTCCCTCAATTCTTTTAATCTTTCCTCCACAGCTTCTAACCTTCCCTTCCACAACTTCTAATTTTTCCTCCCCAGCTTTTAACATTTCCTCCAAAAGCTTAAAAAAAAATTCGTCAACAGTCCAACATCGCGAGATAATGTGGTATCTACCACAACCCCGGCAGGCGATGACCTGATGTGACCACCAAATGATAACCTCTTTAGAAAATTATTCTTCCAAGTATATGGATTATGTTTACTTCTGAAGATGATGAACTATTCTGGGCACTGACATCTTCAGCCGAGGTGATATTGCTATGCTAATTTTGGTGGGTTCATAGGCAGTAAAGGCATGGTGAGCAGACGATGATTAATCGGCCTTTGGTGTCCCTAATGCATTACCCAAGATCAATGAGATCAAATTTTGCAGCAAATGTTAAAGAGCGGCTCCAAGATGCTCTTGATATTTCAGTTACTTCCTTTTCGATGCCGAGTAAACATCGTAGATACCGGTTAAAAAGTCTTTTACTCTTAAATTTGTTGTGCCACATGTACCAAAACTAAAACAGTGCCTGGCTGTACTTGTTCAACAGGAAAACAGTACATACCACAAATAAAGAGAACATTGTATTTCCACAAGACGTTGCCTACACTACAGTCAGTAATACTACCTCTCGCAACTGAGGTCCATGTTTGCGGCTTCGCATGCAACGTTCAGTGACCCGGTGTGCGCAGGTCATCCGCACTGGTATTACTGCCGCATGCAGAGGCCGTCAGGCAGACAGCCTTGTAGGGTGTGTATTAATGTGTTTCTTTATTTTTCGTCCACTATTGGACGAAAATGGGGGTGGGGCTCTCGGATATGCTGGTATGAAGATCCTGAATATTATTTTAGATATTTCGTCAGACCTATTGCAGACAACGCAGGATGGGAAGCAAATGAATGATTAATTTTCGACGTCCAACCATGAGCTTCCCTCATGACCTTTGTACCTTATCAGGCTTGTATACACTGCCGTGCAAAGGTTTTTACGCACCTCACTTAGAATTTTCAACGGATGATTTCTGTAATAAATATGGCCTGGAGATAATAAAATACCGCACCTGTGTCTTGTGTCATTCTTTTAATCAGTTAAATTCACGTTTCCTTTATTAAATGACGTTCGGAACATCAAAAATAAGACAATTTTCTCGGCACGCTTCTGAGCCAACGCTAAATCGCCATCTTGAATGACCTCATTATATATTCATGAGCTCATTAATATCATACACACACAGAGCAGGCGCACACCTATATTGCAGTGCTGTGTTTACCCACGTACACTTACACACGCGGGTTGCGCGGCGCAAACAAATAATCATAGTTTTTAGGCCTACAATGTAGCTAGCTCGGGCAGCGCGGGTAGCACGGCGCAAAACAATAAAATAAATGAAGACAAAACTCCAACACCTTGATCAAGGCTATCGCAACACAGGAAGAGAGAGCAAACCACGCCAACTCCGTCCTTTTTATCCAACTTAGCTTTAAGCTGGCATGGTTTTCACTTCTCTAATAATGTTTGCCATCATTCATCGACACATACTAATCTCTCAAATGTTAAAATGTTTCATTGCCGACTATGTATTCGATTAGTTTGTACAACTTAATTTTATTATCTTTTTGTTAGTTGGTCGCAGACGCGCAATATGATTCATCGCCTTGCGTATGCAGTGAAAACGCAGCGAGTATGAACCGGCCTTCACTGTTTGTACCAATACAATCCAGAGAAACAGTATCGTCTGAAAATCTGTCTGTCGATTCCTATAGGAGGGTTAATTAAAGGAAATTGAGCGAGAAAGAAAATGAAAGTCATAATTGTCATAAAAGTCATAACTTATATCTCATAGTTATGACTTAGTACAAGTCATAGTTATGACTTCTATTGGGCTGGGTCTATACTTATGATATCATGCATAAACATGAATTAATGGACACAAGTCATAATTATGACTTATGCTTAATCACAATTATTAGAAAAAAGTCATAATTACGACTTTCTTTATACTTTTCTCAATATCCCTTTAATGCTTCCGTAGATTCCAGCAGTCAAAATTAAAAACAATTAAAGCAAACGAAATTCCTGACAAAACATAGACAGTTTTTTTAAACATGACTATCTAGTTTGATGAAATCCCCAGAAGTTTGGAGTTTGGTTTAACAAAAATAGTGCTAGGTGGGTAGGGTGTTGCCTGTGTATTCCACAACTAGCCCACAGGATAAAGATATTTGACACGGACAAACATTTTAAAATTTCCTCTGCAATTTTACCTCTTTAATCAAACTTTTTGCACCTGTTTAGTGAAATTTAATAAAGAAATTATTATGCTTTTTAAAACTCTATCGTAGAAGTAGATTGTCAAACAACAGTTGGTATGAACTTGGTGATTTCAAAATCCTGAAAGAAAATGCAACCTTCAATCACTGATTTCTTGAAAACTTCACCTTATTATTTGGTTGTTTATCAAAACCAGCTTTCTTAAACTCGTATTAACCTAAATTGATTTTGTGATTATCATGTGTTGACCAAACTTGAAAACTTAAGCACCTAATTTTGTAGTAGAATAAAACAAAATGCATTCCTTTGAAACCTTTACTTCTAAATTCGTTCATAGTATTTATATACAAAAAAACAGAAGCAATCAAACCCAACCACCCCATAACCTGCTCACGTGTGTGTAGAGCTAATGCGACTCATTATACTCTGCATACATTATAAAATATTAACATAAAAATGGGTTTGTATAGTATAGGCCTACCTAAGTTTTTAATATACTCAGAAAAGTCTGCATACTTAGATCGCTCACTCGGATGCATTCTGCATAATACTACATTTGTATGTATAAATGCTAAAAGCTAATGGTTGAGAAGTACATGTACTTGTTATAATTTTTAATATTATTAGTCTTTTTTTCATTTCTCTACACTTATTCAATTCAATAACACACAAAAGAGAAACACTCAAACGTAAAGTAGATTAGATATAGAAAAGGCTATACTGAGGAGTTTGTATTGCTTTATTGTACACCTGCATGTTAAACTAAACTCCGCCAATAAAGTATCTAAACACTTACAAATGGAACCTCAAATAGTATGCCAAAAAATAATGGAATAACTCGATTCACAGTTATCTTCTGCGCATTTTGACACTTCTTTTGTTGCGCTGCGATGTTGTTTGGCGGATTTATGGGCACTTGAGTGACTTAGGTCGAATTTCAAAAGTTGCAAAAGCCCCTATTCACCCCAATTCTTCCACGGAGTTTTTGGAGACAGAGGGCATCGATACTCTTGACTGGTCTGCTAAGAGTCTGGACTTGAATCCTATAGAACACGTGTGGGACTCCATCAAGAAGAAAGTCAACAAGTCTATCAACCCTGCGACGCATCTGATCAGGAAATGGCAGGGGATTGACCAGGGACAGATCAGAGGTCTTATTGAGAGTATGAGAAGACGTATCCTTGCCGTTCAGGACAGTGATGGAGGACACACTAAGAATTGAGGACCATCTTCAGGTTATCAGCAGTTACAGTTTATAAGATAAAAGCAGAGAGTGCATTTAAGCAGTGAAGTTAGAAGTCGGAGGAGCTAGAGGAGCTACTGCAATAAATTTCATGGTTAAGTAAACAGAACAAATTTGTGTCTTTTGTCTTGATTTTGTCTTTGTGTGATGCTTGTGCGAGTTCACTTCTGGAATTGGGGTGATCAGGGGCTTTTGCAACTTTTGAAATTCGACCTTAAGCCACTCAAGTGCCCATCGCAGCGCATCAAAAGAGGTGTCAAAATGCGCAGAAGATAACTGTGAATCGAATTATTTAACTATTTTTTGCATACTATTTGAGGTTCTGATAAATCTGACCATTTGTAAGTGTTTAGATTCTTTATTGGCGCAGTTTATAATGTATGTGTGGTTATGTGTCCCAGCAGACAAAGTATGTATTCTCACTGTGGAAGTGACACTGTGTTCCATTTCCTTTTATTTGGAACAGCTATGCAAATGAGGATCCCATGAAAAAACTTCTAGCCAATCAAAATGCAAGAAATATTTTTGTACAGCTTATATGGAAGTGTATTGTATGTTTTGTTAAATAGAACAATGTGGGACACACTGGGTTTTCAAGGTTTGGTGTGATTGGCCAATCAGATGATCCGAAATCAGCTAATCACATTGCAGTTAATTAACCAATCAGTGCAAAGAATTGAACAATTTATAACCAATAAGGGGGGTGTTTCTTTCTTCCAATCACAGACCTTGTTTGTTTTTTCAGTTGCAAAGCATTATTTGGCGGCAGCTATTTTTTGACACTTTGTCATAGCTTTTCAATCACAATGGAGGTGCACATAAATGGGTGACAATTTTAAAGCTTTTTGTTGTCATCTATTGCCACCACTTTAGCAGCTATACGTTTCACACCGAGTGTAATTTGTGTTTCATTCACAAACATCACGGAATAAATATGTTCGCGAAATATACAGCCAATGTAACAAATCGTTCACTTTTGGTGAATTTATTCCACATAATGGCAACTATTTTTAGATTATTTACACCATTTGTCAGGTACAGCAACGGCACCCTCAGTTTTCCCTGGGTGGTATTCTGACCGACTTCCATGGTGAAATGTCGCTGTGTCCGTAATTTTTTCAAATTGGTTATTATCAGGTTCTGTCATGATTTCTTTGAAGGTTTTTTTCAAGTGTGGGAATGGGTTGTGATTGAATACATGTATGTCCAACGGGTCAAGGTAACCACAAGAATGGTGCAAGAAAATGCAAGTAAAAATAGGAAGGACTGAAGCCCAGGAGCTTTTGGTGCCCATGTATTGATCTGGGCGGTTCTGTGCCCATGGGCTTTGTTATCACTTTGTTAATGTGTTTAGATGTTTTGTCTTTTTGCCAGTTTGCACAAACAATAATTGGTATCTGGTGTTTGCTCTCTTTTAATAAAACCTTTAGGCAGTGACAGCAAGTCACTAGAAAAGAAGTACCAAAGAATAGCCTTTTAGCTGTGACAGTTAGTCACTAAAGGAAATGCTAAAGTGTTGTGGTTAATTATTACTTAATCTGAGTGTAAACTGCAAGATATCAACAGCTACAAAGCAAAACCATCCTAACATCAGCCAATCGAGCCAATTTTCTAATCTAATGTTGATAAAGTTATGATACATTTAAGATCATAAGTGGATTTGCCTTAAAACAAGAAATATGAAGATTGTTAGTTCGCATAATAATTTATGTTTTAAGATATTGAAGGTAGGATCATACTTTGGTAATGACCCCCAAATCTTTTTTTTTCTATTCCAAACCCTTCATGATATAACGATAGTAATGACGGGAAGCATCCTGCAAAATTGTTCGCCTGAAATGCCATCATTGATTAGAAATCAATGAAAGTACTGAAAAAATGTCAATCTCCAAAACTATCTCGAGGTGAGTTTTGAGATTTAAAATTTGGACTGTTTGTGAATGCTGCAGCCGGACATGTGGTTGCTACCCACATCACCTTGCGAAGCCTGGATGGCTTCGACAGTTTTTTGATGTATTCGTAACAAGTAGACACTTTACTCAGCTGAAACTTTCACAGGTGACTGTTGTTGTATCTTTCTTGATTTTTTTGCCTACAAATCAGCATTAAGTTGCCAAAAATCAAACCATGACCCTACCTTTAAGACCTTGAAGTTTTGCCTGATTTCTTGTTCTTAATATTTGTCTAATTTTCTTGCCACCTTTCATAATTTTATTTACTTATTTGATGATCTGGATTTTTTTTTAAATAATGTACTCTGAGTAGGCAAGGTCCACACAATTCCTTTACATCAAACCTTATCCAGTAAAAGACTGTGTAAGTCTTGTGTAGGTTCAAACAATTCAACCAGTTCAAAATACACCATTTTTTTCCTACACATATTTTAACTCATCCTTAGTCTCATGAGACTTACACAGTCTTTAGGAGTGACAAGTTCCAGAATTCAGACATGGCAGCCTGAGTGGCCCTCATGTGGTCCACTACAGACGGACACAATCCTCGTTGCTGACCGATCCAGTATACAGAGTGGTAAATCCTCGTGGGCACAAGTGGCAGAGTGTTGTGCCCTCTTTTGACTGGTAGGTTCCAGAAGGACATTCTCGGCAAGCGTCTCCATCATCAAATGTACCAGAATAACAAGGAACTGGTAGAAAGACAAATCAAACAACATTTTACATTCGTACACTTGCTACATAAAAATAAAAAATAACCATTACACAGTGAGAAGGATAGTGTCTGTGTAAGTTAAGATTTGTACATTGTGTGGACATGAAAGTTACTTCTGCGGAAGTACACTGTACTCTTAGTTATCTTACAGTTCTGTCATTTTTAAACAAATAGACAAAAACACAAACAGGAAGATTTCAAGCATGAGTTCCAGTACCATCTGTCCCTCTTTGTATGGGGGAAATATGCACCAGGAGACAAAACACAGCAGCACTTACCACATCGTACGTCGTCAGTAGCAACACGAACTGTTCCCGATGGGCAGACAGGCACACCCAAGCTTGTAGACTTATTTCGGTTAATGTCAAATGTGTCACTCTCATTTCTGATGGCAAAGTGACCAGCCACTGTCTGATTCACAAGATAACTTCACCATCCTGAAGCTCACTGATTGCTATCACAGAACTGCTATGATTTGCCACTGGTCATTTATAGGAAAACAATAACAAATTTACAAAGGGATCTTTCCTTACCGATTTCAACACCATTTGGGTAAACACAAAACCCAAACAATTGGTAAACTCAACACCCAAACTATTGGTAAATTCAACACCCGAACCATTGGTGAACTCATCACCCAAACCAAAGGTACACCCAACACCCAAACCATTGGTAAACTCAACACCCAAACCATGGTAAAGTCAACATTCGAACCATTGGTAAAGTCAAAACACAAACCATTGGTAGACTCAGCACCCAAACGGTAAACTCAAAACCAAAATATTGGTAAACTCAACACCCCAACCATTGGTAAACTCAACACCCAAACCGTTGGTAAACTCAACACCCAAACCATTGGTAAACTCAAAACCGAAACATTGGTAAACTCAACCCCCAAATGTTGGTAAACTCAGCACCCAATCCATTGGTAAATTCAAACTGAAACCATTGGTCAACTGAATCAACAACTCAAACCAACATTGGTAAACTCAAACCAGAAACAACCCATTGGTAAACTCAAACCGAAACCATTGGTAAACTCAACACCAAACCATTGGCTAAACTTAGCACCCAAATGGTAAACTCAACACCCCAACCATTGGTGAACTCTGAGGGTAACAGGTAGCCAGACCTGGCTAGACCCCATCACCTATGATCCCATGCTTTATGCATTATTTTTTTACCACTAGTTACAATGTTCTTAAGACCAGCTACTAAACTACTTACCTTGTTCATTAGTGAGGTTGTGGATATCTGGGATGTAAACATCATGCTCCAATATGATGTTGATTTTAATCCGATTCTCATCAACTGATTGCTTACGTCGTCGACTTTGTGGTTGACCTTCTGAGGGACTACAGCCAGTGACCTGAGGGGTTTACAAATCCATCTTGCACCATGAGAAACAACATCAACTTCAACAATGCAGCCCCACAGGCAATGGCTGCCTCCATCATACTTTACATTATATTAATACATCTTTGACAATAAAACGTACTTGGAAAGAGCAAACAAAGTCAAAGTAAAATTAATATAAACTCAAGGAAAAACTTTTGCAACACCCAACGTCACATTAAAGTGTTCTAGTAGGGTTTTCATTTTATGACAACTCAATACTTAAAAGATTATTTATACAAACTAATTTCTCGTTACGAATTCCAAATGACTTCTGAATGGGAACAATATTTACTAATAATGTAGCAAGAGATAAATCAGCCGGTATTCGTTTAAAGAATGGATGACAAGGTTGTGGCTGCATTGAAGCAGTGGCAGAACCAAAGCTCACTGGACTCTATTTCCTCCTCATGCAACTTAACACACCTTAGACTGCTTGACAGAACAACCATTGTCCTTGACACACTTGATAGAGTTGACACTGGATGTAACTGCATTACTGACTTGCTGATATACCATGTTATCCTTGGCCACATTGATTCCGTTACACACTAGGTTGTCATATTCAAGACCATCTCCATGGAATACTTGGATGGTGGTTTGTAGTCTGTAAGAAAGACACAATTATTACAGTACAAAGCCAAACGTAGCATTTGGAGATTTACTTGTCCAAAATACAAATTGATTGAAGGAATGAACTTGTCTACCCTGGTAAATTGAGGGCCTACTGGTTTTTTCCAGTTAGTAACTTTTTGAAATATTGTTGCACTGAGAAAGATCAACCAACCTGTACACTTGGGGAAGCTCACTCTTGGTATCGCATCCGTTTCATGTGACCACTGGTAGTTGGTAGAAGGACCACAGCGATAAGCTTGCAGAACAGCCATGCTGAAGGCATAGCCTTTGAGGCATGAGATTGTACAATTCTGCTCTTCACCGACAGTCTCACAGTGTAGCTCTCCATTCAACGGGCGTGTCAAGATCTTACAGCCTGAAATGATACAGGTTTACAGAATGAATCCCACTCGTCACTAACCCAAAGTATATTCAGATTTGTTTGGTATTTTGTTCTGATGGTCAGGGTGTGTGTGTCAACTTGGTTAAATGTTCCCACTTTATACATTTGTATTATCTGATGTTAGAAGTATTAGTGCAGGTTCCTATTAATCCAAAATATTTGTTTGTGTTTCTGAAAAATACAAAACATTTTGGATGTTTTGGACAACTCAATTTTTTCATCCAAATCTGATCAAAACTACCAAAGCATTTTAGGCTATCCTGCCGGTGTATGAATATGTTACTTATGCGCATACCTGCTGCAGCTTACAGCTCAATAATTGCCACATGTTTGAGTGTAATTTACCAAAAGTTACTCATTTCATTCGTTCAAAGGCAATTTGGGATCTTGAGTTATTGTAAAACACAGCTGACAGACAAGTCCACGAAGGGCTTCTGATAATTGTTAAATCCAGTTTGTGTGAAGTGGGCGTGGCTTACTGTGCAACTCATCACACTTATGAACAGAATAGTCTCAATACCTTGTAATATGAAGGAAAACTATATATGTTATTAGTAATCAATCTGAATGAAGAAAAAACTGCTAATATGTGGGTGACTTACTGGGGCATGGTCCAGTGTTGCATTGCTGGGTTTCAGTGAGAGGGCCAACACAAGGGTTACCTCCATGGGCTGGTTGGGGGTTAGTACAAGTACGTTGATGTGAATGAGTACCACCATAACAGGACACACTACAGACACTCCAGTCACTCCATGCAGTCAAACCACCGTCAACTGTCAGGGTGATGAAATAAAGAACATGAATCAGATTACCTCTGTAGATCCTGGTTCCAATCCCACCTAGGACTGGAGCCTTACATGTGGATTGGGTTTGCAGTCCCTACCTGATTGCGTTGGTTTTCCCTGTTTGGGATTTTCCTCCCACATCTAACATTTGTTATTACATTTGCTTTATTGGACTTGTAGTAAAACATATTACAAAATAAAAAATGAAGGCATTGTCCTTAGACTATGGCTGTTAAAAATCAATTGTTTGCAGTATTTAAATATAGTGCATTACATAACTGCAAAAATGCATTTTACAAAGAAAATACATATAACACAAGTAGCAAAATAAGAATAAGGCTGATAAACTTTTGAATAGGTGAGGTTTAAAATTTATTTGGATTGTTCATACATGTGGGTACGTGAACACATTCAAACCAGTGACATATAACAAAATATGGCGATAGGGTTCCCGGTCGGGTGAAGGTCTCCAGTTGGAGAGTGTGTACAAAACCAATGGGAGCTGCTGCCCAAAAAGTACCAACAAAAGAGGGACAATAGGAGGTCCACGCAGTCATTACATGCTGGTGTGATTGTGGGTAGGTATACACATTCAAACCGGAGACCTATAACAAAAGAGGACAATAAGTTCCCCGGTTTGGTGAAAGTATACCCAGTTGGAAAGTGAGTACAAAACCATTTGAAGATATTGCCAAAAAGTTAATGTCTGAACGAAAGAGGGACAAGATCCCCTATTGGAGGTGTTTACACGCTAATGTGTGTTTGTTTTAACAATCACTAACTTCAGGGGACCGAGAGCAAACAAAAAAGGCGATTAAAAGGTCTCCATAGGGGAATTTTTAAAGACTGGGGTGCTCCACAAGGAATTTTGTGTACAAAGTCTATGGGAGGATGTTAACTACAGGGACAAAGGAAAGAACAAAAGATGTCTCCACAGGGATGTAAAAAATGGAATGTGTGTGTTTGGATGAGGGAGAGGAGTTCTAGAGTTTATGAAAGGGACTTCTAAAACTTTGGAGTTGCAAAAGCAAAATGTCATTTCCCCAAATGTCATGGCTCTGGCTACAGGTAAGTGATGTGGTGGGTGATGTGATTCTAAGAGGCAATAATTCCTATGCTTAGTGAATTTCTGTGTTGTAGGAGTTCTATACATTTTTGTACTGGGAGAACTGTTGCTTCTGCAATGTGTTCATACTCAACAAACCTCTGCAAAATCCAGGTTTTTAAAGTTGTTTTGATAAACGGTGAGAAAAATTGCTTTTGAAAAATATAATTTAGGTATCATTCTAGATATTTGGCAACTTTCATGTGAAAATTCCAAAGGATGCTGACTGTGAATTCTAGATTGTAAAATGAAAAAAATGTTGGATTGATTAAATTACCTTTTTCAAGCTCACACAGTTGTCCTGAGAATCCTGGTGGGCATTCACAAGAGAAATTTCCTATACCATCCACACAGCTGCCACCATTCTCACAGGGCGTTGGTGTTCCACAGTCATCGATGTTAATCTCACAATGTAGTCCGGTGAAGCCATAGAGACACAGGCAGATGTAGTGACCAAAGTCATCTTTGCAGGTACTGCCAAACTGGCATGGGCTGGAAGCACAGTCATTCACCACTGTAAGGGTTGGTTACAAGAGATCAACACATCAGTGAATTTGGAGTAGCAAAGTCATTCCATCATCTAGTTTGCTATCGAACGACTTACCAACAAAAGACAAATTTGTTGGTCATGTTTTAGTGGAGAAAAATAGAATAATGGTTCAAAATTTGTCAGGGATTTCGTGTACTTTCATATTGGGCTTACTGTACCAATCAAGACATGTTCCACTGAATTTTGTTGTTGTTTACTTTAACAGCTTACTTAACAATATCACATGGGAATATTTCTTTGGAGGATTGGTACTGATTTAAACTTGAGCTTTCAGATTAAAAGTAGTCAACTAATCCTGCACTCTGTCTCTCTAAGAGAGACAATGAGTCAAGATGAAGTAAAACGCAGCCGCCCAAGAACTGCCATTTGTTTAAAAAAAAATTGGAATTCACCTACACATTCACACAACCAAACAGAGGCTAGAGAACAGCAGGCCCCTTTGATGGGTCACAGCAGTACATCATTTATTCACATAAAAAAAATCAGACAAAGATGGAAACTGTGATAAAGGTCGCTTAGGATACCACAAAGCTGCTATGTGAGTAAATCGATCTGTTGTGCAATATTTGGGAACACACTAAATCAAACACCATGGTAGTAGTGGTACACTCCTCCAATTAACAATTTGTCTTCTTACCAAAGTGTTACAAGCAGATATCAGAAAGAGACTTCTAGAACATTTTATACACAAAACCAAATCTATTTACCGTCACACTCTGAAGGGGTTTCAACCTGGACTCTTCCAAGGGAGGCTGTCTCGAGGAAGTTGGCTGCTGCGATGACATTACCAGGGTTAACAGAGCCACAGGCACTAGCAAGGTTGCTAATCACAGAGCCCTCTAATGCTGTATCCCACATGTTTATATCACTCAGTGTACCATGTAGCTTACTTGATGAAGTGGATGCTGTTACAATAAAATATTTAAAATAACCAAACAGATTTGCTCAAACATTACTTTCACAATATCTGTTATTTTACTACCAAAATAAATTTAGCCAGCAGTAGTTTTGTCTGTTTTAGAGACACAAAATAAAAATGTAAAACCTGAACAGTTTTGTTAAAATACTTCAAGTAACGTCACAAAAAATACTACCAAATTGGGCAGTTATTAACTTTTCTGAGAATGCAAAATAATTTACAGAAGACTGACAAGTTTTGGCAAGAAGTGCCTGGTTTCAGGTAAACATAGTAAAAAAAAAAAAAAGATGTAATTATTTTGCAACTCACCTGAGCCATGTATCTCTCCAAGTGTGAATTGTCCTCCACTTTCGATACGGCTGCCAGGTCGTATTTGATGTTGGTTTTGGACTAAATGGCCATCTTTATAAATCATTAAATTCCCTCCATGTTCCTCCCAGGAGACAGCAAGATGATGCCAATGATCATCGTTTACGCTGACCAACGTTGAATACTGGTATCTAGAGTACAAATACCAAGGTATTTAATTTATAAGGCACTTACATAGAAATACAATGTTGAGAACAACATGTGCATCAATGTCTGTCAGTGTTGTAGTCTAGTCCCTGTTGTCCGGAATCGTGTCAGAGACCGGACTCGAGTCCTCAAGCTCTGATGTCTGTGCAAATCTGCTGTGGGGCTTTTATTCATGCATACAGTTATTTCGTCTGCAATGGCATATTCAACCTCCCTACCCTTCAGGTCAATGCGGTAAAATCTGCCAATCAAGAAAGTCACATTGCAAAAAGTTTCATGGATATAGTCAAGTCTTTATAGAACGGCTATGACCCTGTAAGGTTTTAAACGGCCGGTTAAGACCGAGTCACTACTCTTTTATTCCAATTCATAAATGCCCTTTTGTTTAAATGCCCTGTACACTATTGGTAAGATCGAAAAACACAATGTTCACAGATTCACACATAACTTACATGATTTAAAGTAAGTAATGGTAGAAAGGGTTCCTTGAAATATTTCTGCCTAAAACGCTATTGTTTCTGAGAAACAAGTAAAACAATAGTAATTATCGCGCGCGATAATTTGAAAAAACAGAAAACACATAAGATCTCTTTTCACTATTTTCTCGTGACCTCGATGACCAATTGAGCTCAAACTTTCACAAGTTTGTTTGTTCATGCATATGTTTAATCACACAAAATGTGGACACTGATTTTGAGCTGTTACCAAAACTGTACAATACCTTTAAAAAGCAAAATATTGTTGGAAAAATCTGTACAAATCTGTTAATTCCTGTCACGTCCTCGGGTCCCGTTTTGCGAAGGATATGCATGCCACACTCAACGGTTGTGCACACGCAGGCGTACTAACACTAATTTCTTTTAGATTGAATACCAGTATGTATTGATTGTGTTTCTCGTAAATAAGCGCCTGTGTAATCTTCTAGCCGTATTTATATTGCATGTTTAAACGTGGCCTTGTGATCTCCTTTCGACCAATCAGAATGGATAAACTGTCCCAGGTACTTATGAATATAGAATAAAAGAGTAGCAACCGGTCTTTTACCACAAGGCCGGGGCCCTGCAAGGCTTTAAACGGCTGTTTAAGACCGAATCATTACTCTTTTATTCCTATGTCCTGCTTGTTAAAAAACTTAACAATGTAAGAAAATTTGTACAACTTTTCTGGTTTTCAATTCCTGTCACATCCTCCAAGTCCTCAGGCTCAATTTGGCCAAGAGTCAAGTTGCATCTGACGTTCAATGGTTGTGCATACGAGCAGGTATAACATACTTCATGTACAACCAGTAGGCCTATATATTGATTGCGTGACATGTAAAATTAGCACCTACGTAAGCTTGGGCGCCAACACTCGACTGTTTAAACACTTTTCCATATCTCTCCTTTACATCTAATTATGATCTCCTCTCAACCAATCAGAATAGATAAACTGTCTGGGATTAATTTATGAACAATTAATTAGAAGGAGAAAAACAAAATATCAAAAGTTCAATGGAAACCCGAGCTAAATGACCCTTACCCCTTTATAAAGATATTCAGCGTCTGGGGATCACTGATTGCAAACTGGGCTACCTGAAGTGTTGGTTTACTACCCGGTGTTATGTACGACAGTAATACCGCATCAGTTGATGATGAGTTGCTTCGAACCCACATGGTTAGGGTGAAAGCTTGCAGGCGCTCCTCAACGGCTTGCTCTATGGTGACAAACTGGCTGGGGACATTGCATCGGAACGCCATATCGAAATTACTTGGGGCATCTGTTGACATAAACATGATCTTCACATCTTGTTTTGGTTTTCTCTCATATTCAAGTAAAACCACATTGAGGCTGTGTCCGAACTGGCAGCGGCGGCTACGGCTGCGACTGTTTCTAAGGGTGTTATTATGGGGATCCTATGCTTCAACACATGTTCACATGAGGAAAATAGTCTGACTCTTTTCTCATTCCAAGAGACAGTACTCATTATTGTTAGTTGATACAGGGAACAGGACAAGACAATGAGATAACAATTGGATTTAGGTATCCCTCCACATTTTATACATTTACTTTTTTTCTTAGATCAAATACTCATAATTTGAAAATCACATTTTTCAAACATAAATAATTTTTTGTTCAATTTAAATGTCTCTAATTTTTGCATATCTGATTCCAGAAGTGCCAACAAATAGAGAATATAAACATATTTTTCATTACAAATGAAATAATATTAAGTCTTACAATAATTGCATAATCTGCCGACAAATCCTCGTTTGCACTTGCACCGGTATTCATTCAAGCCGTCAATGCACTGAGCCCCATTTTGACAGAGATGTCCTACACAATCATCAATTTCTTCCTCACACTGGTACCCACTGCAGAGAAATCAAAGGAAAACAAGCTACTGATGGAGGCTATTCTTTGGTTATCAGAGATAATACATTATTGGTTTTTCAATGAGTATATTAGTTCTCATCAGCCCTTATTTTCAATGTTTGTTTATTAACATAATAGGGAAAAACTTAAAAACCTTGTTTCACTCAAACCCCAATGTTTCCTTACAGCATTTTATAAACCCTCAAAACCTTATGCTAAATGATTTAGAGTTTGTAGGTCTTGCAATTTCGGATTGTGGTATTTGTACTGATAAACGCAATTTGAGACCACAGAAACGAAACTTGTGATCAAAAAACAGTATTGTATTTGTTGATGATGTTGACTTACGTGTAGCCTGGTTTACAGAGACAGGAGTGAGTGTTCAACCCATTGATGCACATACTTCCATGAAGGCATGGGTCAGGCTTACAGTTGTCAATTTCAACCTCACACCTCACACCTGTGAAACCTTTAAGTAGAAAGATAATAATAATAATAATAAAACCGTGCTTATATAGCGCCTTTCAAACTACACAAAGCGCTTCACAAAAAAACATAAATATACACAAGACCTAAAAATAGCAAAATATAAACAAACACATGGTAAAATGCAGTGGAGCAGCTGCAGATTCATAATACAATGATAAAAATGACGATTAACAGGCGAAATACTTAGATAAAAGAATGATACAAAAATCAATACAAAAAACCCATAATACAAAAGCACCATAGCAAAGAAAAAGGTTAAAAGCATCAAACAGACATAATTCCATGAATTAAGCATCAGACAGTGTGAAAAGATGCGTTTTAAGATATGACTCAAACAAATTCACTAAGCGGATGTCACGGATGTGTGCCGGCAGCTGATTCCACAAAGCTGGAGCAGAAGCAGAGAAAGCTCCGTGCCTATTTGATGGAGTCCTAAATGACCTTGTAGGTGGCAATTTCAGTTGGATTGCTGACAATGATCGAAGCGAACGAGTTGGAGTGAGGATGGTAATGATGTTATTAATATATTCGGGAGCAAGACTGTGGATAGCTTTGAAGGCGATGAAAATAATTTTGAATATAATCCTTTTCCTGATGGAAAGCCAATGAAGTTGGCGAAGATTTGGCTTCATGTGACAGCGCCTTTTGACCTTCAACACAAGCCTGGAAGCTGCATTTTGGATACGTTGTAACTTATCCAGCTCACAGGCTGGCAACCCGAAGAGCACAGAATTGCAATTATCAAGCCGGGACGTGACAAAGGCATGCGCCAAGTGTTTAGTAGATGCCTGATCAAGAAATCTACGCAGCTACCAATTTTGTAGAGAGCAAACAATGCACTTTTGCATACGCTGCTAATGTGTTGAGACATTATGATGCTGTTATCGATGACAACGCCGAGACTCCTGGCAGATGGTGTTAGGTCAACGTCAGAATCGCCGATTTAAAATGATGGTAAAGGTTAATGGGGATCGTGGCAAGAATGAAGATGGAGAATTTCAGTTTTGCTGTCGTTCAGCAACAACATGTTTTTGGTCATCCATCACTTTTCGCTCTGATGTAAAGCTCAACGACCGGAATGATATTAGCTGATTCACTGGGCTTAAAAGTGACATATACCTGCGTATCGTCAGCATATATCATATACTGAAAATTGTGAGCTGTTATTATTTCCTCGAGTGGAAGCTATACATGGTGAATGCAAGAGGACCAAGTACTGATCCTTGTGGAGCACCACACTTGACGGTAATTGGATTTGATTGGATATTGTCGGCGCTCGTGGAAATAGGATTCCAACCACATGAGTGCAGGGCCACAAATTCCAAAGCGATATTCCATGCGTTGAAGTAGAGCTTGATGGTCAATTGTATCAAAAGCTGCCGACATTTCCAACAACACAAGAACGACTTCTTGATGTTGATCCACGGCACGAAGGATGTCATTAGTGACTCGAATAAGAGCTGTTTCAGTGCTGTGGAACTGTCGGTAAGCAGATTGAGCCTTGGCGTGTAGTTTGTCATTAGACAAGTGCTGTTGGAGTTGGAGAACCACGTTCCAAGATCTTATGGAGAAAAAGGATATTTGATATGGGGCGATAGTACTGTAGCGACTCCGGATCCAGTGAGGGTTTCTTAATAAGTGGCGAGGCCAAAGCAACTTTCAGCTCAGATGGAATGACACTCTGCGAGAACGACTCGTTGATTATTGTGGTGATGGTAGGTAATAACGAATCGAGAATGTCTACGAGAAGCTAAGTAGGCATTGGGTCCAACGGGCAGGAGGTTTTAGAAGATTGCATGATGATTTTACGCACTTCATCAGTTGTTAAAGCATAGAAAAGAGTAACTCGGATTGGCAAGAATCGGAGATATCGACTGACATGTCACCGGACTCAATGTTGACAAGTTGTGCCGTGATCTTTTCAACCTTGGATTCGAAAAACTCTTGAAAGGTGGTAGTAAGAGATTCAAGCGAGTCATGCAAAGGTAATTTCTTTGATGAATTTGCGGTCGAAAGTCGGTCTATAGTGCTAAAAAGTTGGTGGTGGTTGGAATTTGAGAGCTTGTTGTGGTAGTACTCTGTTTTTGCCGTTTCAAGTGCGGTGCAATATTCTTCACAGTGAGATTGGAAAATTTCTCTGTCAATTCCAAGGCCAGATTTAACCCATTTTCTTTCGAGGCAACGCCTTTGTCTTTTGACTGGCGCAGGCTTTCGTCGTACCGTGGAGCGTGTGGTCGAAGAGATATTTTTTGTTCAGACTCTGGAGCATGCTTATCGAGCAGTTCATGAAGAAAGGAGTTGTACCTGATTACCAAAGATGACAGATTGTAGTGTCATCAGAATCATTACACAAAGGAGTTGCATCGATGTCATGACATAACGCATCTACATCTATGTTCTGAAGATTTCTAAATTTGATGACATGATTGCTAAGCTTTGGTCGAGAAACATCAATATTGCAACGCACAGCAGAGTGATCCTATGGCAGACCATAAATGATTGATGTCATGGTAACAAGGTTGTCACAATCTCGGGAGATCAACAGGTCTAACATGTGCCCATGCTTGTGTGTGCTGCCGGTAGCACCGACGAAGACAAAACTTCCTGGGAATACAATAAAATCTTCTACAAGCACACAGAGATCGCTGAAAAATTCTGTATTTGTTATTGGATACTTTTTAGAACGAGGAGGGTGGTAGATGGTAAGTAGTCTTGGTTCCAAGACCATTGGTGTTTGCTCGGTACACACAATCAGTGCCAACGTTCGGGTGTATACACTGTGCACGTTTGTAATGAATAAACATAGAGGGCGCTTTGTAACTTTGTTCTCTGGATCTCACCAAGGTCTTGGACATTTGCAACGACGGGTCTTAACTTTTTCTTTGTTTTTCTGGAAATCTCCCCGGGCAGGTCGTGCTGCCTGCTGCCTGCTGCCTGCCGATGACAATCGACTCGGCAGTGCGGCGATCGTGCTGACGTTAAAATGGCCACTTCCAGTTTGCGGTCGTGCTTATTGTGCGGTACACAATTAATTACCTGTAAGCATGTCTCTCAATTGCTCTGTGAAAACTAATCCATCAATCAGTGAATGTAGCTGATGAAATTTCACTTATTACAAAACTGGACATAAACCAACTGAAATCAAAGTACATGTATGCAACATTTGCCAACGCCAAGTTCTGAAAGTTAAGTCGCATCGACAAACCAGCGAAAAAGTCCAGAGGAGGTATATGGCGACTGTGACAACCCCAGATTCTTCACCAACAAGAGACTGTCGCAGAAAAGGACAGCAGAATCGAGCCCTGGTACACCGTCTGTTAAGGTGAGAATTGAAGTGTCATGATCATAGCCCAAGTGAAAATTTGAGTAAAATTAAAATGAACAAACTGTGCCGATGCACTATTGATTAATTTGTTTATGTTTAAAAATTAAAACTAGTACTAATAGTAATATGTAATTGAGTAAAAGCAGGGCCCCACCATCACAACAACTCTTTCCATTTCATCTTCATTCTTTTATTAATAATATCCAGGTGCATTATTTGCCAAACCAGCACAGTCAAGGGTCCATTCACATGTGCATGTTTTCAAAATAGTGATGCATTCTGCCTTTTTTTTTAGCCCTAGATAGATGCATTATGATTCATATCAACTATAATTATTGTACCTGTACTGCTGATTTGGAAAAGGCAAGCCACCATTTTCAACTAAAGGGAAGTGAAGAAAACCTATGCCAACAAAACTTTATTTCCACAAATACATAGGAATAGCACATATTTTCTTTGGGTCAAGTTTTTTTAAATCATAGTTAATTTCCATGTTGCAGCCTCAGAGCAAGCAGCATGAAGAAGCTTGTGTACACATCTTCGACTCCAGACATCGAGGTAAGATAAGATTAGAAGTAAACTTGGCTTGGCAATAAACTACCAACTAATTGCAATGTGCCCTATTATTGGTGGAAAGGCCAAACAAATGTTAAACCTTAACTTGTAGTTAAAAGGTAAACATGTTTGTAAGGCTTTAATGTGCACAAAATGCTCATGAATGGTCCTATGAAAAGTTGTGGCCACCCAATGTGAATACAAGAAATGCTGCAATACAATTAAGACATGTACATTGCATTTCCATTTAACCAATTCTGTACAAATTGTTAACATTTGTTGGTGGTAGCCCCAGTGGGATTAATTAAAATGCAGTGGTTGAACTTAGGCCAAGTTATAGGCTAATATGTATTGGGAAACTTTGCATTTAAAAATGAGGATAAAAAAAAAAGGTCAATTTTCATTGTGTCAAGATTAGCTCTTAATTTATAAGAAAGTGCTTTGAGCTGCTTTGTAAGCATTGTGATCATTCATGAAGTCAACAAACATGCATTATTGTTATAAAGGGTAACAATTATTTACCAAAATAAGAATTGAAGTGTTTCTGTACACATGTACTGTAAAGTAAACCAGTGCAGGTAAAATTTCTAATGATTTTTAGGATGGTTGTGATAAGGACCAGTGGTTTGTCAAGTCATTGGTTCTTGTATGAAAACATTTCAGCGGGTATGTTTGGTTCATGTTTGATTTTGTTTGTAAAAAAAATTCCCCAGGATTTCCAAAGCTGTACAAAATCTCAAACTTATCTCAGTCAACACTTCTTTTTCAATTTGTAGGTGATTCTTTGACATGGCTTCAAAGTTAAAAAGAAGAAGGTAACATCAAAATGGCTGTCAACAATTTCTGCTATCACTGACAATAACGAGGAGCATGTAATAGAAGAAGTACTGAAACTAAAGGGTGCAAAGGAGCATTTATTCAATGTAATAAATGAAGAAACAAAAACAATATGTGCACCGGCAACACAGTCTTGCTTTCGAGATTCATCACTCCACGGATTGTCAAACTTCAGTTTCACAAATCAACTAGAACTTAGAAGAAATGGAGCTCCATGTACCTACTTTACTTCAGGTACTGCAAACCTCAGCAACAAGTATGCATTCCCCAAAACAAGCTCAGAACCATTGGATCCCTGACACCAAATCTAATGTCCCAAACATGCTAAAATTAATGAAGTCAACAATAACAACTCTCAGTCAACAATACATTTTAAGACGTTGTAATTAAAGGGATGGTACACCATTGGTGATAAGTTAAAGCATTCGTTATTTATACAAAATCTAGCTATTCCATATGGTTGTTTTTGTATGCATTGTACATGTAATGGAACAAAAGTGGGAACACATGTGATTTAAAAAAAAAAATATCCACAAATTATCACTGTTGTTTAGGAGAAATAATGTGAAACGACTCACATCCTACATTGTACGTGACTTGACATGATTATTGGTTCCATGATCATCTTTCAACAAAACTTTCAGTTAATATTTGCCTGTCTGGTATCTGAGGAACTACAGTTACCAATCGTGTACACCTCCCTATAAATTAAGCACTTTCTACACATATGATACATGTGCATATATCCTTTAGTCAAGGTGCTTGTAGCTCACTCTTTTTTTGGGGGGGGGGTGTACATGCCTTTGGGGTACTGCCCACAAGGGTCGTGACTAAAAAGGCAAAATGTACAATCATGACAGAACACGAGAGAATACATTGATCATCCAGCAAATGTATAGATAAAGGTTCTCAATTATTGTTCTAAATTATAAGCATACTAAATTATACCTAGCTTTAGTTATAATTATTTTCTGCAAAACACAGCTTTTCCATATTTTATCTCTCAGAAAATGTTATAAACGACTCAAAATGTGCAATTATTTCAAACTTCAGTTTTGTGTGATTACAGTGTGCAATGAGTGCCCATGTTTTGAAAAAACAAACTCTAAATGTACGATTACAGGTACAAATTTGAAGTTTAGGTTTGTTCTGTATGGTAAAATTATGATACCCCCTTGTGCCCATGTGGGCCTACATGTATGTATCCATGTATGAACTACTGCGTGGCACCATCACAAACAAATCTCACTAGGACACCATCGCTAACTTCTTGAGTGTCAGTTTGAAATTAGCGTGTTACTCATTTTTGTGGAGAACCCAATCACTTTTAATCGCCCAAAGCATTAGATATAGACCCCTTTGACTGAATAGAATTAATTCAAGCAAAATTGCTAATGCTGCGAACGTTACACATGAGCATGTCCTGGTCATTCCAGGTCACAATCCTCTTAAGGGCACATTTGACAACTCCAATGGGAATTTAGGGAGATATGGTCATTGTTGATTTTTTTTTGTAAAAAAAAAATACCCGATGATAATAAGACATTTGCCAATAAGACAATTGGCATGCTATTTGGCTAGGTGTAGTTGTGGAACTTGGAATTTTTTGGAGTAAAAAACAAAATGGCGGAGTACCAACTTTTTAATTAAAAACTGACTCTCATCAAGTGGGTGATGGTGTCACGCAGGGTTAAGAGGATTAATAACCGATAAATGTTGTACCGATAAACGTCAAAATATTTCGGAAAAGGAGTACAGCGCCCCAGTAACTGGGTCTAGTTCAATACAATGTCAAGATTTTGCCAAGATTATTTTTTGATAATTGCCAATTGTTAACACTCTGTTTCAAAGTCTCACTTTTTCAGCTAGTTTGGAGTTAAAATATACCAATACATCTACATTTGTATGCATGTAAAACAAGTACAAATTTGAACTTGTTTATTTTTGGCGATGAATAAAATAAATAAAATACAGTAAATGCATTAAGACTGTTTCTTTAAAACATTCAAGCCTAAACGACTACAACAAGCATGTTCTTTATAGCTTGAAATAATTTATGTCTGCCTCGCTAAGTTTTGTGGAAGCGGCCATGATGATGTACTCGAGCTCATTGACCTTTGCGTGGCTTAGCGTATATCGTCGTCACGCGAATAGTTTGCATAATTCGTCTTCAATCAGTCACGTGATACAATACTCCATAAATTACAAGTCATTTACATAGTCTGGTCATGCCTCCGAATAGCAAATGTCCAAGACCTTGGTGAGATCCAGATGTCGGTGAGTCGGAAAAAACACTAGTCACAGCGCCCTCTATGTTCATTCATTACAAACGTGCACAGTGTATACACCCGAACGTTGGTACCGAGCAAACACCAATGGTCTTGGAACGAAGACTAGATGGTAAGTAGTCTAAAAGACGCCTGATTGGTGGAAGTGATATGAATATCAACACACTCAAAGGTCTTAAAGCTCCATTTTACATGTTCTTTGATGATAAACTCTTTGCAAAATATAATGCAAATTCCACCTCCAGGTCTTCCTGACCTAGGGGCACAATGAAGATCAAATTTAGGTAACAAGGTTTTGATGTCAGCCAGAACTTGATTGTTGCGATAGTCACCAGCCAGCCATGCTTCTGTGATAGCCAGTATGTCAAGTCTTTCAGAAATTACCAGATCACATACGTGAGTTGTCTTATTTTTTATGGATTGAGTATTCCATAATGCAAATCTTGAGCACAGTTTATGTGAAACGTTTGGAACGCGATTAGTATGACAAAGATTGTTAAAATTAGCTTTTCTTGGTGTGTCATCACGGTAGCCGCGAACATTCTTTTTGCTGATTATTGAACAAATTCTCTGGTATTTACCCCAAGTTTCCCTCGTTTGTGCCATCTAGATCTTAAGCGGCCAGCTTTATTATGTTTACAAAGCTTAAGACAATGTCTAACCTTCTCAGTCATCTCCTTTGAAGTATAATACAGGTGCCAAGTACTGCCGGCATTAACGAACAAGACATAAGGTGAAAACTCATCAATGAGACCAATTGGGTGGAGACAGACACACAATTCACACATTAAGGCTAAATCTTGAGAATATAACCCTCATGCCAAGATAATAGCTGATAAACAGATGAACAGAAACAGTCGAGTAATAGTTAGTTGGAGGTAAAAACAACTTGATTTACCTTGTGGGCACACACAGTGTTGAGTGGTGGAGGCAGATGGGATACATTGAGCATTGTTCTGACAGGGCTCAGCAGCACAGATATCTAAAGATGTCTCACAGTGATTTCCAGTATACCCAGCATTGCACCGACATGTATAGCGATTTGCCTTATGAATAGAAAAAAAATGGTTTTGATCAGAGCCTTTTAAAGAAATTACAAACAAAGCCAGATGCATTTCTGAAACCATCTCAATATCGTAAGCAATTAAAGTAGAGTGTCTTGCTCACGGCCAAAGTCTGTGATTTGCCAGTGTTGGAATCCAACACACACATGCAGGAACTTGTTAGAAGATATCACAGTACCAGCAATTATTTTATACAAGGTGTGCTTTTCTGATGACATGACGATTATCATAGAGATATTAAAGGTCAATAAATTTTTAAATCAGAGCTTCAACTCTTACCTGATCAATACAACTGGCTCCATTTTGGCATTGGTGATTAACACAATCATTGACATTCGTCTCACAGAAATTCCCTTCAAAACCATTCAGACATTGGCAAGTGAACCCAACATCAGTCACGTTGCAGGAGCCACCATGCCTGCAGGGGTTTGGCTTGCAGAACCCTGGGTTGATCTGGCAGTGGACGCCTCTCATCCCATTCACACATTCGCAGATGTAGGAGTTGATTCCATCCAGGCAGAGACCCTGATTGTGACAGGGATTGCTGGTGCATTCATTGATGTTGACATCACAGTCATGGCCGGAAAAACCAGGCCGGCATTTACAGGTGTAGGATTGCAGGCCATCGATGCAGATCCCAGAGTTTTTGCAAGGGGAGCTCAGACAATCATCTAGGTTGATCTCACACTGTTCACCGACCCATCCGTCTGCACAGTCACATGAGAACATATTAACCACGTCATGGCATGTGCCACCATTGGCACAGGGGAGGGATTGGCACTCATTAATGTCAATGCTACACGTACGACCGGTGTAGCCTGAATCACATCTGCAAAGGTATGATTCAATTCCATCAATGCACTCACCGTGATCGCAAGCATTGCGAAGCAATCGTTCTCGTTGCTCTCACAATGGGTCCCATTGAAACCAGAAACACACTCACACCAATAACCATTGATCATGTCCACACAGGTGCCTCCGTTCTTGCAAGGGGACGACACACATTCATCTATTGGAACACTGCAAAGAGTACCAGTGAAGCCATATTGGCATTCACAATTGAATGTATTTTCTCCATCAACACAGATTGCGTTATTGGCACATGGCTTGTTAGCACAGTCGTCAATGTTGATTTCACATTGTTCACCTATTATGGGGAAAGAAAAACCAATATATATATTTAAAACAAATAATATTAAAAACAAATATGACAAGTTCGATATTGAACTGTGTACGAAGTAAATACAATCTATTATTCTAAAGACTATCAGGAAATACTGATCAAAACCTCAAATTGATTCACCAACAGTTCTTTTTAAAACTACCACAACTCATAAAAGAGATTGATGTACTTTGTGTTACCGCAAACGTTACTAAAAAAAACAGAGAAACGTTATTTTCTTAAACCAAACTAAAACTGTAAAGTTACTGTTTTCATACGATATGTAAAGACTGTCATCAGAAACATAGATCTGCTGATTTCCACTCACCAATAAATCCTTCCATACAGAGGCACAATTCGTCACTAGAGGGCGACGTACATGAGCCACCATTAAGACAGGTAACCCCTTCAAGGCAAAGGTCCAATTCAATCTCGCAGTCTCGACCTGACAGACCAGCTGGGCATGTGCAGAAGTAGTCGTCCCCTTCATCTTCACATGGTGCATCACGGTGGCACGGATTGGGGCTGCATAAATCACTCCTTACTTCACAATTTGGTCCTAAAAAACAATGGGAGTTTTTAATTTGTAAAGTTTTAGGTTATAAGTCTAGTATCACAAATGTAAAGGCAGGCATAATACCTTGTATTTGTAGAGGCAAGACATTTTTTATTGGGTAAATGCCCCCTGCATATGAAGGAAATTTATACTGGAACATTTCAAGTGGTACCAAGGTAAACAAGAGGGTGATGGAAGAAGTTGTCTCTGTTAGGTATCATACATGCCAGTCCTTTCTCGAAAAGAGAGGTCAAGTCTTAATACGTCATTTCTTATTATCAAAGTTGGACTAAAACCTGGTGAGATTACCTCAGACTAAAATCCTCCATTATGCAAAGAGCCAAAAATCCGTCCTGCTTGGAGGTGTACAGAATAGCCTGATTTACACTCACCCTCAAAACCATCTGCACAGATACACTGATAGCTATTGATGCCATCGATGCATGTACCGCCATTAGAACAAGGCTCGCTCGTACATTCATTCAGGTTTGTCTCGCAGTAAAGACCCGTGAACCCAGGCTTGCACTCACAACTGTAGCCGGCACTTTCAGTGACTACTTCAGAACACACACCATCATTTTTACAGGGATTGGGGTCACATAGATTAAGATCCAAATCGCAATGAACCCTCCTGACCACGCAGGCAGGCACACTGATAGTGGTCATCCAAATCTTGACATGTCGACCCGTTTGCACAGGGGTTGACAGCACATAGGTCCATATCTATCTCACATTTTCTCTCCCTCATAGCCTGTAATGCAGTTGCAGAGATACGAAGCGTTTCCATCAGTGCAGGTGCCACTATGCTGGCATGGGTTAGATACACACTCGTTGATGGAGGTCTCACAGATATCACCTGTGAAGCCAGCAACACAACTGCAGAGGTACTCTCCCTCACCGTCAGTGCACGAACCGCCGTTCAGACAGGGTTGGCTCAGGCATTCATTTATGTTTGTTGCACAGGTGGCACCTGTAAAACCCACATCACATGTACATGTGAACCCATTGGTCTGGTCATTGCAGGTGCCACTGTTCTCACAAGGTGCATCAATGCAATAGTCTATGTCAATAGAGCAATCAACACCTGTATGTATCCAAAACACAAACAAAATTTAAAGTTACCCAGAACAAAGTCGACCCCCATCCAACAATTTCCCTTAAATGCAACCCTCTTCCCCGCCCTCCCCCCCCCCCAACAGAAATGTGCATCTAGAAAACAAAAGGGGAAATTTAAAGACTAGTTGCATTTAGTAGCAAGGGAGTCTATCCTTAATGTGACTGGCTCTGTGGCAAAACCCTCAACTTTAACCAATTTCAATTCTCAAAAAAAAAATTTCACTTGGTACAAAATTTGTAAATATTGTTAAAAATTTAGAAAGTTGTTAAGTCTTCATATACTTTTTATTCTTATAAAACAATTGATACAACCAATTAAGGGAGCTGTATCCAACTCATGGCTGGCATTACGCAAAAGCCCAGCATACAACAGGCATTATCCGGTTGCCCGAATTGATGCCTTGTTTCCTAATTACAGTAGCAGTAACAAATACCAATCCATATTGTTTCAAAAAGGTGTCAGACTATTTGTCCTCCTTGCCTCAGTTTGGTTACATTGATTTGAATAAAGATGGGAAGTTGGTTACCTTCGAATCCTGCAGGACATAAGCAACTGAAAGCATCTAGTTCATCTAGACAGGTCCCACCGTTGAGACAAGAATCTTGTTGGCAATCGTTCACGTTGGTCTCACAGTGCTGGCCTGTTAAGCCCACTGGGCACTCACAACGGTACGTCCCTATCTGCTCTACACAAGTTCCACCATTGAGACAAGAATCATCCAAGCAGAAAGTTTGCACTGTGGAAATAAATATTGTTAGAACATTTAAAAAAACATTCTAGGCAGATTATCTGATGGACTATTTTGTTGTTCAAGATGCCTGATGAATTCTTTCTATTTGACTTAGACAGCAAGGATCCGGAGTATATAGTGTTTATCACACATCAAATAAGTAACGTTTCTGGCCTTCATAACTTGAAGAAAAAATAGGAGAAGACTAAATTCTATTTGGAAAGTTGTCTGCTTGTATAACATACAGGCAGAAAGCATCAAATGAAAAACTATCATGCTACATGGAATTAGGTTTAACAGTAAACACTGTGTACTTACTTTGACACATGTCTGATGTTGTTGCACCAGTGCTTTGGGTTATTGCCCAATTAGGGCATGGGTCGCATGAGCTCTGGCCTTCCTCTGACTGGTAGCTATGAAGAGGACAAGGGGTACATGGCTGCACCCCTGTAGAGGAAAATGTCCCCATACAGCACACATCTGAAATAAATTATTGCCAACATTTTGTAACAGAATTTATTAGCCAGGATACGATTTAAAATGGTGAATGAATATCCACATGACACAGACATTTACACGGGTACATGCAGTTCTGCACATAGTTGTGCCATGTTACACAACCAGTGCAGTTACAATCTTTACAATGGTTGGTCCATTTCAAATGTCACCAAGAGTGGAAGGTTTATTTTATTCAAAGAATTTTTTTAATTTCAAAAGCTTTATAGGCTCAGAAAAACAAGATCACAAAGCATGAAATTTGATTTACTTTGACACAGTCATTAAACTCTTCAAGACAGTTTTGAGGCAGTAACATGAAAAAAAAAATACTTCTTGCAAATCAAAGCCCACATAAAGTCAATTCCACTGCTGTTATATTTTATTGACTGTAGGGTAAATATTAACAATATCAACTTTTGTTGACCAATGAACGAGTGTAAAGGCAGTCATGCAATATGCATTTTTTTTGTCTTCTCTTTTTTCTTCGGTTATTCATTTGGAAAGTTAACTTTTAGAATTGTTAAGCTTCAGTATATTTAGATAAAAATCAACAGCGATTATTTCATACCTGTACAATCACCAATAGAAGAAGAACCGATTCTGGCTGTAGACTGACCGACTGGACATTGCTCACACTGGTTAGACCCCACCATAGCCTGGTACAATCCTTTGTAACATTTCAAACACGGCTGAAGTCCAGTGCTCGAGAAGTGACCACTTGGACAAATACCTGAATTATATTTTAGGAGAAAAGAAAAGTCGTAAACACAAATACAATAGCGTTGTCGGTTTCTGTAACGTACTGTTCTAATTGACAGCTTCAACACTGGCTATAGCTGTTGCCAAAGTTGCTTGATTTGGACGTGGACTAAAACTTTGGTGGACGGAAAGGAGACAACCTTAAATAAAAAGTCATCATCGAGGGTGTGTAGAGGTAGAAACAGAACAGGGGAGACAGAGGCTGAGAGGATTGGCTAAAGCAAAGCTGGTTTCAACGTGAAACACTCAATTGTCAAAGAGGGAGCAAAAATCAGAGGAGACAGAGGCCGAGATGAGAAGATGGGCTACAGGTTAAGACTGGTGTCAACATAAAACACTCAACTAAACAGGGAGCAACAAAACAGGGGAAACTGAGGCCAAGATGAAAAGATGAGCTAAGAATAAGACTGGTCTCAACATACAGCACTCAACTGTCACAGAGGGAGCAACAAAACAGGGAAGACAGAGGCTGAGATGAGAAGATTGGGGAGCAGGATAAGACTGGTCTAATCATAAAGCACTTAAAAGTCACAGAGGGAGCAACATAACAGGGGAGACAGGGGCCAAGATGAGAAGATGGGCTACAAGATAAAACTGGTCCCAATATGAAGCACTCAACTGTAGAGTGAGCAAAAAATAGGGGAGACAGATGCTGACATGGTTAAGACTGGTCTCAACATAAAACACTCAACTGCCTCGTTCAAAACAGGCAGAGGTGGCAAAGCATCAGAAATGTCCAGGGCTTGATGTCATAAAGCACTAAGATCATCTTGATGAGTTGTCAGTATTTCCATAGTGATTTGTATTGTGACATCACACTTTGCAAAACAGTTAGGATTGATACATAGTTAAGATCAATCTTAGCTCTTTGTGAAATTGGCCTCAGGGCTTGTATATCTGCCAGCTGACTACTAGCTGTAGAGCTTAATGGGTCGGTCAATTGGCGGTTGAGTGGTCATTTGTTTCAGAATTTGATTAATTCAAATCCCCACCCTTCCCCCCCCCCATTAAAAAAAAAAGAAAGAAAGAGCAAAATATACACAGTGATTTACAGTTATGTTAGAAGAGGGGCATCAATCTAACCTCTTCGTGTCCACATTAAAAAATATTGACCGTGCCTTTGCGCGATAGTTTTTTTCTTTCACATATGGATCGACATTATACAAAAATCAAGAACACCCACCCAGACAGTCGTCGGCACTCTTGGTTGTATTCCCGATAGTTGACGTTCCCGGGGGACATGTCTTGCAGGTTAAATGTGCCTCTTCATCTTGATAGGATCCCACCGGGCAACTCCTACATGCAACAACTGTGCTGTCAAAGTAAAACCCCAACCCACATTCCACTACAGAACAATGTAAAAAAAGCATTTGATTATAAGTTTTTTTTTATAAAATAACACAAGTATTCTAGAAACAAAAACCAAGGATTTCCACCTGTAACACATATTAATTAATTTCCTCCAATAACAGGACATAACCAATATTTTGAAATTAGAAAATCACGGTAAATTTCTGTACAGTATTTTAAGATTATTAAATGTGTTTTACATCTAACAACATCAAAAAAGCTTCAAATTTACATTGCAGAATTAAGGGTCTAAAACATGAGAATAAATAAATGGACGTACCGCAATCTAAGTCATATGTTGACACCAATCCCAAGGAGCAGGATGGGCTTGGTTCATCATCAATCAAAACATCAGGATGAGGATTTACATCCAGGCCCTGAACATCTGGGACTAGCTTCCCTTCATCACATTCCTCCCACACATTGTCCGTTAGCATGAAGAGAGTATCGTACCCATACCATTTTTCTTCCGCAAACACATCACTGTCTATCATTGGATCAGTGGGCAGGTGATATATCATATCAAATGACACAGTCAGCTCAAAGTCCATTGAGGCATCCCTACGACTGCGAGTTTGACTTCTTTTGCGATTCTGGAGTATGGTTGGATGTCTACGACGATACCTCTTAGGATTATCTCTTGGATCTAATGGAAGTCTTCCCTCTTTTCTCATATCACTGAGCCACTTCTGTGCCTGTTCATTAAGCTCTTTGTCAGTGTCCATCCCAAGACCGCTGTCATTATTAGGTTGAAACATCTGTTGGACGCCACTGTGGACACTGTTAGTTGAACCTTCCCATCTGCTGACATCACGGCGCCTTCTTGATGATGTGGCGCCACATGTCACCTGGACATTGTCCACATTGCATTTGTCAGCATTATCTGTGCAGATGGTGCTGAAGTCCACCGACTGGTTAAGAAGCAGGATGAATTGTTCTTTGATCTGTTCTTGTGTTGCTGGATCAGAGCAGTCTCCACTGAAATACTGTAGCACAGATAGAATCTTTAACTTACCCGGTCGTGTTCGTTCTGTTTTTTGTATTGGGAAAAGATGGTTTGTCAAAAATTAATTTCAACAAAATAGTTAGTGGCCTAACATTTCGACCCTAGCAGAGTCTTTCTCATAGGCTAAACGAAAACACAACACAGATAAACAGGTATACTAGTGTAACAAATAATTTCATCTATGAATATGCCTACACATCAGTTAAGCAATTGACCACAACAACATTTTCTATTTAACAGCCTTCAAAAAGATGACATTGGTAAATTTCAAGCACAGATGAAAATATTATTTGTAACTGATTGCAAACTTTGTATTCTACAAACAATGCATCCTGTCGAAGTAAGCTGGGCATCAATGCACACATCATGCAAGTTATACAAAGTGCTGCCTAGACTCACAGTCTACATAGCAACTTTGCATGACAGTTATCGGCGTGCCATATCACCATTCACCAATGGTCAAAATAAGTAAAAGTACAGTGCCATGGAAAACATTAATATTTGACTTGCACTTTTTTATAACACTCACTGTTACAATCAGGAAACACTGGACGAGGTGCCCAAATGCCGGACAGGCCACAAACAAAGAAAGTCGTCCCCACATCAATTGATACATCATAGTTGCTATTACAGAACATTGAACAGAAGTGACCATACGCCCATTCATCACAAGCTTTAGCTCCATTCCTTGGTGCATTGAGCTCTGGGCATGAAATGGCTAAAGTGTAAAAGAATTGACAAAAAGAATAATCTGACTGACTTATACTCAGAGCTCGTTTCTATTATCAGTCCTCAATTGAAAACACACGGTTAGTTATAGACTTCTCTTTGTTGTATTGTTTTTTCTAGCGGAGCCTCCATATCTTTTGTACATAAACAAATATTGTAAGAGAATGTCCTCATTTTGTCAAAACGTCCAACATTCCTTTTCTTTAAGTCCTTGGTGTTAATCAATAGCCATGCTTACCTACATATGCCAGGCATCATGCTAAACATGATCAGCGAGGTCAGCAGTGCGCTAGTTGGGAAAATAAAGGGAAACCCCCCCCCAAAAAAAAAAAAAAAAAAGCTTCTTGAGTTGGCCTTATAGGGCAAAATCTCTAGGTAGTTAATAGTATAAAGGTTAAAACTCTGCTTAAAACATCAACAGAAAACGACTGTTAATAAAAAACAATCCTCACGTGTAATTGTCACTGTAAACTGGCATATGCTGGTCTTTCCATTATCCAAATTGGTTGCAGTGCATTGAATGTTAGTAGTACCCCATGGAAATGAAGCTCCGCTTGTGTGAGTGCAGGATGTATCCAATTCATCCCCAGTCAGCTCTCGAAATGCCGGCTACGAAAAAACAAAAGAGAACCGACAAATTGTTGAAATCTATTTTGTTTCTTATATTCTGATACATATTTTTGTTCCTTATAAGGCCTAGGCCTACTCCAGTGGTGAACAATGGTATTAGTGAGACTTACAGAAGTTAAACAACAAGGAATATTTTATTCTTATCTGCAGACTGTAAACTCAAAAAACGCACATGCCCACAGACTGCCCTGTTTCTCAAGGAAGCTTAAAACTTGCCTTTAACATAAAGATTATACATGTTTAGGTTCAATATAGAAAAAAAAATACATTTTGTTCAAATCACATTTTTATTTGAACATGGCCTCATTTTGGACACACTTGGCTGATACATTGTCTTGTATTGTCTTGTTTTAACAGAATTGCTAGCTCTGAAAAGAGCTGGTTTTTATTCTCAATGTTTAAACTGCTGTATTGTTCATCCGACGCCCGGCAATTTGTATATTGCAATCTGGTAGATTTTGTACAAAAATCGGGGAGATATTTAGAGTTACATTCAACTATAACACGGGGGAAAGTTTCAATAAACAAAAATTGTTTATTTTCTGGGAACTTTCTGCAGAATCAGGGAAAGTTGGCAGCTCTGTCTGTAAGCAAAAGCAATAAGTATGCTTCCAATTTGTCTTGTACACAGTACTTAGTATTGACTTACTTACATCATCAACCCTTCCACTATCACAAATGCCTGGTATCAAAAGTAGCCATCTTTGTCTTTTATTCAATGGTGGAATAAACCCTGATATGTTTGCAGATTGGTTAAATTCTTACCTCTGGCCAAATGACAATAGTTTCTCTTGTATTAGTGGTGTTACTTTGACTGTTCGGACATGATTTGATGACTGGTGACAGGTTGTCTAAATGGAGAAAAGTTAGACATGAAACTCAAAAAACAACAAATTCAGGTAAACGAAAAGTTTTTTTTCTTCTGAGAAACATTGTTACAATATTGTACATTTCGCACCTAGGCAATATACACAATGAAAATTGTATCTCGTGACATTGTCAGTTTGTAAATCTTTTAAAATTTTACTGACCCTGGAAACAAGACCTAGAACTAGAAGGTCAGTTCCTTTTCAGTATTATAACGATCTTTGACCAAAAATCTCTTTATATCTTTTAATCTTTAATTACCTCTTTATGAGGCCATGCCATGCTTTCTGATTGCAACTTGTTTATTTTCTCAGAAAGAAAACTTGTAAACCAATTTTTATAAAGTGACATTTAGAATAACTTTAACCCAGTATTCCAAAATATTTTCCATGCCTCTATGCTATATTATTTTTCAAAACTTGTTTAAGCTTCCCGAGTAATAATTTTCCTTTGAGAATATCATTGTCACAATAAAACCCAGACTTGACAAAAAAGAAAGACAGCAAGGTTCTCAGAACTAGCACTAATAATTTGTTGTTCTCTATTGAGAAAAGATGAGTTACGCGTTTATCAAAAAACCTTAGCCATAAAGCACGGACGAATATCTGCCATGGTAAGTTGGATTCTGGAATGCTCAGATTTACGTCCCATTGAGCTGAATACAAAGATAAACAATGGTGGCAGCCTATCCATTTTTGTAAGCCACATTT